>JAGDYQ010000271.1:65000-665000 GCA_021962125.1 Bulinus truncatus
TGGTTGGGGCACATAGGAATAATGGAAAACAACTGAGGTCCAAAGGCAATACATAAAGCAACAACCAAAGAGAAAAGACCTAAGGTCAGACCAAGAAGCAAATGGTTAGAGGCGTTGGAGGAGAAAGACCTTAAATCTATAAGAGTGAGATAGTATAGGAAGAAGACCATGGATCGGCAAAAGGGGAGAAGAGTAGTAGTATATCATGACAGGGACATAAATGGGATGAAAAGCTGAAGGAAGAAAAAGAAAAATTGTCAATACAGTTATGAAATGTATTTAATTAATAAAAACATATATTAATAACCATACCTTAAACACCATTTTTTTTAAATTATTCATATCTTACTAAATTTTACTTCTTACTAAAATAAAGATGTGTTCATTCATAACAAATTAAACAAATATTTTATTTCTTTTACGTCACAGGTTATGCTCAAATAGTTCAGTCATGCCCAACAAGAATGTCAACAGCCCAAATGTCAACAGTCAAAATGTCAACCGCCCAAATGTCACCTTATCGAACGGAATAAGAACTTTGACATTTTAAAATCTAATACCCAACAATTTTAAAAGCTAATGTCATTGTAATTATCATAAAGGTGTTATGGTATGTTTTGTGCTAACTTAACAATGCTGATGTGTATATAGCACAAAATATATTAGCCCCATACAAACAGACATAAATTGTATCATTATGTTTTAACTTATGTACACAGACATATATAATGGTTCATTTAGAATACAAATTTAAATTAATACGAGAGTAAAATCACATACACATAGAAATCTTTCATCAGTTTCAAAGTTTGTACATGGTGTGCCAGATTCTCTTCTTTTTCTTCTACCTGCATGGGGATTGCGTTTGGTAGTTGTAGTAGCTGTTGTTGTTGTAGTTGTAGTTAACGTAGTTGTTGCTGTCGTCGTTGTTGTTGGCGTAGTTGTAGTTGGTGTAGTAATTGCTGTCGTCGTTGTAGTTGGTGTAGTTGTAGTTGTTGTAGTTGTTGCTGTCGTCGTTGTAGTTGTAGTTGGCGTAGTTGTAGTTGGTGTAGTTGTTGCTGTCGTCGTTGTTGTTGGCGTAGTTGCTGCTGTCGTCGTTGTAGTTGGCGTAGTTGTTGCTGTCGTCATTGTAGTTGGTGTAGTTGTTAATGGTGTAGTTGTTGTTGGCGTAGTTGTTGTTGGCGTCGTTGTAGTTGTAGCTGTTAATGGTGTAGTTGTAGTTGTTGTAGTTGTTGCTGTCGTCGTTGTAGTTGTAGTTGGCGTAGTTGTTGTTGGCGTAGTTGTTGCTGTCGTCGTTGTAGTTGGTGTAGTTGTTGTTGGCGGAGTTGTTGCTATCGTCGTTGTAGTTGGTGTAGTTGTTGTTGGTGTAGTTGTTGTTGGCGTCGTTGTAGTTGTATCTGTTGTTGTAGTTGTAGTTGACGTAGTTGTAGTTGGTGTAGTTGTTGTTGGCGTAGTTGCTGCTGTCGTTGTAGTTGGCGTAGTTGTTGCTGTCGTCGTTGTAGTTGTTGTAGTTGTTGTTGGCGTAGTTGTTGCTGTCGTCGTTGTAGTTAGCGTAGTTGCTGCTGTCGTCGTTGTTGTTGGCGTTGTTGCTGCTGTCGTCGTTGTAGTTGTTGTAGTTGTAGTTGGCGTAGTTGTTGCTGTCGTCGTTGTAGTTAGTGTAGTTGTTGCTGTCGTCGTTGTAGTTGGTGTAGTTGTTAATGGTGTAATGCTGTTGGCGTCGTTGTAGTTGTAGCTGTTGTTGGCGTAGTTGCTGCTGTCGTCATTGTAGTTGGCGTAGTTGTTGCTGTCGTCGTTGTAGTTGGTGTAGTTGTTAATGGTGTAGTTGTTGTTGGCGTCGTTGTAGTTGGTGTAGCTGTAGTTGATGTAGTTGTTGCTGTCGTCTTTGTTGTTGACTTAGTTGCTGTTGGCGTAGTTGTCGTTGTTATAAGATCGCATACCAAGCCATTCAATTGACTAAAATGTTTTCTCATACTATTACGTTTTCCATCTGAAGATATGTATAAAAATTTGTTACAAACACAATTAAAGCTAATAGCTATGAAAAGTTTTGCAGCATTGCTAGTCACGACGGTAAAGAAAAAAACATCATAAGACCTCGCATGGTAGTTTCAGTTGACCAAGTTTACACACATGGCTATTTTTTTCTAATAATCTGGATATTGACTTGTGTTCTGTGCTTACCGCACGGCACAGCCGCCACATTATGCAAACACTACATTGCTAATAATTGGAGCTAACCAAAAATAAGATGCTTCAGTCGAATGGCCCAGTGGTGTAGAAATTGTCTAGACCCTAGTGAGAGATGGTTTAAGTCCCACAAGTCCACCCAGCTTTGAATGTATACCTGACTTAAGTTGGGAAAGTATAGGTTGCTGTGCGTTGTGCTAACCACACAATCCTTTTATAGCCCAATGTTACAGAAAAAAGAAGAATTCTACACTTCATCAGCTTCGATTCCCCTTTAGGGCTAAGTGAACTTTCTTAATAAAAATAAGAAGCCCTGCATGATATTACAGATCAAGACAAATCTTCTTTTGGCATTTACTCGATTAATTTCTGCAACCTTTTTTATTTAAATTTTATTTAGTTCCTACATGCATGAATTTAATTAGCTGTTCGCCGTACTGAAAAAAAAAGACCACTTCCGTAAACAAGAGTAAAGCTGGTGCTCTTTGTAATCACAGCTTGTAACAATTGAAAACAATTCCGTCAGAGAGAGAGAGAGAGAGAGAGAGAGAGTATATTATATAACAGCATTGAGCTGTGCGGCGGAACACAAGCTCAATAAATCTCCTTTGAAATTATCGTATTTAAATTCCAAATTCAGATCCATGTTGACAAAAATGAAATTTTTTTCTTTTTTCAGTGTAGTTTATTTTTGTATATAAATGCCATTATTTCATATACGAGTGAATACCAAATTTGTACATCAGCGGACATGTATGGAAGCTGTAATGCACCTTTTTCCCAGCTATTTACAGACTATTTCTGATTTATAAACTATAAACTTGTATACAAAACAGAGGCTACAGATACAAAAGGTTTTCTTTCACGAGCGTCTTTGAATTATTTCATTAATTTTGACTGCAGAAAAGCTGATCTGCACCGTGTACGAACGGCTCTCTTAAGTCTGTGGGATAGTACATAAAACAGAGGATCGCGAGTGTAGTGTAATTCAACAGGGCATAAACAGATAAGAATGATGACAGAGATAGATTGAAAATATAGGAGGATAAATTACATAGATAGATAGACAGATAAATAGAGACATAGGGAGTTAAATATATAATTAGTTAGATAGTCAAATAGATAGTTGATAGATTGATACATAGATACATAAATAGGCAGACGGAGAGGTGGACAGATGGACAGACAGTGATGCTGATTGAAGACAAAGTGATATTAAGAAATGATAGATAAACCGATACACATACATAAACATAGTTTATCGTTAAATATTCCCGTGTGATCAAATGAAATATCTGTATGCCCGGATCTATATATCTATTATTAAGATCTGAATTAGATGTCACAGCTTTAGTTTAGCTCAAAGGTAAGATGCCACTGAATATAGTAAAAAAAAATTATCCCCCCCCCCCATATTTGATTCTTTTTTCTCATGTGACATGGCAGTAAATTCTATTTTCTTAGCGGTATCTAAAAGCTGATAAATCCATCTTCACATTCTGTACGTAACCAGATTTCTTACGTATTCAATGAGAATGGAAAATAATTATTCCGATTTTTCTAAAATGTATTTACAACCTTTACATTGATTACTAATGTATATAAGAGAATAATCATAGGAACTTAATATACCGGTATTAAATATAATTGATTCAAAAATTACCACAAAAAGTTTCGGCATCGGTAAAGTTGGCTGTATGACAGGCTGTCGCCTTGAAACAGGTTTGGAAAGATTTCAGTGTACTGAAAATTATAGATCAATTTAAGAATCGAGTTAAAACTAAGTCAGTATGAAGTAAATTATCATATTTTTTTCACTCTGCTAATGCAATTCAAGATGTTTCGTATATTTTTTACCAATTTATATCAGTGATGCACTTATCATGACAGACTTAACATTCAAACATAATACTTAACACTGCTTACATTCCTTATCATCTAATTTTATATCGTTTTTAATATACGCTATTGTTTGTAAATATCGACTAGTTCACGCTTTGGTTATCAGCCCTATGTGTAAGGCCCGAAATACAAATTGTACATTACATGCTCTATTACCAAAGAGTACAGATACATGTTCTATTACCAAAAAGTACAGTTACAAGTTCTATTACCAAAGAGTACAGTCACGTGTTCTATTACCAAAGAGTACGGTCGCATGTTCTATTACCAAAGAGTACAGTCACATGCTCTATTACCAAAGAGTACATTCACATGCTCTATTACCAAAGAGTACAGTCACATGTTCTATTACCAAAGAGTATAGTCACATGCTCTATTACCAAAGAGTACAGTCACGTGTTCTATTACCAAAGAGTACGGTCGCATGTTCTATTACCAAAGAGTACAGTCACATGCTCTATTACCAAAGAGTACATTCACATGCTCTATTACCAAAGAGTACGGTCGCATGTTCTATTACCAAAGAGTACAGTCACATGCTCTATTACCAAAGAGTACGGTCACATGTTCTATTACCAAAGAGTACGGTCGCATATTCTATTACCAAAGAATATAGTCGCATGTTCTATTACCAAAGAGTACAGTCACATGTTCTATTTCCAAAGAATATAGTCGCATGTTCTATTACCAAAGAGTACAGTCACATGTTCTATTTCCAAAGAGTACAGCCACTCTGTCGTAAGAGACAAGTTAACCGTTGCCAACAAGACAGTGGTGAAGGTGTTGAAAAGAACAAAGACTGTAAAATATTTGAAAATCCACTTCAAATTTTTTTGTTTTGAAAAAATAAACTCAAAGCAACAGAAATTGAACAAAACTTCACAGAGACAACCAAAAATAACCTTGATGGCTTATGTGGTTTACCACTATTTAAATCACGTAAAATAGGTCATCTAAATATTTCAGTTACCGTATATTTCAATTTTGATATAACAGGTGGCTGTGACCCAAAGATCAATGATTGAACTTGGAAATAACAGTTTGGATCATTAACAAAAATCTGCTTTCTTCATTTCAATTTATTTACTTTTCAGTTTTTGTGTTAAACAGTTTAATAAAAATGAAAAGAAAAAAAATTGTGATGTACACATGTGTATGTATGTGAACATGTATTCAGGTGTGTATGTGGGTTTAAATGTATGTGTCTGTATGTAAATGTAAGTGTGCGTATGTTTTTATATGTGTACAAGTAGATATGTGTGTGTATCTATGCTTATGTATGTTGTGCTTATGTGTGTCTTTGCGTATGTATGTGTGGGGGTATGTATGTGTACATAACGTGTCTACGTGTATGTATGTGTACATAACGTGTCTACGTGTATGTATGTGTGTCTATGTGTGTCTATGTGTATGTACATCTGTCTATGTGTGCGTATGTGTGTTTGTGTGTATGTAATATGTGCGCATATTGTGTCTACGTGAATGTACGTGTGCATATATTTGTCTAGTGTATGTATGTGTGTCTATGTTTGCGTATGTGTGTCTATGTGTGCAAAGATATTAAAATTGATTGTATGCAATTAAATTTCAATTTAATGTATAAACGTAATGTACAGATTATAGCTACATACATGCACACACACAAACGTATGTTCATATAACTAAAAAGCTTCTATTGGCTCTATTTTTTTTAATACAAGAAACAGACTTACGGACATCCAGGTATGCCACATTCTTCTAGAGGACATTTACTTTCTGACTGACCAGCTGGGCACATGAATTACAGAGAATTATTTACACAGATATTTATATACAAATTATTATATTGATAATAAATTAAAATTAGTAGCCCATATAAACAACAGTTTGTTACAGTTTCACTGAAGTTAGAAGCTTACATTAAAAAAATATATATGAAGTAATATGTCAACTTACCTAATATGAAGTAATAAGTCAACTTACCTAATATGAAGTAATAAAACAACTTACCTAATATGAAGTAATAAGTCAACTTACCTAATATGAAGGCAACATTGAAACAACAAGCTGGTCAAATTTGATATGAAAAATGTGTAAAATATTTTTAAAAATGGATTGAAATAGCAAAAAACAAAATTTTGATATTACATTTAACAAAACAGACAGTTAACAAAACAGACATTTAACAAAACAGACATTTAACAAAACAGACATTTCATCTAAAAAAAAAAAAGAACAGCGGAATAAAAGTGTTTACATTTTTATAAGTCTGATGACTAAATACCACTATCGCACAGTTAACACGTCAACAGAATTACGTGAATTTTAAACAATTTGAACGCAGCATCTAATAATGCGTTCATCTGATCCAAATTAAAATATTTCTGAATGCCAACAGAATCAATAGAAGTTTAGTATTAGCTGTTAGCTATTGTAAATGCTTTAGATTAAACCGAGATCGGTCAACACATATCCAAATAACTGCGAAAGAAAATTCTGGAAATGTCAAGCTAACTGGAAATCAAATTAGCTGAATGACCTTGTAATTTGTCTGTTTCACTTTGTGTCCTTGAAAAGTTCTGTTATCTCGCAACCCTAACGATCTACTGTAACCCGTTAGTACAACGTCTGGAACTTTGTTTCTTTTTAATGAGCTCTATGTGACACTATTTACATTATACAATGGACCACACGACAGTCAATATAACAAACAATATCTACAAAGAAATAACATTAAAATAACAACACTCATCAAACGATGCTTTATACAAAAATATATTAACATTTTTACCAAATAACTTCATGATGTGTGTGTGTTCAATTAAAACTGCATGAATCTTTGGGGGGAAAAAAAGCTCGGCATGAAGAATATTACCGCCCTAATTGCACGTGCATATCTTAGATTGCCATAGCTATAAATAAAGTCTCTATCAAAACGATATTTGTTTTATGAATATGAATAAAAATGGGACAGAATTGATGCTATGACAGACACAAAGCTGTTACTTCTATATATGTCGCTCTAGAGGTAGGATATTAAATTTGTGTGACTGATCTAAGACATTTAGTGTCAGTACCAAAAAATCTCCATTAACATATGTGATAATAATCTAAAGCAGAATTCTCCAACGAAAGGAAAATAAAATCCTCTAATATGTTTTAATAAAATCAAACTTTCATAAAAAAGAAAATAAATTTTTGAATAAAATTACAATTCCAGTCTAGTATGTTCACTATTTCAATTATTTAAACGACCATGTAACATTTGTTAACTGTATGGCTTCTGACCCTTCTTATCGTGTCTCCACGTGTCGCTCCATTCCGAGCGAGTTTTCGCCCCTTTTTATTGTCCTTTAAAAACCAACAATGGTAACCAAAACAAACAATGGTTGCAACAACAGGGGAAAAAATGTGAAAACAGAAAAAAAAAAGTTTACATAATATCATATGACTTCACTGGCGATTAAATCTCTCTATTATCCAACTCAAAAAGATATGTACGGAGACTTTAATATTTCTAATATTTGTAATATTTTAATATTTCTTATATATATATTTACACACACACACACACACTTATATACAGAGGCGTGTCTAGTCTAACCAGCCCCGTAGCGTGAAAATTCTACAGCAGGGGCCAGGCATTCTAGAGAAGGGGCCAGGCAATAGCAGTGGGTGCCAGGTAATACATTTTTCTAAGTAGAACAAATAAGCAGAGGGGGCCAGACAAAACGCGGGGGGGGGGGCCGCTCCCCCCCCCCCGCACGATACGGGCCAGAGTCTAACTGCAGCCCGGATTCGAACATTTTTTGCCGACGCCTTCCCCTCCATCACTATAAAAGGAAAATAAAGAAAGATTTGATTTCTTAATTGCTATCGTGTAAAATTTGTGTATCACTAATGATGACATTTTAGATTGGGTATCATGATAGTACTAGGTATCTACTAACCGCTAAAGTATCTATTTCGATTTTCGTTGAGGACCAATGGAAATCTCAGGTCATGGTTAAAGTCTCCGTGATGCTTCCAATGATTATTTTATGACACATTATACACAGAGCAGTTGCCCAACATATTTTACGCCACAGTAAACACAGAGCAGTTGCCCAACCTATTTTAGGCCACAGTAAACACAGAGCAGTGGCCCAACCTATTTTAGCCCACAGTAAACGCAGAGCAGTTGCCCAACCTATTTTACGCGACAGTAAACACAGAGCAGTTGCCCAACCTATTTTAGGCCACAGTAAACACAGAGCAGTTGCCCAACCTATTTTAGGCCACAGTAAACACAGAGCAGTTGCCCAACCCGATTTAAAAATAAATAATTTGAATGAATGAATAAAGAAGAAAACGGTGATTGTCTATTCCAAAAATAGTACTAATTTATATACTACACATCTTGGCCAGCTACCATTTTAAAATTTCAATGCAGAGAATTGTATGTAAAAAATGTTTAAATTACAGCAGGAAATATGGACATTCTTATTACCAATCAACATATGGGCACAGTCATACAAACTTCGTTTATCGCCAAAATTAATTTACACATATGAACCTGTTCCATGGGCTCGTAGACATACATTAGTATTCAGGAAAATTTTTGTGTTGCTCCATTAGTATTCAGGGAAATATTTGTGTTGTTCCATTAGTTTTCAGGGAAATGTTTGTGTTGTTCCATTAGTTTTCAGGGAAATGTTTGTGTTGTTCCATTAGTTTTCAGGGAAATATTTGTGTTGTTCCATTAGTTTTCATAAAAATTTACATAATCATTTTTAGTATTCATGAAAATTTACATAAACGTGTTTTTATTTGGCTATTTGATATTCCATTCTTTTATGTTCTTTTTTAATCTTTTGTCATGAATTTCATTTTGGTCCACAGATGAATTAGACACCAGGTCTTGAAACAGACATTTAAATAGTATCGTCAGTTTTGATAGTCAAATAACTTCAGTTCATTTGGATTAATGAAATCTGCTACATCGTTATTAAGAGAATAATATTGATTTTTATATGTTTGCTTCCTAGACATTTTTTGGTCATTATTGTAAAGAAGATATCATTTCTTGTTCATTTTTCGCTTCCTAGACAATATTTCGTCAGTCGACAGATACCACCAACCAGTGGGATTCGATACAAAGCATGTGTAGACCTATAGGTCATAAGACAACGCTAACATTGTATCGATCCCTATAAGTCATAAGACAACGCTAACATTTTATCGATCCCTATAAGTCATAAGACAACGCTAACATTTTATCGATCCCTATAAGTCATAAGACAACGCTAACTTTGTATTGATCCCTATAAGTCATAAGACAACGCTAATATTGTATCAATCCCTATAAGTCATAAGACAACGCTAACATTTATACCTATATGTATTCGATCTCAATATTTTCCACTTTTTCTCTCTATTCCGATTCAATTCCATAATTCTTTTGCTGATTCCGAAATATTTGAACTAAAAGTCACATTTTCAAAAATGTATAACTCATAAACTATTTGAGCTACATGTATAGTGATAAATGTTAATGTCCACCACGGGCCTGGGTAGGGTCAATAATTGGAAAAAATGTCCTTGATAAAATAGTAGTACTATATCAAGAAGAAATTAGAGTTAAAATCACTAAATGATCAACAAAACAGTACATTATCTCTAAGTAAGCATGAATTGAAACAAAACAGATGTGTTTTGAAAAGCTCCAGAAATAAACCTTTATTACTATGAGAGGTATTGAAAGATGAAATAAAAAAAGAAGGGAATGATGCTGATCAACAGTGCAGGATTTATATATAACCTACACAAGCTATAGCTTAGCACCTCCACTTTTTTAGGAGGCCCCCAAAAATTGTTAGAGTGAGCAATTGTCATATTTATTTAAATATTTGACACTGCCATTTAATTTCTGGAATTATAAAGGGCCCCATATCCCAAATGATGAATGGCCGAGTGGTGTAGATACTCGACTGTCGACATGTTATCTGGTGCAAAGTCGTCCCACAAGTCCACCCGGCTTTAAATGTTTGACCTAAGTTGGGGAATTAAAGGCGGCTGGGCGTTGTGCTAACACACAATCCCTTCATATGTCGAGACAGAAGAATACTAAACTTCATCTGCCCCGATGGCCCAGTAGGGCTAAGGGAACATTTCTATATCCCAAATAGCTTAGGGCCTTATGACGTCTAAATCCGGTCCTGCTGATCAATAAAATGGTACATTAATAACTCATTCAAATGGTATATGCTTACATTAACTTAAAAGTAAAATTACTTAAATTTCGAAAGTTGCACTTATTTAGGTAGAGGTAAAATGCGTAAATTATTTGTTAGCTTTCCATGACTTATGAAATAATTAGAATATAATTGAAATGTAAGCATCTAATGTTACGGTTACTATTGTTACTAATATAACTTTTCAAATAATACTTAATAGTGGATTTTTCCCTAATGGAAAGTATTTTTATTGATTTTTTACATGCATGGATTTATCCATCCCTGTACTGTATATATAAAAGTAATTGGTCTAACGACTATTTTATAGTTAAGAACTATGTATATCCTACATTTTCATATATAAATGTTGAATATATACATAACAGTTCTTTTTTTGTGAATTTTTGAAAATGACATTTTTTTTAGTTTTTTTATTACCCCACCTATTTCTAACCTTTATTATATTAATCATAAATAATCTTAAGATATTATGACTATTTGAATGCATAGAGCTTAAGTTACCCTACAGATTGATGTAATTAGTTCTTATGTGTGTTGATTACAAATTTTATTATGATTTTTTGAAATGTCACGAATTTTGAAAATTTATCTCCCTTTTTATTTTTTCTAAAAAATGATGAAAACCCATTTTCAGTGCTATAAATTTTAATAATATTATAATTTTACACCTTTGAAAAAAATTGAGTTTATTCTATGTATATTTGTGTTTGTATTGAATGTAAATGATTTGGTGTACAGGAAATACTTTTACAGATAACGCTTGGCAAAAAAGGCACTTTTGAAGGTGTTGTGAAAAAATGAAAAAGTCACATTTTCAAAAATTTATATCTCTTAAACTATTTGAGCTATAGTAATAAATTTGATGTCCACCATCTTAGATTCTCGAGTTCTTGCAATATTCATGTTGAAGCTGTAAAACCATTGTAAAAAAATCAGTTTGTGGTACCTATTTACAGATAAAAGTCCCTAGCATCAAGAAAGTCATTGACCCTAACAATGGCTTTACTGCATAACGAGCGGAACAATATTTCTTTTGTTATATTATTTACACTACGTATAGAGTTTAACATTACTGATTGGTTTACACTATTTACACTGAATTTATAGTAATATATATATATATATATATATATATATATATATATATATATATATATCTCAGTAACTCATGTTGTGTTTGTGTCTCTATTTAAATAATATTTTCCTTCATTGAGTCCTTTCTGTACTGTGAGACCAATGTAAGGATAAATTAAGAAATAGCTCGTAATAATCTCACATAAGATAAAAGTCTTATAACAGATATTATATATCTACATAATAACTTAAAACATCAGCAAACAGTCCAAAGAATAAGTGAAATAAAAAAAAATTCAATTCAACGAAATTCACAACCTAACTAACTGGACAGCAACTAACTTTTCACACAGTCCAGCCACTCACACAGACACGAAGAGAACACAACTAAGTCCTCAAATACACTCTGATGCTCTCCCCTGTTCATAATACCATATCAGTTATTCAAACCCTCAGAAAACACAGTCACTGTGTTACAGGATACTACTACATATTAGAATCCAAAAGTTATTCATGAAGGGATACGCCCTATTACATAGATATGCCAAATTCAACTTTTTTAATTCGCCCATGAAATTTAAATATTTTATTCAGGCCCAGTGGGACTTGTGGGAGGAGCAGCATTTCAGAAGCTGAGAATATTAAGCAATAAGACATTTGATTAGTATACGATTTTTTGCGTTCCAAATCTTTCAGGTTGTGAAACATTTTTCAACTTTTAAAATATTAAAAATGAAAAAAATAAAACCAAAACATTTTTTTTTTAATTTATCAACTTATAATTTATAGTTTCGATTATCTAAGAAAAATAATATCACATTCGGTCACTTCACATAAATATGTCATACCATTAAACGGCATGTATTGGATGACTGCAGCAGGGAATTGACTAAACATTACCAAAGCACATAAATAACACGACAGATATTTAAATTTCAAAATATTTTCTAAGGTATTTTAATATATTTGATTTGGGTTTCCAGGCTGTTCAACTCTTAAGATATTTGTATTTAAAAAAAAAATTAAAAAAAACGGGGTGGCATAAAACTGGGTTTTAGTCTAGTAATTTGGTTGACTTTAGTTTTAACCATTTCCTCACAATATGTACAACACTCAGAGACGTTCATACATGTTCCCTAATAGGGCTTTTTTTTTATTTTGCGCGCTACAAGAAAGTGCAAGCTGAGCTCTTTCTTGCAGCCCCGGACTAAAATGATTCGATAAATGTGCCCCATGTTTTTAACGATTTTCAGGGTCAAATATAATAAGTGGCGACGTTAACGATGTGCAAGGCTAGGTGCACCGAAATGTTCCTTTTCCTATAGTCCCCAATTATAACTTGGCCTCGGGCCCCAAAAAATAGGAGTATCACTTGTTACACTTAACAAATTTTATATAGCCCTTTAAAAGCGATGCATTTTTCGCTACCATAAAAATATTCACATTTTGGCATCGAGATTAACAGTAACCATAACTAGACTTTCTCCATCGGCCGAAAGAGTTAGTTCCCTTTTTTTAGAGTCTCCTAATTGAGCAATGCAGCTTGATTCCCTTGTAGCACAAGATGAACTTGAAGGTAAACATCGCATGGAAAATATTTTATATAATATGTATAGTAGAACAAAATAAATGAGGGAAGTTTATTTTAGTCACGATTATTGTTATGGCTATACATCAATTTGCTATTATGGACTGCTAGACACTGGGAAGTTGTAAAACATTATCACGCATACCGGTTAGAGGTTTTTTTTACCTCCCTTCTCATTTAGTCAGGACACTATTTCTTTTTTTTTTTTGCTTATAGGTAAAATTTATTATAATCAACAAAACTAATATTTCAAGGTTGCCAACAAATATTATTTATAGAGGATATGTCATACTAGGTGTAGTAAATAATGATTCTATTTTTACATGTTTAAGATTTAAATTACAAAAATACAATGTGCTTTGCTGCCGATTCCGCTGTGTGTTGGCGGCTTACACGTGATGGCAAGGAATAGTGTCTTACGCTGTGACCATGGGCGTATTCATGGGGGGGGGCAAGGAAGGGGGGGGTGCAAATGCCCCCCACCCCCACATTTTGAAAAAATGTCATATAAGAGGGGGGCATTTGCTCCCCCCCCTTACATTTAAAAAAAAATGTCATAAAGTTGTTATTTGCCCCCCCCCCCAGAAAATTTTTGCCCCCCCCTGGAAAAATTCCTAGCGACGCCCATGGCTGTGACAATAAAATATGGTTATCATTTCAGTATACAAACACCTAGAATATTTTATGACCTTTTTCTTCCGACTTTTGCCGTTCGCCCCAAGTCATTTCGAAAGTCAGGCATTACAATTTCTCTTTTTAAAGGTACAACCTTACGTTGTCAAGCCAGGTTCAACATATCAATCATCTGTTTAAAATAATTGAAAAATAAATGTATAAATTATTTTCAGAAAATGCATTACGAAATAAAGATATGACGTACACTTCAGAAAATCAGCATCAACTTAAGAATAATTATAAGATTAAGTATACAAAATGTAATTTAATCTATAAAATTGGCGCCAAACTAAACATGAAAAATAAGTCTTATTTAACATTACGACTGATAACCAATACTTCAAATAAGTAAAGAAATATTTACTGAAATATAGGTCTCCCATCTTTTAGGTAACAATCTGATGTCTCGAACCAATCATAAGGCTATCAAAGTCATTCAGTATATTTAAAAACTAGCTTTCTCCAGATAGAGCATAAAAATCTATAAAAATGTAAATGACATAAATTATGAAAAGTGTTTTTTTTTAAAGTTTTTATGGGTTTTTTTTAATCATAGATACAAGGAAGATACAAAATAAAATTCGATAAAATTTTGTTTATAAAGTTAAATGATAAATAGTTCTTACTAATTATTGTGACTAGTTACCAACATTTGAAACGAAGATAAAGAAATTCTTGGAGTTACATGAATTTGAAACATAAATTAGTCAAATAATTAAAATGTATTTACCGCCAATTATTATAACACGCTCCTGAACTGATAGACTTTAATTATCCCCATGTAAAAATTTGTCATTACAAACTGATTGCACACATGCCAATCTTATGGCTGAAGTCCATTGAAGAGTGTCACAACCCAATTGGTCAGCTCGTGGTCTAGAGGTACAATGGCGAAAGGGTTCCCCCAGGTGCCCGTAGGCTGGACATACACATGCGAATATATATATATATATAAATATATATATATATATATATATATATCATACACAAATCAGTGACCTTTTGATAAATAATAGAACAATTAACTTAAATGCAACTCATAAATTGATATAATAGAGAAAATATAGTTATGTGTCGATTGCCATCACCCACATAGTTATATCAATACAACATAAAACTGGCACATTGCCAGATAGTACTACCAGACAATACAGTAAACTATGTTACAAACATCAAATATTAGATTATACTGTCCAGTGACCTGTCAAGCATGGGCCGTCCAGGTCCAGGTTCCATCAAGACCAGCTAAGTGTCATTCAAATCAGGGTTATCGAGGTGCACTTCAGGTTGGGCCGACTAGGTACAACTACAGCTGACCAAGTACTATTCGGACAGGTTACATTCAATTCAGGGCCTACATGTAACAAACAACATCATGCACGACATAACTACACAATGCTACCTCTATATTACACTACACAACGTATTGTCTAAACTACACGACATACCTCCAGTTCGGTCATCCTTCTACACACACATACCAAACTTCATGTATGTGAATAAACTGGTTACGTGGCAGAGGGCGAAGGCAAAATAAACGTACCGAATCTATGCGCTGCACATCACTTGCAGCTGTTCACTAACAGAGCGTTCCCAAGTTTCGTTTTATACCATGCGCACGAAAATGTGTAGACACTTTTCCAAACATACACACCGACCTGAACTCCGTTCACCTACTCTATGCTATCTTGGTAAATAGTCATATAGGGGTTGACAATTGGCATGAAATCTAACACTTATTGTATGTTGACTGATTTAGTCAAATATTTTTATGACATACATGCAAATTCGACGCAAATAATATGGTGCATTATATGAAATTATTGATTATTTAAAACATATGTAAATTTGACCTATAAATAAAATCCACCAGTAAATTCAATGAAGTTTATCTGTTGAGTACGACAGCATGATGTCTGTGTTTAGGATGATGGTATTTCAATGCAATGTCTTACTAGAAACTTATGTCATTAATGCAAATGTGTAGAAACAATACTCTTGTTTAGGTCATAAGAAGATTAGATATAGTTTATGTACGAATGCATATATCTAAAAGCTCAACTTAGCGTAAATGAGCATTGTGTAAAATGATTTTTATCTTAAAACGTTAGGACCGAACTCCCCCATTCGAGAAATAGTGTCTCCGATTGGTCTGTTTTGTTTGACCACCCAATTATTTGTACGATGCGTTTTTGATGGTTTATGTTGATGTGGAGAATGTATGAAACAGGGAAAAAAAACATTTTGACCTTGCCATATTAGTAAAATTTAAATCTGGCTCTTGGCATTAATATTCAAATGTTTTGATAAAAATTATAAACTAGTTGCGTCGCTAAGGTGTAAACTTAAGCTTTTTTGTTTATTTTAACTTAAACACATCGTTTAGTGATTGTTTTCAAAGTCATAATATACATAAATTATAGATTGAATTAATGATAGAAAACTTTGGAAATGCATCAAGAAACGAATAAATAAACAAAATTTGAGATTAAAAAAAATTGTGAAATAATAAAAATATTTAGTAATTTTTTCGACGTGTGTGTAGCCTTAAATGAAAATATTTGTAGTATATTTGCAAAAAAAAATAAAATGTATTTTTTAAGCATTTTATAAGTAATTATTAATATTTGAAATAATTTATATTTACCAAATGTCTGACAAATTAATTTCAATGGCTCGTTGGTGTCGAACTGTATGATGAATTCACTTATTTTGGTATTTATTGTAACACAATTAGTTCTAATGCACTCATAGTAATTGTCAAAAGAACTGAAATGTTAATAATAATCACTGTTAGACGGTCCGGAAAATAACTTATGTAGAATTAAGACGTGTACAAATACTACTTTAATTAATACATTTGTATAGACAGATAAGGTTAAAAAAAATTAAAGATGGAAGGATATTTGAGATAGTATTTTCAGTGCTCTTTCTTTATTCTCACCATGGGCTGAGGATGCACGTGGTACTTAGGTAACTCGAAAGACAAGGTTTGTTATAAGACTTGCTGTGATACTATGTAGAGTTTGTTACAGCAGGCAAATATAACACATAAACAAAGTTTCAACGACTGATCAAAGATAGAGGGATAAAAAGATAGAAATTTCACTGGTTACACATAAATAGTTCAGTCAATCACAGTAAGAATGTCAACCACCCAAATGACATATTAATGAACGACAAAGACTGTTGATTTATGGCTTAAATCTCAAACATAGTTGGTCCCCAACAATTCAAAAGAAAAAAAACTAGCTTTAACGTATCCACAAACCAAAGCGAAACTTTCCGCTGAGCTTTTTCTCACGTGAGATTTTTCTAAGCGCGAAAAAACCCTCGCAACACCTAAGTGAAGCGAAAGTGGGCGTTAGCCGACCTGAAATAATGATTTTTTTTTATTTTTGTTTGTGGACGTCGGCAGACATTTTCTTCTACAGTTATTGTGAAAAAAAACACTTACTTTTTGGTATAATCTGATATAATTCATGTTTCTATATATAAATGTAAGTCTTATTTGTTAATTTTAAGACATTTATATCAATTTTAGCCTTGATTTTCATTTGAGTCGATGTTTCTAGGCAGCCATTTTGGATAGTTTACACTCGCGAAACGCGAAAAAACTCTGCAAGAAGCGATGCCGCGGTTTGAGCATCTCCATATAAATACATTGCCGCGAAAGAGGGGCGAATTTTGCGAGTTACCTAGATACGCGAAATTCGCCTTGGTCTGTACATACCTTAAGCATTGTGTGATGGTTATAAAGAAGCCACACGGGAAAACTGCAAGTAAAAAAAAATACAATGGGCCTTAAGGAATACAAACTATTATTGCGTAAAATGACATACACATAGAAATCCTTTAGTGGGTCGATAACATCAGTTTCAAAATCTGTGCATGGTGTACCAATTGTTCTTGGCGTAGTTGTTGTTGGCGTAGTAGTTGTTGACATGGTTGTCGTAGGCGTGGTTATTGCAGAAGTAGTAGTTGTTGGAGTAGTAGTAGTTGTTGGGGTAGTTAATATTGTAGGCGTAGTTTTAGTTGGCACAGTAGTTGTTGGTGCAGTAGTTGTTGTTATCAGATTGCATGTCAGACCTTTTACTTGACTGAAATTCGCCCTCATGCTGCTAAGTTTTCCATCTGAAAAAATATATTCAGTTACAAATATTATTTTTTGTACATAAAATATTTGGGTCACACATACGTATTAAATACTTATTATCATTTTTTTTTTATTTTGGGCGAATGAAGACTTTTTTGCTTTAACAAATTGAAATGCATAAGTGAAGATATTTTTAAAAAATTAGATGTTATGATAAAAACTGTATGTCCATTGTTTTGCTGTGTCAAACTAGGATGAAGCAATAATCCAAACTAGGATGAAGCAATAATCCAAGCTAGGATGAAGCAATAATCCAAACTAGGATGAAGCAATAATCCAAATTAGTATAAAGCAATAATCCAAACTACGATGAAGCAATAATCCAAAATAAGATGAAGCAATAATCCAAACAAGGATGAAGCAATAATCCAAACTAGGATAAACAATAATCCAAACTACGATGAAGCAATAATCCAAACTAAGATGAAACAATAATCCAAACTAGGTTGAAGCAATAATCCAAACTAGGATGAAGCAATAATCCAGCTCTGTTTTCATGTAAGGTGGGGAGGGGCTATATTTGTTTGTGAGTTCAGTGCTGTTGTTACGTGGTGGTAGGACGATTGCCAATCCCTGCCACGAACAGGTCCTTGTCTTGGAGTATGAGAGAGTTTTATGCTAGTGGCCTGATGACAATATTTGTATTTCACAGCTCACGTTCAGTCTCCGCTAATACAGTCAACAATAACGGTTCTTTTGCTGATAAACAAGTTTATTATGTATCGATATATACGCCAGTTCTTCTCACATACAGTATATCAGCTTACGTGCCGCTCTTACGCTCGCTCTTCATCTCCGCTCTCTAGTTCTCACTGTCTATTTTCTTTCTGTCTCCTGTTTGTATCACATACAAAATCGTCCAGCTTTTATACTGCAAATGATTGGCTTGGCACCAGTGATTTATTACCCCTAACTACTGCTAGCCCTAACTAAAACTACCCTGGTGAAAATTTATTTGACGGGTCTGGTAGATGGGAAAGAGATTGACACCTAAACAGGGAACCTATAAAACTTTCTAACTAAGCATTCTCCCCTGAGTAAATTCTACCGTAACGGCCTTCGTAAATAGATCTAGCATCACCTACAATTTTCTGACCGGTCCATTGACAGTATAACTGCACCCCACGTATCCCGGTCATTCTTCTATAGGTATTTGTTCCCCTGTGTCCCAGTGCCCACCGGTTGCTCCCTATCAATTAACGACCCCCCCACCTAATGATCTGACACGGTAACCTGTCGCTTAAGTGATTCATCTTTCTGGTCACAGTGACACGCCCCCTTCCCTAGCTGACCGCTGAGCTGACCCCCCCCCCTGATTTTTGTTCATGAAACCCGTAAACTATTGTGCTAAAAAAACCTACTTCGTAACAGCTGTGATACCTTAGATTACAAACTTAAGCAGGTAAAGTATTGTTCGAATTCCGAATCGTTCTGGTTTCAAATCTTTTCTTCCTTAATAAAAATATAATATTAATGAATTTCAACAAAAACAGGCGATTTTCGCCCTTGAGTTATAGTGAAGTACAAACACACGGGGGGAGGTAACTGGGAATTATACAAAAAACTTCAAAAAGGTTTTGTGTGAGTTGTTTTGTTTTTAATGACAATCATATATCGCAGATAGAACCATGGGCGGATTCCTAGAAAATATATAATATAGAAAAATGTTTCTGGATCACCACAAACATTCAATATTTTACATCTGCTTACCATCAGCTGGGGGGGGGGGGGTAGGATCATTTGTTTTACTTGTATACAGCAACTACCTTCACCACTGAGATGGAGGTATCTGCCAAACATGAGTGGGATGAAACATCCGAATCCGTTTATGAAACTACCAAGATGCAGAACTTATTCATTGCAGGTGATCGCTCGAATTAAAAATCGCTCTAGTTTTATACCACTTTTTTAAATCCTTCAAAATGAATTGGTCCTTCAAAGATTCTCAAAAAGTCGTTTTTCACACTTTTTAGACTCCGGCCAAAGGCGGCATCTTATAAAATCAGAATATCAGAATTGGAAATATTTCAAATTCTAAATCGCTCAATATACTTAGCAGATTCATGGTGAGTGGAACCGTTGAAAGAATTCCAGTAATTAGATTTTCATTTGTTATTTTTTCTTGGCCACCGGAAAACTTTTACCGTGTGTAAGTGTATTGAAGCGTGGATATAAAAGTAGCCCTAGAAGTACCTGGGGGCTAAATGGGGATTATTAGCGTGCCTTTGGCTATGTCGTATGCGGACCTGACACAACCGTTTAGTTTTCAACGGTCAGGTTACAATGTAAAATCTCCAAGCACGAGTCCACTCAGACACGAATGCCCTCTTAGAAACTAACTATAGAGCTAATAAAATGTTTTTATTTTCTAATTCACTAGTATGATAATTGTTTTTTTTTTTTTTTTTTTATAAATAGGTTAAATATCAAAATATATTGTTTTAAAAACTAAAATGACAAATTATGTCATAATAGTACAATTAGTTAGTCAATGTTTTGTCCTACATTATCTCTCTCTCTCTCTCTTTGAACTCTTTTAATTGTATCTGCCAGCTGAGACTTAGTCTCTAAGAGGCCTCGAGATAAAAAAAACTCGCTTTGTTTCTTCTCAGTACAATGAAACTGTCATACAGACCGACGGCAAGCAAGCTACTCGATTGATCCACACTGATATCCGCCATCTTTGGGTATTCAAATAAAATGTTCCACACTTTCTTCAACCACTTTTCCCTTACAATATTTTACGTCTGTCACAGATAGATGCCCAGGAAGTACGTGTTTTCCAATCGAATTCTATTCACTGTTATTCTCCTGGAGTTCTAAATTCCATGAACTTTATTAGGTTCTATCTAATTTCATATCAAAGTTTTAATTTAGATAGTTAATGTTAATTAATAACCGTAAATCCTCGCCATTCCGTCGGGCTCCAAAAAAAATATAGCAACTAAGTAAAATTTCTAAACACATCTTAAAAATGTTTGTTTGTGATAGTCATTCTTAGATTTAAAAAAAATAACTATTAAAATTTTTATTACATATTCTTATATAATATGTTGTATGCCTAGATATAATATATAAGCCCCTTAGGAGCCCTGAAGCCCGGCCCTGAGAGGTCCTATCGCGAATTGAACTTTTGCTGCACACATGGCAGGCCAAGACCTACAAAATGATATATACATCATGGGTCTAGGACTTATGGTTGTTGAGATCTAGGTTGATGACGGACAGACATACAGACAGACAGACAGACAAAACGTATTTAGTTTTATTTAAACATTAATGATATCATGGAAGGGTACTTACTCAGACAACAAACATCCCTCTGTTACCCCCCTTTGTGTGAAATATTGCAAAAACTGGTTTTAAAGTAGTTGTAAAACTATGTTATATAAATTTAACTTCAATTAATAAATGTAATTTTTAAAAAAAATACCACATATTGATTGTACATCAGTAAAGTTGGCTGTAGAACATGTCTTCTTAAAACAAGTTTGGAATGATTTCAATGTACTGAAAAGTATAGATTAATTAATAATAGATTTTTAAAGTAAGTCTTAGTGAAGTAAATCAGTATATTCTCCAATCTACCTATGCCATCATGATAATATGTATATTTATCATTAATGCATATCATCAATGCACTTATCATAAATAATGTTAAATTTAAAACATAAAATTGACATTCAAATAAATGGATTTTATTTTTCATTAAACAGTAACGACTTTGTGACGTTTCTGTTGTTAGTCTGATATGCCATGCGTGCCACGAACTACATTCTGTGAGTTACAGGCTTTATACCCAGTCACGTATCTATATCTTTCGTGAACACTCGATAAAACCGTTGCCCAATTAAACTGGACTGAGATTTAGCTATTTATATGATAAATTAAAAAAAAAACACAATTAAACAGACGAGAAACTGTACTATTTTAAGAATCTACGTTTTCAGAAATATTTGTAGCACGTGAAAGGTTCTATCCAATTATATTATTTGAAAAAGTTTTTTTTTTTTTAAATTACAGGTGTGAAGCAAAAATCCGCAAGTAAATTATGATTAAAAGCATACAAAGTTTTATAAATTAGGATTTAAAAAGTAAAAAGGCTTATAAATAGTATATTTTAAAAATGTATCCATTTCATTCAATTTGAAAGACTTTTATTTTTTTTTTTTTGCATTTAAAACATGTTTAGAATTAAGAAAAAAGTATTTCTAAAAATATATATATGTATTTGTGTAAAGTGGATGTAAATATATATGTATGTCTGTAAAGTGGATGTAAATATATACGCATGTGTGTAAAGTGGATGTAGATATATATGCATGTGTTTAAAGTGGATGTAAATATATATGTTTGTGTGTAAAGTGAATGTAAATATATATGTTTGTGTGTAAAGTGAATGTAAATATATATGTTTGTGTGTAAAGTGAATGTAAATATATATGTTTGTGTGTAAAGTGAATGTAAATATATATGTTTGTGTGTAAAGTGAATGTAAATATATATGTTTGTGTGTAAAGTGAATGTAAATATATATGTTTGTGTGTAAAGTGGATGTATATATATATATATGTTTGTGTGTAAAGTGAATGTAAATAAATACGTATGTGTGTAAAGTGAATGTAAATATATATGTTTGTGTGTAAAGTGAATGTAAATATATATGTTTGTGTGTAAAGTGGATGTAAACACAAAACAAAATTACTAATGAGTCCAATGTAATTTAATTCAGGAAGTTCAGCTTAATAATAAATGTACAGGAATAAAGAAATACATGCAAAGACTCATTCACTTATATGTATGGGTTTAAAAATTATTCATGTTATTAAAATTATCTATTCAAAAAACAGGAAACAGACTTACGGGCACCTAGGGATGCCACACCCACCTGCAGGACATCTAATGAGAATTAAAAGGGGATGTTCGATTAGCTATTTATATTAAAAAATTAATAAACTATTAAACAGAACATACATGTATCCATTTAAATAACTTTGAATGACTTTTTTTTTTTTTTGCATTTAAAACATGTTTAGAATTAAGAAAAAAGTATTTCTGAAAATATATTTGTATTTGTGTAAAGTGGATGTAAATATATGTGTATGTGTGTAAAGTGGATGTAAATATATGTGTATGTGTGTAAAGTAAATGGAAATATATGTATATATATATATATATATATATATATATATATATATATATATATATATATTCATGTGTGTAAAGTGGATGAAAATGTATATGTACGTGTGTAAAGTGGATGTAAACATATATTGTCATGGTATAGTTGTGTGTACTACGCACACAGGTGTGTGTGTATGTTTGGAGCTTGGCCAACCTGAGGTCACGGGGTCAAGAGTCTAGTTAATTTGACAGTATAAATATTATGTTTATTGTAAATAGGATTGTCTAAGAAGGTGAGAGAGAGCGGCGTAGAATGTTCGAGTATGATGCAAGCAAATTATATAAAGAGGTTGTTTGGAAGATACGGGAGTTAAAGTCAGAGAGTATTCGAGTTCAGTTCGGAGTTCAGTTAGATGATCGTCAGTCAATTAGTGAATCAGCATATTCAGTGTATTATAGTATATGAGTTTAGTTAATCAGTTGAGTTTATTGGAAAGTTAATAAGTATTTATTCATTGAGTTAAGGAGATTATCAGTCATTGTGATAATTCAGTTTATATTGGATTTATTCTACTGTTTATATTTTATCGTATTGTTAATAAACTATATGAACCATGGAATATGAACTGAGTTTATCATTATAGACGAGTTCTTATATATAACATCCTTTAAATATATGTATGTGTGTAAAGTGGATGTAAAAATATGTGTATATGTGGAAAAGTGGATGTAAATATATGTGTATGTGTGTAAAGTGGATGTAATTATGTGTATGTGTAAAGTGGATGAAAATACAAAAAAATAATAATAATACAGAAATACATGCAAAGACTCAAACACTGATATGTCTGGGTTTAAAACGATTTATGTTTTAAAAATTATCTATTGAAAAACAGGAAACAGACTTACTTACTAAAGCCACACACTAGTGAAAGATATTTACTTTCTGACTGACCAGCTGGAAACAAATGTCGATATTTTTAGTATTTACATAAATATTTATTCATCAAATTCGACATTGGTGGAAATAAAAGAATATGAAGCTCGTCAAAAATACATTTTGTAATAATGTTATGAGAAACAATTCACAGACGTAGAAATAAAATAGAAATAATAATAAACGCGTTTAACGTACCTAATATACAGACTGCAACGAGGCCACCTAATCAAAGTGGATATTAAAATGTAATATTATATTAGTTTATTAATTAATAAAATAACATAATCAAAAATTTAAAAAAAAAATGTAATTGTTTACGAAAGTCACCCACGATTGAAACAAACGAAATGGAGTGTATAATCACTCGCTTATCATTCTGTGGTCGGACTGTCTTAACAATTACGAACTAAACAAAATACGCATGTGTAAAATATAACACAAGAATCATTTATATACTTTAGATTTAAGTAAAATATTAAACAATTAATCATAATACTAAAATCAATTTATTTACCCAAAAAATTCATGTTGTAGGAACTGCAGGTGTCTAATATATAACTAGGGTGTGAACTGTCGAATTAAATCTACATAAAACGTTACAGAAAATGAATATATCTTTTTTGTATAGAACTGCAGTTGGCATTCCAGGAACAGATCGGAACGTTTCTGATTGACAGATAGTTATTCTGCTATAAAACGTGTATGAATAGTAATGGGGAGTGAAAGGAGAATCGGGTAACCAACTGAACAAGTAACAGGGGGGTGTGAAGAACCCAATATCTATATTTAGTTATTTGTAGAACTATAAACACCTATTAACATGCTATTTGTTTTTGCACTCGTGCGCAGTTACATGTAAAACGTATATCTAAAGTTTTAAATGTTTTAATAAAGGTGTCAGAGCATGCGGGTAAAAAGTGTAGATTCGTACGACGTTTAAAAAATTCGTAGGTGTGGATCGAGTCATGATATTTTTGTCATTTATCATCGTATAATTTATAACTTATCATAGTTTTTTTTTTACTTGAAATAAACAATAAAAATAACTCAAAACTCTACTGTTTTCTGTAAAGGTATATAGGTGAGTGTGGGTGTAATTGAATGTTGGCGTGGGGGGGCGTAGGGAGAGAATCATTTATGTGATGTCCCCTATCCCTGATAATGCTTAGAGATAAATCCAGTATTAAGTATTGCCAGAGCTTTTTTTTTTTGTTTTTTTGTAAAAAAAAATAGATGTCGGTAGTCAGTGATGGATTGTCTAACTTTTAACTATCAGTTCGCACCTCGATGCAAGCTAAATCACAACTGCAGAGATACTAATTCAATTTTAATAAATTTATTAATATAATAAATTATTAATAAACGTTAAAACACAAGAAAAGTAATAATTTACCGGCACAACAAAAAAAGCTTTGAGTATTGCTCTCTTCCTCCCCCCCCCCCCGACGATTATCAAATGAAACTTGAAGTAAATTTCACCTTTCAAAAGTTATTGATTTATATACATACAGGAAAGTTTGTGATTGAAATAGTTTATGATATAAAATGTGTACGAATAGCAAGGGGAGTTAAAGGAGAGTTCGGGGTAACTGAACGAGTAGCAAAGGAGTTAATGGAGAGTTCGGGTAAAAGAACGAGTAGCAAAGGAGTTAATGGAGAGTTCGGGTAATTGAACGAGTAGCAAGGGGAGTTAATGGAGAGTTCGGGTAATTGAACGAGTAGCAAGGGGAGTTAATGGAGAGTTTGTGTAACTGAACGAGTAAAGGAACGTTGTGTAAAGAAATTGATTGCCTTATGATTGCCTTACACATTTGATTTTTGATCAACTTTGAAAGTAAAAAAAAGAAATTACCTCCTCTCAGTTTAATTTAAATGGGTGTGTCTTATTGCATAAAAGGGACATAATCCAGCTCAGTGTTATAGTGTGGAAAGATTCACGCGTAGCCGAAGATAAAAGTTATTGCGTGGGTGAATGACACTATTTCACCACTCGTATTAATACATGCTTGCCCTTACTAAAACCAGGTCACAAGCACCTAATATACAAAAAGAGGAACACCACAATAATTAAACTGTGTGTTTAAGAGATACGATAAGGGTGTATATACATATTTTTTTTATTTTTTTTTTTTAGTTGAAAAAGGACCTCTTCCTACCCTATCGCAATAGTCAACTAAACATAAAAAAAAATTAATTTATACCATGTAAATAAATTTTACTAGATCTATTCACTTTTGTAGTTGACTGTTGAATAGACCGATTGTTGTAGACCGAAACCCATAGCATGCAGGTCTAGCTGCAGCATGAAGATTGTTCTCGCTAAGGTTAAAATAATCACAATGTCGGGGCCTCTATATTTTCTTTTAGCCAGGAGCGGCATTTTACGCTCTTTAGATTTCTACATGGGGCTATATGGAGGTTCTTTTATTTATTTATTGTCACAAAATTGTTTATTTATTATTGAGCAGCATCCCCGGCAGGGATATAGTAGCTAAAGCAGAGCCGGGGATGACAGTTTTCAATGCCGGGATATCCCCGGCGGTAAATAAATCGAGCCCTGATAACAACATGAACAGGAACTGACATTTAGTGGTGAACACAGGAGGAGTACAATAACTACTTTCTAGCTACAAGCTACAACATGCACCCGCATTCTGCGATGTCCCAAATAATACATGTGGTCCATACTTTTGGCTTTAGTATAGGTCATTTCTACCAATATGACGTGTACACATGGAACTCAGAATAATCGACGAATGACGTCATTGGATCGATAGTGGGTGAAACCTATCAAATAACGTCATCAAACTCTGGCTATACCGTTTCTCTACAATTATATATTTAATAAGTTGACGGCACTAACGTCGTAATAAGGGGGGGGGGCGGTTCCAGTGTTACGTGAAAAGACAGGTCTTAAGGGCCTATTGTCGGGTGATAAATTTTTGGATGGGCTCGCTTTTTTGGCATTTTAGATAGAGGACCAAATCTGTTAGCAAAGTCACTGGTTAGTTTACATAGAGGCCCCAAGCTGTTGGTCAGTTTGTCAGTTCATTTACTAAATTCATTATTTCGATTGGTATTTTTTTTTTTATTTTAAAACGCCATCTCTTTTTTATTACGTTCCTCGTTTTACTTTTTTGTTAAAAAGTTCCCTTAGCCCTGACGGGCCATTGGGGCAGATGAAGTGTAAAATTCATCTGTTTCTATAGCCTTGGCATGTGAAGGGATTGTGTGGTTAGCACAACGCCAAGCCGCCTTTACTTCCCAAACGTAAGTCAGGTACCCACTTAAAGCTGGGTGGACTTGTGGGACTCATTTGCACCAAATTTCACCTGGAAAAATTCCATGGGCCTTCAGCAGTAACAAGTGTTAAAGTATTATTTTAAAACGTGTTGCATGGTATGACACCTGGCCCGTGGTGTGCGGGAGGGGGGGAGCCACGGAGGCCGCCCCCCCCCTGCGTTTTGTCTGGCCCCCTCTGCTTGTTTGCTCTACTTAGTAGCATTTATTTCCTGCCCTCCCCTTCTGCTATTGGCCTGGCCCCTGCTGTAGAAAGCCTGGCCCCTGCTGTAGAATTTTCACTCTACAGGGCTTTATGACACTCAAAAGAGCAACTTTTTTTTTTATTTTAACGGGCGTTAACTCGTGAAACAGATCTATGTATATATTTATCTGCCACAAGTTAAAAGGAATCTATCTGGATATGAAAATTGCTATGTCAGCATAACGGACACATTTTTAACTATTCAAATTGTTAGAAAAATAAAGTAGAAATGTTTTGTTTGTTTTTTTTTATTTATTTTTATTATTACATTCGTACTTGAGTTATAGCACTCACACACACGCTCAATCACTCACCTACTCAATCTCTCTGTAAAATTAATATATTAAATATTTATTTTGATGAATTTGCAATTGTTCTCTATATTTTGTCGAACTGTTTTGTTCTGATTTAGTTCACGAAGGCTGTACAATTATCTAAAACAGGTTAAAGTTTAGATACAACTGTATCTGTATAAATAATTACAAATCTTTTTTTTCTGTTCAAACATTCAAACAAGATGCCTGAAAATGTATCTATAATTTTGAGTTGCATTCAATACAAGCTTAGCTCATCTTTATAAGTGCAATATAATATATTTGAATAAGGCAATGGTGCTTAAGTATTTTTTTGATAAAATGGTTCCTCTATTGTGTTTCACTGTCAGTCTGGTCTATAGAACTGTTTTCTGTCACATTCAGTCTGCCCGTCTCAGGCCATACTTGTGGTGCTAGCAGTGGTTTCAGTTCAGTGGAGCGTTTCTTTATTGAAGTAGTAGCTACGTCACCGTTAGTGGGTTGCTCAGCTGAAAAAAAAAACAAATTAAAAAAGATTGTAGTATACATACATTAGTGTACAATCTAATAGACTGCAGTATGCATACATTAGTGTACAATCTATTAGATTGTAGTATACATACATTAGTGTACAAATCTATTAGAAAGGTAGTATACATACAGTAATGTACAATCTATCAGACTGTAGTATACATACATTAGTGTACAATCTATTAGACTGTACTATACATACATTAGTGTACAATTTATTAGACTGTACTATACATACATTAGTGTACAATCTATTAGAATGTATTACACATACATTATTGTACAATATATTAGAATGTATTACACATACATTATTGTACAATATATTAGAATGTATTACACATACAATATTGTACAATATATTAGAATGTATTACACATACATTATTGTACAATATATTAGAATGTATTACACCTACATTATTGTACAATATATTAGACTGTAGTATACATAGATTAGTGTACAAATCTATTAGACTTTATTATACATACATTATTGTACAATATATTAGACTGTAGTTTACATAGATTAGTGTACAAATCTATTAGACTATATTATACATACATTATTGTGCAATATATTACACTGTAGTATACCTTCATTAGTGTAAAAATCTATTAGACTGTATTATAAATACATTTGTGTACAATCTATTAGAATATAGTATACATACATTAGTTTTTTTACACACACAATAATATGTATATGTACAGATACCTGTTTCAGTCAATGTTCTCTATAGCAATAAGTAATTGGATAGAATGTGAGATTTCGATTATCACTTCTCTATTTAAAATTTTTTTTTTACATTCTTTTACTTATGTTGACATTCACATAATGTTACATATGTGATATTCATTGACTTTGTATAACATTGTTAAACCGCATTTGTATATGTGTATGCTATTGTGAACAATGCATGTATTGTTTTGTTTATTTTTAAACTTCTTTACGATTTTTAATTAATTTTATTCGGTGTTAATTCACCCAGAAATATTCAACAATAATAATTAATTAAAACTATTTAAATGATTAGAAGGGTGAAAAAGGAGTAAATTGGCACCTCGAATTCCCGGCTAAACTCGGCAATTACAACTAGTGTATATACTACTTGTTGTGCTTATTTGGGTTAAAAAGGGTCAATAATCAAGAACTGGGATAAAAAACATAAACATGATAATATATAAATATAGCGATAAAAAGATTTGATAAACTGAAATTTGAACCCATAATTCACTCAACAGAACAAATCTCGACTTTCTCGTATTCACTGTTACAGTTGAGCCAGCGCTGCCAACTTTGAGGGAGACAGCAACACAGTCTGTAGGCCACTGGTATCTGGTACTTGATCGGGATGTCTGACATTTTATTCAGACCTGAAACAGAGACACAGGGAATGGCATGACCTGAAACAGAGACACAGGAATGACATTACCTGAAACCAAGACACGGGTTAGACATGACCTGAAACAGGGATACGGGAATGACATGATCTGAAACAGAGACACGGGAATGACATGACCTGAAACAGAGACACGGGAATGACATGACCTGAAACAGAGACACGGGAATGACATGACCTGAAAGTTCCCTGGGGAAATTGGCGGCAACCCTGACTCAGAATACTTGTCTGAAATTGCGTAATACAAAAAACGGCTTGGGACAAATTGTCTGATTACAACTTCGACTGGACATTCTAAAATATCCCACTGTACCGGCTGTGTCGGGTATGAAAGTAGGCCACTACATAACCCTTACATCATCTCCATCTAAGAGGCAATTTTTTTTTAAACGAGTGGTCGTATAGTAGAGCGCTCCACTGTCGACCTGAGTGTCCCTGGTTCGAATTTCGGTGAGGACCAGTAAGTGTTCCAGGTCATGGTGAAAGTCCTCCGCTACATCTCCCTTAGTGCCTTCACGGTCATTAAAATATTTGTTATGGTGGGGATGAAATTAGGGCACTGTAAAAAACTGTCCCATTAGTGGTTAATAGAACATAACCGCCCCGTAGCGTGAAAATTCTACAGCAGCGGCCGCGCATTCTACAGCAGGGGCCAGGCCAATAGCAGGGGGGTTGGCAGGAAATAAATGTGACTAAGTAGAGAAAACAAGCAAAGGGAGGCCAGACAAAACGCGGGGGGGCCGGCCCCCAGCCCCCCCCCACACACACACAAACACGCTACGGTCTTGGAACCTAATAGATATCATCACGTCCATACATTTACTTTACAGACTTGTGGATGCAGCACATAGACGACTGGGATGAGTTGTATGCGGCTTATTACTTTAAGAACACAAAGGCTAAATTTTTATCAGAAAATTGTTGACAATTGTTGACAAGGGGTAGGGGGGGAGGTCAAGAAAAGTTGACGTCAATAATGTTACTTTTTTTTAATTCAATATAATTACTTAATAAATAGGACAATTAAGCAGCGTTTGTAGTCCTGTGCTATACACACTCGCTTAACATTCAGTATTTTAATTAAACTAACTATATTCCTACTAATTTAGCCACATAAGCATTTTGGAAGACACCTTTTTAGGGGGGGGGGTGTAATCAAATGTTGACGTAATTTTATAGGGGGGGGGGGTCTCTGGAAGTTTGACACGTTGTTGACAAGGGGGAGGTAAAAATCGCCAAAAATTTGTTGACATAAATAATGGACAGCCCCTAAATGAAGATGAATGAATCGTAAAAGTATAATAAAATTGAGTTAATGAAAAATGATAGAAATGAACCGAGTCAGGTTGAAGAGGTAGAAGTTTTGATGGTGTGCAAGTTAAAAATTGACAAAGACATACCTGTTACAGCACTGACCAACAGACCAACAACGACACAAGACAAATCTCCAACAACTGGTAAATACATATACGAGATGGCATAGAATTCGCCCAACGCACTTCTGTTGTGGACAAATAAATTGAGATTTGAAAAAAAAATAGGGGGAGAGCAGGGCTAGTTGACATGTGAATTAGTTGTCATAATCTTTTTTTTTCGGAATGTTGTAGCATGTTTGAAGCTGTGATCTTTTGGTATAATATAAAGAAGGTAAAAAAAAATCACTGCTCCGTTGATTTCATGAAACTGGCATTAATAGTTTTACCGAAAATTTAAGAAAACATTCAAAACAGCTTCGGTGAGTAACTTTTTTTTTTTTTTGTAAAATCTTTACCTGATTAACATTTTGCAAACTTTTAAAACAAAACAATAGCTAAATTATTGCTATGAAACTGTTTTCATTAATGACTTAATCAGTAATCATATTAGTATCACGGATAGCTAGTTATTTCGACAAAACTCGCATCCACCCCACGTGGGGCAAGTTGTCGTTTTTAAAAAGGGTAAGTTGTCATAAGAATAAAAAATATTTAATGGCAATTTTCTGTATTATATACTCTTATGGAAGCATTTAAATTGTTATTGGTAACAAATAACACATATTTATATTAACAGGACTATATTTACCCAATTCTTTGTATATTATTATAGAAATAAAATTAATTTTAAAAAAAATAACTAAACTTAATCTTTTTATTTTACTTTTATAGATTTTACACTATGATTCGCAACTATAGAAGAAAAACTAGTAGAGGTTCAACTTCAAAAAGTACAATTCTTGAAGCAGTGAGAGCAGTAAAATTGAATGGCAGAAGCATATCACAAGTGTCTGCAGATTTTAACATCAATTACAGAACTCTGCAGCGTTACCTAACCAAAGCATCTTGCAGATTATATTGAAGGAAAGTTAACAATACCTTCATTTAATACTGGTTATATGCAACCTAGGTTTGTACAACGATAATACATTCAAAGTTTCCTTAAAAGATTTTATTAACAGTTTTATTGATATTTTTCAAAAGAGTTAATAAAGTATTTATAGATGTAGAAATTATTTTTTTTTATTTCAGACAAGTATCGACAGAAAAACTACAGTTTGAGCTAACTAGCTACACAGTAAAGGCTTCTAATATTTATTTTGGTCTTACACCAAGAGAAGTAAGGAAACTAGCTTAGAATTAGCAGAAGCTAATAATATTTCTATGCCCAAATCCTGTATAATGATAAAAAGTGCAAGGAGAGATTGGTTTACATATTTCTTTAAAAAAATTCTCTACTGTCATTAAGGGCCCCTGAGCCAACATCCGTTGCTTAAGCCATTGGTTTCAACAAGAACAATGTTGAATTGTTTTATAATAATCTATAAATATGCCTCCAAAGATATCTATTTACACCTGCTGATATCTGGAACATGGATGAAACTGGTATCACAACAGTACAAAAGCCTGGGAAGGTTATAGCCAGTAAAGGTCAAAAACAAGTTGGAGCAATGACCTCTGCTGAAAGAGGTTCATTAGTTACATTGGCATGTTCAGTTTCTGCTATTGGCAATAGCATTCCACCTTTTTTCGTCTTTCCTCGAGTACATTTTAAAGATTTCTTTTTAACATCTGCCCCACCCTAACCCTACGTCCCTCTTTATTTATTGCTATTCAAAGTAATGTAATTTTTACATTTAACTATTTTCAATAGTAGTTATTGAATAAAACACACAAAATATAAGATTACCCGGAATGTTTAACACCTGAAGTGTTTAAATCTAAGGTAAAGTTAGCCAATGTTGTTGAACCTTCCAATGTGTACGGTGCTGAGGTCATCGTAAGGTTAGATGCCGTTAATGAACCTGCAAGGGTGGACATGAGGCTGTTGCTGTACTTGGCTGTGGTGGAACAGGTACCGTTGGGGAAAGGCTTAGGGGGCAATCGAATGCCCTTAATGTAGGCACCGAAACCCACCCAGAAACTAAGCCCAAGCCCCACCAGGGCGCCAGAAATCGCCCCCTGTAAAATAGATTAAATATATCTAAACACATCATTATGGCTTATGGCTGCTATTCAGAGTAACGTATTATACATGTGCGCTCAACATTACCGATATCAGTAAAAATGACAAACTAACACAAAACAATTGCATCCATATGTGTTAAGCATATATAATTGATGTCTTCGATTATAACAGCGGTCGACAAACATTTTAATATTTACGGACCTGTATAATCATGATTTTTTGTCTCTACGGTTAACTGAATACATAAATCTATTTCTGCATATTTCTAAATTCATAAGTCTGTTTCCACTGTCCACTAAATTCATAAGTCTGTTTCCAATGTCCACTAAATTCATAAGTTTATTTTCACTGTCCACTAAATTCATAAGTCTATTTCTGTATATTTACTAAATGCATAATTCTGTTTACTTGGTCCAATTCTGTTTCGTTTTTTTTCACTCATACAAATAATAATTATAAAAAGAATAATAGTGTTTAATGTTAAAAAGTAAATATGATTAAAATCTGTAAAAAAAATTAATGATTTTGAAAAAGATCAAAATTAAAAGAAAAGATAAAGTCTATCTCACACATTTGTGACAAAGAATATATTGAATGAAAGCTGATATGATAAGACTGGACAGTTATAGTAATTCATTTAGTTACATAGTTGTAGGTCCAAGACTTGGGCAGACAATATGTCATGTACTTATATAGCTGTTGACCCAAGAGACGGACTGACAGTATGTCATGTACTTATATAGTTGTTGGCCTAGGACATGGACAGACAGTATGTCATGTACTTATATAGCTGTTGACCCAAGACACGGACTGACAGTAGGTCATGTACTTGCATAGCTGTTGGCCCAAGACATGGACAGACTGTATGTCATGTACTTACATAGCTGTTGGCCTAAGACATGGACAGACAATATGTCATGTACATTCATAGCTGTTGGCCCAAGGAAAAAACGCACCAAGAATAAACATTCCAACCATCGGTCCACTAGCTGCGCCAGTAAGACCAAGCGATACCTGGATATAAGCAACAAACATAAACAGAAAGCAACATTTAAGACATTTACGTAAAAAAAATGCAAAGATCAAAACTTTTTTTCCCCTAGAAATAACAATAACAAAAGACATTGGCAATGACGTAATAACATCGTAATCATGTCGGGTTAACGAATATACCAAATTGTTTTACCCGAATAAGTACAAGGAAATAGACGATTAAGAATGATACGTCTTAATGCACGTATTACACAATATGGACGTAAAACACAATACGGACTTTATGCACAATATGGACGTAGAACACAATATGCACGTAAAACACAATATGACGTATAACACAATATAAACGTAAAACACAATATGCACGTAAAACACAATATGACGTATAACACAATATAAACGTAAAACACAATATGCACGTAAGACACAATATGACGTATAACACAATATGCACGTAAGACACAATATGCATGTAAGACACAATATGACGTATAACACAATATGCACGTAAGACACAATATGACGTATAACACAATATGCACGTAAGACACAATATGACGTATGACACAAAATGCACGTAAGACACAATATGCACGTAAAACACAATATGCACGTAAGACACAATATGCACGTAAAACACAATATGACGTATAACACAATATGCACGTAAGACACAATATGCACGTAAGACACAATATGCACGTAAGACACAATATGACGTATAACACAATATGCATGTAAGACACAATATGCACGTAAGACACAATATGACGTATAACACAATATGCACGTAAGACACAATATGCACGTAAGACACAATATGACGTATAACACAATATGCACGTAAGACACAATATGCATGCATTTTGTAAGAGTAACACTTATATACCGAAGTAGTAGTAGCTCAACCAATTTACATGTACTTCTGAAAGGGTAACACCAATTTACATGTACTTCTGAAAGGGTAACACCAATTTACATGTACTTCTGAAAGGGTAACACCAATTTACATGTATTTTTGGTCTGAAAAAAAAAATTTTGACTGTTAGAGTACAATTAGAAAATAGATGCTAGTTCAATATTGAACACACAGGACCCATCAGCTGACCAATCACTCCCATTGCAAAGACTAATCATAAATTTCTACTTTTTCTCTTCGTTGCTTGGGTCTGAAGGCTGTTACCAGTAGGGGGAAAATGCAATCAATTGTCAGTCTCGCCCATAGAAGTTCTATTCAGTTAGCTACTTAATAAACAAGTAGCTAATTGGGTTCAGGAAATGAATTTTTTTTTCAAAATAAGAACAAATTAAATTTTTCATTAAACTGATTTAATTTAGACATATTTTTTTCTAATAGTCAAAAAAAACGAAACAAAACTGAGCACATTCCATGTTGTTTGTTACAAATAGCTACAAAACAAAACTTAGCACATTCCATGTTGTTTGTTACAAATAGCTACAAAACAAAACTGAGCACATTCCATGTTGTTTGTTACAAATAGCTACAAAACAAAACTGAGCACATTCCATGTTATTTGTTACAAATAGCTACAAAACAAAACTGAGCACATTCCATATTGTTTGTTACAAATAGCTCCGTCAAAAAATATTTTCTGAATTAGATTCACAGTTTTGCCAAATCCTTTACCAAAATAACATGAGATGACTGTTAAAAACAAGGACTGGAAATATTTCTGTCAACTTTAATTTCTAACTAAATTGACATTTACTCACAGCTGAGCTTCACGTAACGAGGACAAGCTGCAATACCGTTGAGTTCCAAGCTGGTTGACCCCACAGGCAGCCAGCCAAAGAAATGTCTGACCGATGATCATGTTCCAAAACGTGTGCCTTACTCTGGGGTCTGGGTCAAAGCTGAGAAAATGTCCAACATAGACATTTTTACATGAGTTCAATCTTTAAACGAAGACATTATTCTAAACTAATTGTGTATTACTGTCGCAACAATAATGTCCCATTATTTGTTCGCCCAAAAGCATTATGCGATTTTTAGAAATTGAACTAAACACAGTTATATTTAATAAGTAGCTAACTTATTATACACAGTGCATCTAAAACTGAAAGTTGTGTTTACTAAAGGACTTAATATATACAGTGTATCTAAAACTGAAAGCTGTGTTTTACTTAAAGACTTAATATACACAGTGTATGTAAAACTGATAGTTTAGTTTACTAAAAGACTTAATGTACACTGTGTATCTAAAACTGAAAGCTGTGTTTTACTTAAAGACTTAACATACACAGTGTATGTAAAACTGATAGTTTAGTTTACTTAAAGACTTAAAATACACAGTGTATCTAAAACTGAAAGCTGTATTTTACTTAAAGACTTAGTATACACAGTGTATCTAAAACTGAAAGCTGTGTTTTACTTAAAGACTTAACATACACAGTGTATCTAAAACTGAAAGCTGTGTTTTACTTAAAGACTTAGTATACACAGTGTATGTAAAACTGAAAGCTGTGTTTTACTTAAAGAATCTGATCCTTTGCCATTTATCGTTGATGTCCCAAACTTTTGATAAACCTCCGACTTTAAGAGTTCCCTGTAATTTTTAGAAAAAAAAATGTAAAGACTATTGTTGAAATAATTTAGTCATTACAATATCTATGTAGTCATTACTTTGCTGATTAAGGTAAATTATGTAGCCTACTTTTTACGTCCACGGTGATACTTGTTGTTAAATTATACACAAAGTAAATACATATAGCAAAATGCAAAAGATATCTACATATATTTATCGATCATGCAAAAAATAATAAAAATGTAACTTTATAATATGAATTAATTTTTTTAAGCTAAAGCGTTTTATTTTGTTTTAAATCAAAACTTGCTTAAACTTCAAATTGAATAGTTGTTTAATTAATTTGTAGTAAAATATTCGCCATTGAGAAAATGTAAACTACGCGAAGAAAATTAGAAAAGGCATCAATGTCTTACTTGTATTACGATGGTCAGTATCCCTGCCAACATGACTAATGACTGGAATACATCTGACCAGATAACCGCTTTGATACCTCCCTTGCCATAACACAATCATGAAAAGTAAAACAACAAATCAACCGTAAAGAACATAAAAAAAAGTTGTCAAGTAGTATCGAATATGTATGGGAGTAATAAAACTAAATACTAAATTATAAAAAAAGTAACATAGATGATTGTCGCATAGAATCAAACATCCATGGTCACAAAACAATTAAATATTCATTGAACATGATACTTACGATGGTAGTGTAAATTGTTGCTATGGCTCCAGTGGTCAGAAAGGTGACCCACACTGGTATTCCTGTGACTGTAAAACATAAAATAAAAATGAAGCACATTATATTATAAAAGGTGACAGACTGATATGAAAATCAGGTCAAGCAGTAAATACATGAGAAGTTAAATAGAGGCCTTAAAAGGAAACGTTCTCTTAAAGATCCATTGGAGCAGAGGCAGTGCAAAATTTCTATCTGTTTCTGTAACTATGGCATTTAACTTATAAAAAATTTTTAGACATGTGTGAGCTTCAGCCAGTTGAAGCCCCCGGACATAGTGCATATTAGGTCCCCCCCTCCCCGCCCTAAATAACAGGGAAAACCAAAATTAAAGCATTCACTTGATGTCAGAAGTCGGTGTGCGTTGGCTGCTTTAGCCGTTAAATCCGTTAGAATCGGTATTGGACTTGAACAGAGTGTGGAGAATCTAAAGGAAGCAGAGCGAAACTGGATCATACAAGTGACATACAGGTGACAGGAGATATGATGTCAAGAGAAGTAGGCTACATACAAAAAGAAGAATGCAATACAAAAGGGGGGATAGTAGATAAGGGAACTATTAAATGATAGGGGGTGGGGGGGGGGGGAGGAGAGAAGATCGGTGAGTTTTGATGAGTGCAACAATAAAATCAAGGGATGTAATCTGGGCAGAATCAGATTGAAGGAAACAGTGCATCCATTAATTTAGACAACATATGTTTTAAACTATGGATTAAACTAGGCTACAAGTCTGTATTTTACGTATAATTATTTGACCTTAATTAATTATGGCTATTAGTTGTGATTTTTGAAAAAAATAAGAAAAAAAAAACTATTCATGATTTCTAGATTCTGTCTCTTTTTTTCACAAACATAATTGATAATTGTTTTGACAGAAGTTTGGTACACATACTGTTAATTCTACCTATATATATGTTAGACATGTTACTACTCTTGCAATTGCTTATATTAATATCATTCCCAGTTTGCAGCTAAACTTGTCAAACTAAAAATTTTGATGCAAAAAAAAAAATTGCGGGAAAAAGTTCCAGCTGACTTGCCCACTTGGAAAGCGATAGCTGTAGCAAACGACGGATTCCCATGTACACAATCTGCAGTAAGACAAATAAATGAATGGGTTCAAAGGGCGACTAGTGGATACTATCTATCACAGATGGCAAGTCAGAAAATGAAAATACATGAGATATGTGCTTGCATTTTGAGCAGCTACATATGTCAAAAGAACTGTATACTCGTTTTCATGTTTTATCTGTTTCAGTGTTTGTCTGTTTACATGTTTGTCAGTTTACATGTTTGTCTGTTTACATGTTTGTGTCAGTGTTAGTCTGCTTCAATGTTTATCTGTTTCCGTTTGAGTTGTTCTATTACACTGTGCAACAAAATAAAAAAAAATCTGTAACTTGAACAACATATGCGTATTTTATTATATGCAATTTTCTGATTACAGTCATACTTTTGGAATGTTTCTAGCCCGTCCAGAGGTGAAGTTAATCCATTTTGAAAATTCAGTCCTACTATGTAATATTTAACATGGAATCATTCATTATAACATGTCTAAGAGGTCCTATAAAGACTCCTGTGATTTTAGCATCACTCATCCTTGGAAATGTCTCTTTGAGGTACCAAAAAACATTGGAGTTGCCTTTAAAAGCTTTCACCAAGGTTTTCATTAATCCCAACTTGATGTGAAAAGGTGGGAGGTAAATTTTGTCAGGTTGTGATAGTGGACTGTGCTTTACATTGTGTTTTCATGGAACATATTCAGATATTACCGGCCACTGCTTCTGTGAATAATGCTTCTTATAAGCACGGCTGTCCCACAAACACAGGAAGCAGCAGTACTTTATATAACCACTTGGCATGCCATCACTAACCCAATAACTTTAAAGTCAGCACAAATATTCCAGCAAAATTTCCTTTAGTTGATTAACTCAAAAATTTTTTCCATGCTCTCATACGATTCTTTCACATCTGCAGCATAGAATATTGGCACTGAAGGCATTGAGTTGCCATTGTGAAGAAGAATTGCATTAAGAATTGCATGGCTTGTCTTCGAGCCATCTATGAACAGACGCCATTCATGAGCATGCGTGACAATCGAGATTATTTTTTTTCTGGTTTTTCGTTTCATAATCTTATTATTATTTAGTAAATTTGAAATATGTAGGCTACTCTAAATTGTTTAAAGTGTGACGCAATTTTTTTTTTGTATAAACATGTACAATTCTTTAGAATCTTTATCAATAGTGCATGCGGACATCTTTACTCTTAATCTCTATAGACGGACCCCGAAAAAAATAATACGGAGTCCGTCTAGACGGAACTCTAGCCACAGCGAGAATATAATGCATCGCAAAAGTTTAATGTAACATAACTCAAAATCCTGACGTGCTAGAAATATTCTGACTACATATTTGAAATCAGCATCACTAATATATATAAAATCACTTTACATCTTATAATTTACAAAAATCGTGTTGCTTAGTGTTATTGATAGGTATTTTTGTAATAATGAAGTTAGAATCTGATACACCGTCTTGTTCGTCCATACTCATGTAAATATATTACAATAAATAGAAAATTTAAATATAAAAATAGATGACAGATTGAATGGTGGACAGATTTGTGACTTGTATAGTTAATAGCTTGATAGAGATATGGATATTATGGTATGTATCTAATGTTACCTGTGTTATGGTAGGGTATCTAAAGTTACCTGTGTTATGGTATGTATCAAATGTTACCTATGTTTTGGTAGGTATCTAAAGTAACCTGTGTTATGGTAGGTATCTAATGTTACCTGTGTTATGGCAGGTATCTAATGTTACCTGTGTTATGGTAGGTATCTAATGTTACCTGTGTTATGGTAGGTAACATTAGTTATCTGTGTTATGGTAGGTATCTAATGTTACCTGTGCTATGGTAGGTATCTAAAGTTACCTGTGATATAATAATGATACAGGTGCCGACGAGTCTGGCGCTTCTGGATCTGAACCTAAGTTCTAAATACAGATTTAAAAAAACATAGATATATTTTACTTCCGTTTGTATCTGACTTTTTTAGAAAAAAAAAAACATAATTAGTTTTTAATTACTTAACTCTGAGCCTTTGATCTGGATACTGATTAAAAAAAACTGTTATAATTTACTTCAATGATTATGATTATTGTAAATTTGCTCTAAAAAGAGATTTAAAATTAGTTAATTTGAACACCGAGTTTTGTTACCTTACTTATTTTATTGTAAAATTCCTTGTTCTACAACTTTGAAGCCTCATAAAAATAACTTTCAACATATTTCTTTTTTCATGCAAAAATTCTCTAATGCGATATTCTCTTTTGCGAAAAATTTATAATTCGTACTTTTTTCCCCAATGGAAAATTTAAATTATATTTAGTTTATATAATAGTGAAATTAGAAAGAAAATAAAAAGAACATTACTAGCAAAGAATAAAAAAATAATGTTTATACCATATTAAAATCCTCCAGCTCACGATAAACAAAACTTCCAGCTCGCGATAAACAAAACTTCCAGCTCACGATAAACAAAACTTCCAGCTCACGATAAACAAAACATCCAGCACACAACAAACGACAAATGAACAAACAAACAAATAAAATCAAAATCAAATCAACCACTTAAAATAAATCAGCTACATAAAATAGATGAAAAAAGGAGTTACCCTGAGTCTTCTGTCCTCCGCCCTTCACTGCGAACCACACCCCAATGTCTAGTGAGACGGACAACATGGCCACAAAGACGACGTAGTCCAACATAACGAAACTGTTGTGCACCAAAAACATGATAAATGTATTACATTCACCACTACACCGGTGACGTTACCAGACTACTGTGCTCGGTGTCGTCTGCTTTTATTTTGTGTTAGTTATCTGCTCTAAAGAAATACTTTATAAACAAAATGTTTAAAAAATGTGCGTATTTTTTACAAATTTGCTTTAGTGATATCAGATTTAAAACAACAAAAGAAAAATTAACAACTAAGAATAATACAAAATTGTAATTATACATAAAATTGAGTCATCTTACAAAAAAAAATTAAATTATCTTTCTTTAATACTCTATCTATCACGACACTTGTGTTTTTTTTAATATTCTCTCGTCTTTTTCTGATATTCTCTATCCAATTAACATGGTGTTTCTGATATACTCAATTCATCTCAGTTTGTATTTCTGCATTGCTTTATACAACTCAGTCAGTCTGAATATGCTTTGTATTCGATTAAACCAGCATGTATAACGATTACTCGACAAACGTTATCATTTTTATTGTGTCTGTAGTCTGTTGGTCATTTATATCCAATATACTTTTAATGAGTCTCACCTGTGTCCAGATGTCGCACGCGCCAATCGCCAATCTCGACATAACATATTTTTTTATTTACTAGTGTGACGTCTGTGATATAATCTCGTGTGTTCAGCATTGATCATTATTGTTTTGGTCAAAAAAATATGAATAGAAAAATATAAACTTTGTAGATACCATCAAACAGAGCTTTTCATATTAAATGGATGCTTTTACCTTCAGCACACCTGTACCAGAGGTGTGTGTGTGGGACGGGGGGGGGAGATACGAATTTAATTCGTTGTGTAAAATTGCTCTGATGTCAACGGTGGTACTCCATCTAGACACTATTCACATCAGTGGTTCTCCTCCTGGGTCCATCTAGACACTATTCACATCAGTGGTTCTCCTCCTGTGTCCATCTAGACACTATTCACATCACTGGTTCTCCTCCTGGGTCCATCTAGACACTATTCACATCACTGGTTCTCCTCCTGGGTCCATCTAGACACTATTCACATCACTGGTTCTCCTCCTGGGTCCATCTAGACACTATTCACATCACTGGTTCTCCTCCTGGGTCCATCTAGACACTATTCACATCACTGGTTCTCCTCCTGGGTCCATCTAGACACCTGTCACAACAGTGGTTCTCCTCCTGGGCTTTCGCCGCATGGGGCTGGCAGCTGCCCTCACAATGTTTATGGCACTGGGTCAGTTTGCAGCAGCCCTCACAATGTTTATGGCACTGGGTCAGTTGGCAGCAGCCCTCACATTGTTTATGGCACTGGGTCAGTTGGCTGCAGCCCTCACAATGTTTATGGCGCTGGGTCAGTTGGCAGCAGCCCTCACATTGTTTATGGCACAGGGTCAGTTGGCAGCTGCCCTCACATTGTTTATGGCACTGGGTCAGCTGGCAGCAGCCCTCACAACGTTTATGGCACTGGGTCAGTTGGCAGCAGCCCTCACAATGTTTATGGCACTGGGTCAGTTGGCAGCAGCCCTCACAATGTTTATGGCACTGGGTCAGTTGGCAGCAGCCCTGACAATCTCAGCTAAGTCGAGGATAAAGCAGTTAATCTGTGCGCATAGCGGTCGACTGATAATATGCATATCATCTCATCCTCACAATGATAATAAAATCACATTTAATATGTAGTTTGAGATTCATCAAGTACACAATTGGACAGACCACTATACATACATATATTCATATGTTTTATGCACAAACCATCAGTTTTTTCAATCTTTGCTCACTCTAAAATAACCACTTGCTAGTAGTGCCATAGAGTGTGCAGTAAGAAGGGAGGGGGATTAGGGTCAGGCACCCAACGCTTCTTATAAACAGAGACAGAGTAGTTGAGTCCCTGGTTCCCCGTGCACCCAGTGTTCGACACACCTCTGTTTGTGAATGCCACTTTGTAAACAAAGGGACATTTGTTTCATTTTTTATGCGATCTTTAAAAATTTTGTATGTATTGTGTAAGGGTGAAAATTCTATTAAACTCTTCGGAGTTCAGTGTACCAGCTTTATTCAATGTGCTACACTTATGTGGGCAATGTGTGTGTGTGTGTGTACTTTATGCTGAAAAGTTAACAAAGTGAAAGATTTGTTAGAAGTATTATAAATTTAATTATAGCACTGGTTTATGTTGCCATCATGTTAATGAACCACTGTATTTTTAAGCATGACTTCATTTTCGTTTTTCCCTTTCTGTAAATTTAGAAATAATTGCAATCATCAAAAGAATTCAGAAAAAAACAACAACAACTTGACAATTTTAAGTTCATTTTATATTTATATCCAATCTGTTAAATAATTTTAGAAAATGGTATTTCACTCAGCAAACATAAAAAATATACTTAGGAATAAATATGTTAACAATAAAATGGGTTAGGGACCAGTTTTATGGAGTGAGATGACATACTTAGTTAATACAAAACAATTCGATAGTTATATTTCCACAAAACAGAAATAGCACCGATACAGGAACATGTCCTTTACCATATCGCAAAATATTGCAATTATTGAGGCTTTTGAAAATCTTAATTTAAATTCAAGGAGTGCATTCCATATTATTTATATTTTGTGGTTGAATTCGGCAAATCGTAAAATACAAGAATTTTAATCGAATTATGTGTATAATATCTGATTGATTTTATTTAAATTTTGTTGTTTAGTGTTTACTTATTAGAACATTTTTCTCTTTATTTAGTTTGTTATCAAAACAAACAAGATAAGTAGCAATGGTTTGAAATAATTCATACATAACGGAATAGAACAATAAATGTGAAGAAAAAAAGAGGAATATAAATAAAGTATAAAGTAAAATATATTAGTAGTTGTGCTGAAAAAAAGTGTAATATTTGTTTCATTAATTGTCATATAACAATATATATATAACAATATATATAACAATATATATAACAATATATATATATATATATATATATATATATATATATATATATATATGGATGAAAAGCTGTTTCTTTATAGAAATTAACTTCCCCACATTTTCAACAAATATTACTTATATAGATTTATATGTTTGTGGGGGAAAATATATAATTGCAAATGTGTCTGTATAGATTTAAATAATACTATTTTAGTGATAGAAAAAATGGACTTTCATTTCATTTCAGCCAATCAATGTCATCATCACCGATAGTCCAAGTAAAATTCCAGTCACCGCAGCACTGCTGGCACCTTAAGAGACGACAATTTCAATAAATAAAGTAAAGAAATCCATATATTAAGTATATAAAGTATATAATATTACTCGGTTGATATATGTCTGATATTTTTCGAAATTAAAATATGGTTTCCTATTTGGAATTTCATTGATTCTTGCATGAGCCTCGATTCGGTAAACTTTTGTTGTAAATTTTATAAACCAGCAGTCTAAAATGTTTTCTGTGTTATTAGATATATGTATAATTAAAACAAATACCTATATAAAAAACATCTTCTTTAATTTATGTATAGTTTACGACTATGGCATACTATATAAAAGTGGGACGGATGGCCGAGTGGTGTAGATACTCGACTGTCGACCTGAGGGTCCTGGGTTCGATCCTCGGTGAGGCCCATGGAATTTTTCCAGGTGAATTTGGTGCAAAGTCGTCCCGCAAGTCCACCCAGCTTTAAATGGGTACCTGACTTAAGTTGGATAAGTAAAGGCGGCTGGGTGTTGTGCTAACCACACAATCCCTTAATATGCCGAGGTTACTGAAACAGATGAATTATACACTTCATTTGCCCCGATGAGCCCTTCGGGGCTTAAGGGAACTTTACTTTTACACAAAGGGATATATTCATAACCTTTTATAGTAAAATGTTTTACGAGTACGCTTATATATGATTTATATTTACCACAAGTTTGACAAATTTTGTTCAATGGTTCAGTGATGTCAAACTGTTTAATGAAGTCGGTAACTTTGGTATCTATTGTAGTACAGTTGGTTTTAAGGCAGGTGTAGTAGCTGTTAAATGAGCTGAAATGTTGGATAGATTTGTACTATTAACATGTATGCATACACAAACATATTTATATATGAAGTCAGTATGTTCAAAAAAAGATTGAAAGGATAGATTTAATATAGTTTTAATTCTCTGCTGATGAAATGAATCGTATTGCTTAATGAATAACTAATAAAATGTTTTTGTATGTAAAATAGATATACTCATAAAAGTTCTTTTGAGTGCTTTCCACGTCAGCTTCATTAACTGTGCAAGATCTACTACTGGCAGTCGTTGTTATTGGTGTCGTTGTCGTTGATGTCGTCGTCGCCGTTGGTGTTGAAAGTGTCGATTGTGCAGGTGGTGCCGTTATCGGTATTGCCGTAGTCGTTGTTGTTGATGCCGTCTTCGTTGTTGTTGATGGTGACGTCGTTGTTGTAACTGCTGCGGTTGTTGATTTTAGATCGCAGACTACCGAACTTTTCAATGCAGTAAAGTTCCCTCTCATAATAACGAGTTTCCCATCTGAAAAATAAATAAATAAATAAATATATATATATATATATATATATATATATATATATATATATATATATATGTATATATATATATATATAATATTATATACATATATATATATATTAGGGTGTGTCATAATTTTTTTTTCAGTTGCATATCTGAGACATGGGTAGAAAGATGCCCCATAGCATCCAGATGAAGGGTTAAAAAACAATTTTCCAAACAATGTCTACCACCTGCAACTTTAAAGTTTATAATCCCATAGTAACAAGAAAAAGACAACACAATGTAAAATCATGCAATAGTTCTTACTTCACAAGAAATTGGATTTTGATACAACAAAAGGTATCTAAGCACTGGATCGTTTACACTGCAACACCATTCCATGACGTGCGGTATGTTCAATAACCCTAGAAGTGGTTGCTGATACGTCTCGCACAACTCGTTCAACGGGCTGAGAATGACATAATATACTATGTACTGACAAAGCAGAGAAGTTGTCTAGGTTGTCATTGGAAACCATTGATAGGAGTGATGGTGGGATCACTGTTGTTGTATCCCAAGAAATCATATCCATATATGACGATGCCGATGGAGTCAAATCGATTGACTGTTTATCAAGAAGTCGAATGTTATTCTGGGAATGTATTCGTGCATGAACTATCTTCCCATGTGCGATTTTTCTAACAGATTGATTTTCATCAAGAATACCGGCAAGGAGGATGTTCTCATGGTGGGCAATGTAAGCATTGTTCTGTAAAACTGGCTTGACGATTGCCCAGTCATCAGGACCCAGTTCAAAACATAGTTTCATAAGATGGAAAAAATTATGAGCACCAACGTACAATTCTGAATGAAACTTTATATAAAACCATGAAGGTGCATAAACGTTTACAATGAATCTGACAATTCTGTATACAGACTATGTACAATTGGATGAAGACATATATAATCGTAGGATTCGGTTAGCCGTTGTTAACCATCTTGCATGGTTAAGATTTCCTGGCATACAATTTTGAAGAAATTGTTTGTTTTCAGTTCCAATGATTCCGTTCTGAACTGCTAAGCAGCTTCGTAGTAGATAACTTTGATCAGTACTAAGATCTTTCTTCACGTCATCGGCAATATCAACAATTTTTCCTGGGACTTTTTTGAAATTCGTGAGAGGTAAATCTTTGAGATCAAAGTCTAAGGAACTCGTGATTTTACCGGTTGACGTACTTGGACCTGTTGTGCGTCTGCCGTCAACCACAGAAATGTATTTCCGTAGAGGAAGTTCATTTGTATGCAATAAACAAATGAGCCACTGCAGTGGTCTTCCAACATGTCCTTCTACCTCTGGAATCACTCCATTCGTCTTACCAGTGTTGATGACTGTACCATCACAAACTATTATTGACAAGGTTTCCATGGATTTGATGTGTGTGATAACTGACAGAAGTTCTTTGGCAATATCACTTGATTTTATTCTGTCCGGCACAACATGATCTACATACTGTTCACCAGGATAGGAGACTACGACAGAATGTTGTTCTTTAATAGATCTCCTGTTACATCCTGTACCTGTCCTAACCAATGTTACATCCTGCTTGCCATCAAATCCCATACATTTAAATGGGTTACAACATCCGAATATCTGTTTATTTATTTCTGTCTCCAAACATTTCTCTGTCTGCGAAGTTTTGCTGGATCAACGCATGATTCTTCGATCAGAACAATTCGATCTTCAACATAGAGTTGAGAATTAGGCAGGCATCTCTGTTACTAACTTTAAACCTGTCCAGAGATTTACAGAATTCAGGATATTGTAAAGTATTTTGTACTGCTTTCATTTCCTCGTCACTGCTTGCCATCATATCATCATGATTACACTATGTACAACGTCAACTTATCATTATCATCGTAGTCGTCGTGCATGCCGCTTACATCAGAAGAAGCACAACGACACACATTTAATTCATTTTCCATCTCCAATGCAACTTCATTGTCATTACTTTGTCAATTTTCCCTATATACATTTTCCGTGTTGTATTTTGATCTACCCGAAAATTCCATTCTAGCCCTGGTATTTTCATTGGCAAAGGACAAGTACATGCCGATCTTTCTCGTGCACCAGAATCAAAACACTTGCAACAACATATATCAAATACTTTTTGCAAACTTTGAAAGGTTTCTTCAAAAGTTGTTGACGATTTTTTGGGGTAGAGTATTTGTTGAGTTCCTTTACTTTAGCAACAAGACTCTCAACACGCTTCACTACACTATTGATTTCAATAGTAGGTATACCAGCAATATCGTAGATCTCCTTCACTTCTTTGCCAATTAATAAAGATCTTCCACGCACCGAGGAACATTTTCCGAATTTCAGCTGATAATCACACGCACGAAAAACGTCAGCAGAAGTGGGCAACTGAATTTTAGGCATTGGCTGTGGGTTACCAAATATCGAGTGTTCAGTTGAACTCCTTGTGGTCATGTTCAATGTTCAAATATATGTTGCTGTTCAAATACAATCCTGTCGTACACGTATCGATGAAAAAGTCAAGATATGAATCTAAATTAGTAACTTCACATTATATTCCAATTATTGTTGACTTCAAATTCACTGTTGTTGAATACTAGAGATCTGAAACACACCAAAATGCAAAGTTTAAAAATCAGTAGGTCACAGTTTAAAGTATAAATTATAAGGAAATATACAAAATAGGCGTTTGTACTACACAGTCACAGTAGGTTAAGACAAAACGAAAAGTTGCAGCATGTAGACGACTTAAGAAATTCCTTTGAAAATTACTTATTGAATGCTTAGTACATTATGCAACTTTTCCATGATGTCTCAAGAAAAAAAAAATTTATGACCCACCCTAATATATATATATATATATATATATATATATATACATATATATCGAAATCTTATTTTATTTATATTCAAAGTTAAACAGTGTATGAGCTTTCCTATGATACGGGAGATAAATACAGTACTTAGCTCCATGTTACAACCTACTTTGGCCAGTGAAGCGAACATTTTGATGAAAAAAATACATTTGATGTCTTACATGTGGATTTTTTTAGAGATATGTGGTGATTGAGATTTGAGTGATTGATTGATTACAATTTAATTGAAATATTAAAACTGATTTAATAAATTCTCAATCTATATTCACACTGGGAGATGGTGCAGAGGGGTGAAGAGTTTCTTGTGGGACAGAAGGTGAAAGGTCTTAACACCCCATGGATCCATGATTTATTTTTCAGGCATTAATAAATCATTTTTTATAATTCTCAGAATCATGGAAATGCAATATTTGTTTTATAACACAAAGCAAATTATCGACAACAACACAAAAGGTCGAAACCTTGAAAGAGATTTGAACCTCGTACGCCAGTAAAATTGAATAACTAACTTGCCCTAAAGCTTAAGGAGTTATTATATATGAGTAATTGTTCTTTACAACTTTATAAAAACAATTAAAACGCAAGTTTTATTTTTGCTACAATTAATCTTAAATAGAAATCATGAAAGTATCGATGTGTTCATTTCAATAATTAACCTACCTCACAATATTCATTTATTTTAACTTTGGAGCAACTATCATACAGCCATGTTGAAAATAAAATAGCCTAAGTATAATTTCTCAGACAATAAATTAAAATACCACATAATGATTGAACATCAACAAAGTTAGCCTTTGCACACGTTGCTTTGAAACAAGTTTGGTAGGACACCAGTGATCTGAAAATATTAGATTAATTAAAAAAAATATGTTTTTCTATATTATGCTAAGCTAAATAAAAAAAAATAGCAAATTTTCCATTTCAATGAAAAAAATGAAAAAAATCTCTGAATGCTTTTCATATTAATTATATTAAGCAATGCGCTTATCATAACAAATTTATCATTACGAAAGGAAATTTAACAATTTGTCATTTTTATTGAACGGTGACGTGGCGGTGTTGTATTTGTTACTCCGATGAGCTTTAGATTTTTACGTGCAGAGATAAAAACAAGCTAACCATGCCCTCACTGGTGCCTCCATAATCTCTGCACACTGGAGTGGAGATTAAAAGGGCAATACCTAAAACGTCCCTTATAAGATTAATAGGATTATGATATAAACATCATTTTCTCACAGATACTCTAGCTATATATATTCTTTGACCAATAAAAATATCATAATTTAATATACACATACCACTAAGAATCAAACTAAACCAAATAAAAGGTAGTATTTGTGTAACAGAAAATTTGAGTCGTCTTCACTGAGATGGGGAAAGGTTGAATCTGCTAGACAAACTGTTTCAAACTCCTAAAATGTTCTTATCCTAACAATATTAATTTTGCATTTCTACATATTTTTAAATAAATGATAGTTGCACCGCAAACTTTGGTGAGCTAATTATAAAATTTATGAGTTTATCGATATCATTTGGTGAGTTAATTTATGAATCAAAATGTATATTAGTTCTGGGGGAAGGGGTGGTCAAGCGGTGTACAGATCACCACTGTAGATCTAGGGGGCCCCGGGGTTTAAAAGTCGTTGAGATCCTCGGTGTATTTTCATGTCCTGCTGAATAATCCCAAGTCTATCTCACTTTAAACGGTTACCTGACACGACAGTTAAAAATGTGCTGATCACACGGTCCGTTAATAAGAGGTGGTTTCAGAGAAATTCTACACTTCATGAAGAGAGAGACAAAGCCATAAACTACTGAAATAGTTTTTCGGTGGATATTATTTTTTTATATTTTATTCATTTATAAAAAAAGACTTATGGACATCCTGGGGTGATACAGTCTCCTGGTGGACAGGTACTTACAGACTGACCAGCTAGAAACAAGTATCACACAAAATATTTACATAGAAATTTCTTTCAATATACATATATATATATATAAACAAATAGATTTTTAACTCTTGGGGTGGGGGGCTGGGGAAGCATGTGCTACTCTCAAATATGACTGAAATCATTTTGCTTACGTACAAATTAAATGCTGCACAACACAACCTGTGAACAGCAACAAGTGATTGAATATCAAATACAGTGGTGTGTGTATAGGGGTGTGGTGGGCTTATGAACAAAATACTCACTGGCATAGAAAACAAAATGAAATAAATACAAATATCTTACCTAGCATGACGACTACGGTGATGCAAGCTGGTCAAAGTTTTTCATGAAAATATAACAATCATATTAATGGATCATGTCATACAAAATGCTGACTACAGAAAAAAAATTATTAAATAAAGTAAAGAAAAACATAAAAATTTTGTTTTTTTATATTTACATTGAATTATATTAATACAATAAACGAAAACAATGAGCATAATTTCCTCTGCTAGTGTACTGCAACACACGCTCGTGTAAGCACACTCACACAACATTCACTCTCATGCGTACACTCTCACACATGTTCACTCTTACACACACACATCCTCACACACATTCACTCTCACACGAACACTCACACACACACATTCACTCTCATGCGCACACTCTCACACATGTTCACTCTCTCACGAACACTCACACACCCACATTCACTCTCACACGAACACTCACACACACACACATTCAATTTCACGCACATCCTCACACACACATTCACTCACACAAATACACACAAATACACACATAGTCACACATACAAACACACTAACACGCACACTCACAAACACTCTCAGATACAAACACACACACTCACAGTCAAACACGATCGCATACACTCACACAACACACCCTAACACACTCACACACTCACACACACACTCTCGTACAGATTCACTCGCATACACAAACTCTCACACATACGCTCACACACACATTCACAGACATACTCACACAGACACACACACTCACACACTCACATACAGTCCCACACACTCACACACACAAACATTTGAAAACTTAAAGGGAAATATGACTATAGCTTATAAAAATAACTTATTTACCAAATAACTTCATAGTGTATATCTGTAAATTGCAATTCTGACAAAACAAATGGTTCTATATTTTCTCCGCGGTTTTGATGAAACAAATACAGGTTCGGCTGTGTTTTTAAAACAACTTAAATCTGAGGATTTAAAAAAAAACAGTAAATATTATAACCATTTTTTCAAGTGTCCATCTGAAACTCTTTCATGTATAAAATAAATCAACATAAGATACTTATTCCAAGATGATTTAAAATATATTTTTGACATTCCTAAATATTAACTGAAAAAAAATGACAATAATATGTAGGCCTATACTACTTAGAAAAGATTCATTGTTATATAATATGGTTAAAAAAAAATTAAAAAGCTGTAAGACCCATATTTCAAATATTGCATTGACTTCCTTTAGAACACAGAATACTTTTAGTTGAGTAATGTATTATAAGTAAAAAAAAATTAAATATTTTAAAATGTAGAGACTGCATACATAGTAAAAAAGGAAATTCTAGTAACACTATTTGGTTAAAAATTTGCAGATATTGTAGTAATGAAAACCATAAGTGTCGCAAATTATCTAGCTCGACCAATTAAGACGCGTACAAATAGACGATCGAAATGATAGACGGGTAGATAAACAGACCAATAGTAAAAAGATAAACAGACCAATAGACAGAAGATAAACAGTACAATAGACAGAAGATACATAGACAAATAGACAGAAGATAAACAGACCAATTGACAGAAGATAAACAGACCAATAGAGAGAAGAGAAACAGACCAATAGAAAGAAGATAAACAGACCAAGAGATAGAAGATACATAGACAAATAGACAGAAGATAAACAGACCAATAGACAAAAGATCAACAGACCAATAGACAGAAGATAAACAGACCAATAGACAGAAGATAAACAGACCAATAGACAGAAGATAAACAGACCAATGTAGAGATACTTATATGTATTAGACCATTTGTTTATAATAAAAAGAGACTTGATACTTCAGTCAAGGTCTTCTTCCAGTTACGACGTAAAGATTTGTGACTTTCAAAAATTCTCGCTAAACGGCTTCTATGTCTAAAACTAAAAATCGGGATCATTTATTTTTTCTTAATTTCAGTTTAAATCGAAGATTATGTACTCATGTCTGTTTTATTTACGTTGGCAGTACATATCTGTTTCGTCTCACTCGTAGTATTATTATCACAAACTTTCTTGAAAAAAAAATTAGGTCATTAATGCAGTTAAATTAACATTTAATCAATCAACATTTACTATGTACCATTAACTATTTTACACAGATCTCTCTCTATACTAAGTGGCGCTGGTCTCTGTAGACTTACTACTTACTTATTCTTTTATACAGATTTGGTAACCAAAACAAAATGTCTTTGGGGGTGGAGGGGGAGAGAGAGAGGGGGGAATGTCGTCAAAAGATAATAGAAATTTTAAAATGAATAATTTTCAATTTACATAACGTCACAGTAGTCCAGCGGTGCGTGAAAGAATAATTAAATTTGTGGTAACCTTTTCAGTACCTAAGGTCACCTGTCAAATATATATATATATATTTGTGTGTGTGTGTATATATATATATATATATATATATATATATATATATATATATATATATATATATATTGATCACAATTACGGAGTCTAAAAAAATTGTCGTAGAAATAAGAAGATTAAAATTGTCTCTAAACAAAAGCTGTCAATGGACCGTTTATATTGTGTAACACAATATACATATGTATATATATATATATATATATATATATATTATAATATATATATATATATATATATATATATATATATATATATATATATATATATACCCAACCGTTCCAATCATAATGTTGTATTACAAAATTTAGGACCCTCCCCAGGACGTTTTATGACAGAGGGCCACATACACCTCTACTTCTATACAAATTTTTCAATGGCTAAAGATAGATAACAAGCGAAATTAAATAAACAGTTTATTCATTCCAACAATAAAATAATTGTAATATAAGAAATAAATAAATGAAATATAAAAAAAATATTGTAAATATCCACAACAGCCGATCAAATATTATTTTTCCATTGAGTGAGTAGTTTTAGTCGCCATATAATCATGCAACTATATAATGGACATACTTGAACAAGAATTAACCTCCATTTTGTTTTACTAGGACAAGTACACTGTACACCATCGTCTAGAGTTTAGAGCAATAAAGTTTTTAATATCACAAAATATCATTAGACAAATGTGTTGGGGAAGTAGGGTGTGGTGGGGGGGGGGGATATTGCTGCATTAGTTCGAGAGAGAAAAAATGTCAATTAATTAAATAACAATTTTTAAAAAAATAAATTATTCACTTATAATATGTTCATTATGAAAATAGATTAATGTGTCTATTTTATTGTCGAATTTCTCGCAGTGTTTATTTTTTTTTTGTTTTGATAATGATGGGTCTCATTGATAATGATGGGTCTCATTGATAATGATGGGTCTCATTGATAATGATGGGTCTCATTGATAATGATGGGTCTCATTGATAATGATGGGTCTCATTGCGTTAGATTAAAAACTCAATATTTATTTACATTCCGGTAAACCTGCGATGAAGTGTCAAAGAAATTCTTGCAAATATGGATGATAAAATTTTCCTTTACCATTGTGCGAGATATTGAGAGCATGTCCAGTATAAACCTGGGAACTTTACGGAGATAAACATAAAAGTGTTCAAATATGCACACTTTGTTATTTTACGGCTGAATCCCCATATGTACATGATATTAATCAGGCCCGTAGCCAGGACAAAGTAAGCAGGGAGGCACCAATACCCAGCAAGGGGGCACCTTTACTTTTTCTTTGTTTGTTCCTCTTTTTCTTCTTTTTAAGCTGGGTGGGGGGGGGGGCATCCACACCTAGAGGTGTGTTTTTTTTTTATTAGAATATATTACCAGCAAAATGTAAGGCCAAACCTGTAACATCAACCACATTATATACTGGCTCAAGTACAGTGAAGCTAACCACATTATGTACTGGCTCCAATACAGTGAAGCTAACCACATTATGTACTGGCTCCAGTACAGTGAAGCTAACCACATTATGTACTGGCTCCAGTACAGTAAAGCTAACCACATTATGTACTGGCTCCAGTACAGTAAAGCTAACCACATTATGTACTGGCTCCAGTACAGTGAAGCTAACCACATTATGTACTGGCTCCAGTACAGTAAAGCTAACCACATTATGTACTGGCTCCAGTACAGTAAAGCTAACCACATTATGTACTGGCTCAAGTACAGTGAAGCTAACCACATTATGTACTCGCTCCTGTACAGTGAAGCTACCCGCATTATGTACTGGCTCAAGTACAGTGAAGCTAACCACATTATATACTGGCTCAAGTAGAGTGAAGTTAACCATATTATGTACTGGCTCAAGTACAGTATAGCTAACCACATTCTATACTGGCTCAAGTACTGGCTAACCACATTATGTACTAATCTATCTATATAAAGACTTGCGTCTCGCTACGTGGTGTCTCGCATGGTTGGGCGACGAAGAGAATTAGATATATAGATGTTTAACGGAGTAGAAAGTGTTATATTAAATCTTGATGGGGGATAGACGGCGATACGGAACAAAAAAAAATCCATTCATTACTCTGATTCTATTTTTTTTAAAAATGGATGTTGAACTCGTGGTGGCCTCCCGTAGATTAAATAGTTATACTTCAAATGCTTTTCCACAGTATATATTTATTAATAGATTATTATGTAACTAGTCGTTAAACAGTGCTAAATGAAGTTGGATTGGCCTAATATTTTACACAAATGCACTATTAAACAAAACGAATAATTAATTTAATAGGCATCTTATTTTAAACCGCTTTTTATCCATATAATGTGATACTACTGTTAAATATATTACAAATGTGTTTTTATTACCAGAACAAGTATTTTATCAAAAATTCAAAAGCGTTCTAAAAGATGGACTTTTATTAAAATCTACTATAAAGTACAAAAATATTTTTAAGCCATTATCATACAAATATTTATAGAATATATATATATATATATATATATATATATATATATATATATATATATATATACATGGGTTACACCTGGAAAATGGCACAATCAGGTTGGGTTACACCTAAAAGCAGGCACCATCGGGTTGGGCTACACCTGGAAGCAGGCACCATCGGGTTGGGCTACACCTGGAAGCAGGCAACATCAGGGTGGGTTACACACTGAAGCTGGCACCATCACGTTGGGTTACACCTGGAAGCAGGCACCATCTGGTCGGGCAACATCTGGAATCAGTTTGAGGGGACGGTTCATGACAGATGTCTGTGATGGTCCGTTGTTGTTATTGACCATAACCTGATAATGGTGACGAGCAATGTTGATACACATAGTACAAACATGTATTTAAAAAACAAACACATCTAAGCAGCCATTACATATAAAGTAACTATTTCAATTCATTTCGAACATGTTCCAGGTTTTTATGAAAATATCTCAGAATCATAAAAACTTACAAATAGCCATATGAAAATATCTCAGAATCATACAAACTTACAAATAGCCGTATGAAAATATCTCAGAATCATACAAACTTACAAATAGCCGTATGAAAATATCTCAGAATCATACAAACTTACAAATAGCCGTATGAAAATATCTCAGAATCATACAAACTTACAAATAGCCGTATGAAAATAAAATTTGGAACGCTTCGGTTTCTTTTTAGAATGTTCAAATATATAGAGAGCACTAATGACTGAAATATATTGAATGTATTGAAATTAGTTTGTTTACATTTCAATTTGGTTGGTTAAATGATTTTCTGTTAGAATTACTGATTGTATGCATTTTTAAAAAAAAAAACGCGTTATTTTTAAAATAATCATGATGTATATGCTGACAATTAAAATCCAAATGATTCAACTAATGGTAATGTTAAAATCGTTAGAATTTAAGGAGCTATTGAATGAATTAGTGTGTGTGCGCATGTGGTGGTTTGTGAGTGTGCGTGTGTTTGTTTGTGAGTGTGTGTGTTTGTTTGTGAGTGTGTGTGCGCGAGTGTTGGTTTGTGAGTATGTGTGTGTATGTGAGTGTGTGTGTGTGCGCATGAAAGTTAATTTAATGAATTTACCTCGTAATGATGGAATAGACGATAACATTGGGCAACAGCCAAAAAAAAGTCAGGGGTTTTTCAACTGATTTAGACTAATTTTGGTGTTCTGAGTCCGAAAATCACATTGATTTTGCGCGGTCAGGTCAACTTTTTGAGATACAGCCATAGACCTACCGAACGAGCTATACGTATTCTAATATCAGGGGTTTTGAGTTCAATTATTTCTCTAAATTAGCTGCATAAAAATTAGCAGCAAAATAATCACAATTATAAACAGAGAGATAATAATATTTTATTTATAAATCATCAATCTGGATTTTCACTTGTTTATTTAATGCTTCAGCACTTGATTGGGCACAGCCTCCAGTACCCTGACCTTCCATCTGCCCGTCGTACAGCTACTCACTGCGAAAAAATTCCTATACCAGCGTTCAGAGATCTTCCTGACAGCGACGATGAGGCCACCACTTTAGACGAGGGAGGAGATACAGAAGAGAAGTATGAATCACAAGATAGTCCGCAGCCGTTCTCACAATGTGAGCTTAATGATTTGGTTAGGGATCTCAGCCTGTTGAATAATTCCTCCGAGCTGTTGGCCTCCAGACTCAAATAGAAAAATCTACTTGGCAAGGACGCGCGTATCACTTTCTTCCGTAGAAGGCATGAGGACTACATGGGCTACTTCTTCCAGGAGAAAGACCTTGTGTACGTCCGAGATGTCGCCGGTCTTCTTGATAAACTCGGCGGTCCTCAATACAATCCGAGAGATTGGCGACTGTTCATTGAAAGCTGCAAGCGCTCTTTGAAGTGTGTACTTCTCCACAACGGGAGCCAGTTCGCCTACAATAGACCTGTTCAAGCCGTACTACCTGGTAACATCAGTCATTTGTCCACTATCTTCTTTAGTTACAATCTCTTGCTTGGTTTTTATGGTGAGCACAGTTCTTGACACTCCACTCTTTTCAGGTCCCATAATATTTTCAAATTTTCAGGGGGTTTTTATAAGGCGTTTAGAGAAGCACATACGAAAACCACAAGGACATAAACCAACTACACATGTATGGTACACTATTGACAATGTGTCGTCGCACACTACCCTACGCGTCGTATGGTGCTGCCTCACTGCTACGTAGTATGAATGATGACGTGTCAGCGCACACGCGCATCCATTTTCAGGACAATTTTGAGGACTGATGTCGGGTGTTTCGAGAGCCGAGACGTTTTCGCCAGAATTTGTTTTTGTTCGTTATCCGAATTTCGTTCGTTGTCCGAACACAAAAATCTTTCCTGAAAGTGTTCGTTGTCCGATTTGTTCGCTGTCCGAACAGTTCGTTAACCGAATACCCACTGTATTTGCGGAAGCTTAATGATGTATAAGAATTATATTTGATACGAATGATGTAAAATATAAATTTAATTTTTTTTAAAATTTTCAATATATTTACTTTAATTTATATATACTGCTCATGATGGGCCCCTAAAATTTCCTGGGCCCCGGTGCGGCGCACAGGCTGCACCCCCCTCTCGTAGGGCCTGGAGTCAGCGCTTTCCATCATAGTGACCAAGTTATTCGCCAGTGAACGTTTCAGATATCACATGCCTGAGACGGTTGATGACAATGGGAAATATGTGATAATCAACAGAGGTCAAAGAAATAATGCATATTTTAATTAATGTAATTTTAACTGTGTAATGAATTTGTTTAATATAAAATAAAATCCCATTTCTACAGGGACATATGGTACTCTCATTTATTTTACATTTATTAACATTTGCTTATTGATATACCATAGTTCAACTTTGAGGTTATCATGAATAGTTCAATGTAATTATAAGGATCATTATATTTTATGTTATGAAAAAAAATGAGTTATATTTATCAAAGCGAGACGCATGAAGGAGGTCATTAATACATAAACAGGAAACAGTATTTTTACTTTCGATCTTCAACGAAACAAACGTGTGACTGAAAATATTTATATGATTTTTAAATCTTTTACCTTAAGAAACTAAAAATGTCTGCTTATTATTTTGTAAAAATTATGTATGTTTCTCTCTGTGTGTGTTTGTGTGTGTGTGTTTGTGTGTGTTTGTGTGTATGTGTGTGTGTGTTATTGGTAGTCTGTTGGTTTGATTTACACTCAAAAATTCAAAATATTTTTTTTTACTGCAGTAACAAATTTGAAAAAAAAATGTTTACTTTTTGCTTTATATTTTTCTGTGATCTTTACTTTAATACTGTAATACTTTAATACATTAATACTCTAATACTTTAATATTTTAATACTGTAATACTTTAATACTTTAATACATTAATAAGTACATACTTTCATACTTTACTGTAACATTGTAATACTTTAATACTTAATTAATACTTTAATATAGGGAGCGACCTGATATGCCTTTTTACCGATAGTCCAATACCGATATTGTTTTCCAGCATTTTTACCGATACCGATATTTTTTAAATCAACAACAATGCCAAACACGTGTTTTTTCGTATACAGCTAACAGACGCGTCAACCCATGCTCACCCCTTCCCTGTCATATTTCGTAACACTTCACCCACACGTAAATCTTGTTTCCCCTCCCACCTGCTTAACTCTCATCCCAAAATAAATGTATATACACACAAGTTCACTAATTGTATCATTCAAGGTCATACATTAGAATTTAAAATACCAAATCCTATTGTTTCATCGTTTTCAAGTATCGATGATCAATTGCACTGGACAATTTCTGTGTATGGGTTTTTTGTTCCTGTTTTTTTCCGCTAAATCTTGTCTGATCTGGTTATCGAATTAGGTTATTTACGGATTTTTTCACTGGCAACTTCGCTGAGAAAAATAATGTATCGGCAGATATAATAACGGTTCGATAGTTAACCCATATTGCCTACTTAAATTGATATAGTAGTAGTACTTGCAGTTTAGGCTATCGTTAACCCCCTTCCAAAATCGGTTTGATCTGATATTCAACCGATAGTGCCAATATCGGTCCATGTTCACCGGTAACGATCCGAGTTGGCATCGGTTGTTTCTATCTATCAATGATGAAAGTAGCACAGGTAGCCATTAGGACTCGAGTCAGTAATACGCCATGTGTCTGTCTGATACGAGCATTATGATGTAAGCAACGAATGTGAATCAGTCTTTACCACAAATTTGAAGTGATAGGTTGACTTTTTAAAACAGTTAATCTTATGTATTTCTTTTTTGGATCCTGTATTGATGCTACTAATACCTTTCTTTGGCCTAAATAGTTTATAAAGAGACTCTTTGATTCAATATAGAAGGTAACAGCGCGTGACATGTGTTTAGCAGACAACTCTTTTTGCCTTATGAAAATACATAATTAATTGAGTGATTTGCACCTGGATAAGACAAATGCTCTATTGTCCCCGTTTTGTCTGTCTGTCTGGCTGTCCGTCATCACCCTAGATCTCAACAACCATAAGTCCTAGACCCATGTTGTATATATCATTTTTGTAAGGTCTTGGTTCACCAAAAATGTAAAAAGTCCATTTCAAATGATCTTTGACCTCAGAGTGTGCCGAATAAAAGGGCTTATTAGGTACCGTTTTTTACTATAAAAGCTAGATTAATAAAGGGGCGTACAAAAGGGGTGCAATTCACTTATTTATTTTTGTGCATTTATTCAACATTACTAACTTCCCACTTACTTTTATAAAAGAACATCTGTTTTAATATCTTTTTTCAGATATATGCATAACACATATTGGTCGAATCTATAACATTTCCAAAATGGCACAAATATTTATTGAAAGATAGCATACGTACTGATACATACACGAAAATGCGCTAACACGTCCTGTCAATTCTTTCAGTTTATTTCAATTTTTAATTAACGTCTTATCAATGGGCAGATCACTCCATTAACTATAAATATCAATAAGTAAAAAAGAGTGATTCTGCCAGAAACCGACAGCTGGTTAAAAGCAACAACAAGAATATTAGACTATATACGTGCTTGACTTTTAGAATGTAGACAGTTTGCGTCGTTATAGCGGGGAGGGACACTCGGTGTATTAGCCATGAGCATGGCTGTATCATTGCCAAGGTGGGGCTCCTAAAGCATTGCCGGGAGGGGGCACCAGATAGTAAGCGACGCCAACTGAATATTTCATACACAAACACACATGTACCCTAGATAGGTGATGGTTGGGCTCTTTGAACCCGGGTCTGCAGCCGGTACACGACTTGTTGCATTCATCCACACAGTTGGGACAACTCTTGAAACAGTTCAGGTCCCAGGTCTTTGGTGGACAATCTGAAACAGGTCAAATTGACGTCATCATTTAATGACCAAACATGGATTACCTACCTATATATGAATTTTTTTTTTATGTAGTAAAATCTTGGAAGTGTGTGTGCGTGTGTGTGTGTGAGGGTAAACCAACCTAATCTCTAAGGTTTAATTATTCATATTTGGCCACTCGTCAACTTCACCCTTATTTTTCCAAAGAAACGTTCCCAGAAAGGTTTACTCTGTGTAAAAATCGTTTTTCTTTACCTCTGTATTTTTAGTATTTATATAAAAGCCTCATTTTTTTAGGGATTACCAACGAAAACCGAGGTATCGCTGTTTATATTTCACCGAGGTATCGCTGTTTACATGTCACCGAGGCATCGCTGTTTATATTTCACCGAGGTATCGCTGTTTATATTTCACCGAGGTATCGCTGTTTATATTTCACCGAGGTAATTATATTTAGAACAGTCAAAGATTTGACAGTAATTACTTTTTAAAAAAAGTATTTGAAGAAAATTTTAATGAAATGGTTCAATAAATAATTAACTTACGTATATGAACTCAATCATTTCATCAATAAAAAATCAACGCAACCACAGTTCAATTGGTTTAATTGGTGCACTCCTTCCTACAGCATGGAGTGTGTTGTTACACTCCGACCTACTTCAGGGAGTGTGTTAGTGCACTTCTACTTACAGCAGGGAGTGTGTTGGTGCACTCCTACCTACAACAGGGAGTGTGTTGGTGCACTCCTACCAACAGCATGGAGTGTGTTGGTGCACTCCTACCAACTGCAGAGAGTGTGTTGGTGCACTCCCACCTACTAAACGAAGTGTGTTGGTGAATTCCAACCTTCTGCAGGGAGTGGGTAGCATTCTTAAGTGGCTATCTTTGGTGGTATTTTTTAAGGTGTATGCGTGTTGGGGGGGGGGATAGAAAAATTACTTTTGTGTACCCGGACTTTTGGCAATGTAAGGGGGGGGGTTCGTTGAGAATTTTTTTTATACCCTTAACCAGCACGTTCGTTTGGTGGAACAAATGTACACATCAACAGACATATATCAGATGTGCTTTCATACGTCATCTCTGTGGGACTATAGACTAGGTGGCGCCTATCTAATTTCCAAGTCAGCGGCGAATATTTTCCCTAATTCAACGGCTCTGTATACACCAACTATATATGACCCCTCCCCTATCCCCATTTCTCCGCCAACGAGATTCATTAGCCCGAGTTCAATCCCAAACAACAACATAGAGGTACCGCCTTGTTAGTGGCTAGATGGTATTTGGTTCTCTACTTACCTTCGTAGCAATAAATCATCCCACGATAGCAGGTGGAGTTTCTGAACTCCTCCCATTGACCTCTGCACGGTTCACCGCCTTTATGTGGTAGCGGGTTGTTGCAAAGTCTTCATGTGAGAGGAGAAAAAAACACGTGAACAAAAAACAGAGACAAGTCGCTGCTTAGTAAGAAGTAATAGTTCTACAAACATTTATTAGAAAGAAAAATTATTCAAATTATTCAAATCAATCAAAATGACGTGATTAGTGATGATGTGATGATGGTAATGATGTCACGATGTCATGTGGTAATCATATGATGATGGTATGATGATGGTTGTGATGTCATGATGTTAAAGATGCCATGATTTTAATGATGTCATGATACTAATGATGTTAAGATGGTTATGATGACATGATGGTAATGATGTGGTGATGATAATGATGTGATGATTATAGTGATGCCATGATGGTAATGATGTCATGGTGGTGATGACTTGATGATGGAAATGATGTGATAAGGATAATAATGTAATGATGGTGATAATGTGATAATGGTAATGGTAACATGACGGGGATAATGTGGTAATGATATTATGATGGTAATGATGTGATAATGGTGATAATGAGGCGATGGTGTAATGATGTGGTGATGGTAATGTTATGATGATGGCAATGAAGGCAGACGATGAGAATGACGATGAGGTTATTGATAGCGATGATAGAAATGAGGTAACCATAATGACGATGAATCTAGAAATGATACACGGCAATGCGTAGCGAGTAGGGAAACCGAACGAGACTCCACCCTTAAGAGGCGCTCAGCGATACAAGCGTAAAAAAATTAATGTAAAGGTCCCTTATCTTAACGGGCCTAATGGGCAGATGCAGTGTGTGTGTGAAGTCCCTGTAAGGTTGAGATGAAATCTCTTAGATCCCTCTTTCATCCCCATCATAGCCGATAGTGCAATGTCCATGGAAGCACCACGGGAGATATATCGGGAACATGAGCCAAGACATGAAAAGTTTCCTTGGTCCTCACCGGAGATCGAACCAGGTACCTTCACGTCGACAGTCGAGCGCTTTACGACCGCACGACTATCCGTTCCTTCGAAGTGTAGCACAAGGTCCAGTTCCCTTCATTTCCCCAACTTAAAGTCAGGTACCCGATATTATGATGGGGGTCATGTGGGACTTAAAAAAACAAATTTAAGATGGAAATGTTTTCCATGGTTCTCACCGAGAATCGAACTCTGAACTCTGAGGTCGACAGTCTACACCACTCGGCCATCCGTTCCGATACAAGCGTACTGGTAATATAGTTATACGAGCTGTACCCTGAAAAACCTTTGCATGAAGTTATATTCCCTAAGGTTTGATCAGTAAGCTAGGTTATTTTTAATTTCGTACAGATACGATTTTTTTCATGATTTTTATTGCTATTGTTTATGTTTGACGATTTTAAACTGGAATACTGTTGCAATGATTCTTTACTTTCGATTTAACGCAGAACCCACACCGCTATTATATTTATATTACCTGCGTGCACAGCTGGCACGCACGCACACACAGACAAGCACGACGTTTTAAATGTTTACCTTTTTCTAAACATTCGATTATCGGGACAGTTGCTACATGTCCACTCGGTCCACAGTCCCCAATCTCCGTGAACTGATTGAGACAGGATATTTATATATATGATGATTAACGAAATACGGTACCAGACTTTGACCAAAAAAAAATACAATTTCCATTTAATTTTTCTGCTTGCTTAATAAGAAACACTTAATTTTCAAAAGCTTTTTTTAATCTGCTCTTCTGTATATTTCGGGAGCCGCGTAGTGAAACATAAAATCCGTCAGGTAGACGGTGGCCTAAAACGTCAAATATTTTAGGTATACGGGCTTAAATGTAAAATTTGTCTTGTAGACGGGGCTTAAATTAAAATGTGTCTTGTAGACGGGGCTTAAATGTAAAATGTGTCAGGACCTAATACATAAAATGTGTCTTGTAGACGGGGCTTGAATGTAAAATGTGTCTTGTAGACGGGGCCTAAATAAACTTACCAGGACATGTACCTTCGTCTCTTTCAAAGCAATCCTCGCCACATTTGATTCGCCAAACTCGAAATGCTCGCAGGCTGAAATAGTTTAATACACAGACATTTTATAAACTATGTTACCGTCCGTCGGTCCGTCTGTCTGTCAGTCTTACTTCACTCTGTATATTTACTTATATTCTTACATGCAAATATAAAGTATATAAAATAAAATTATTAGTTTGTTTAAAATTTCAATTCTCGCCCCCATAAGGTTATTATATTGCAATTTAAACTTTTCTGTTTACTAGTACTTCATGAACTGGTATTGGGGAAACCAATCATAGCTGACATAATGTAGTTACCAGTGATCTAGTTATTTCCCTTCTGCTCACCCAATCACCTAAAGACAGAAAGTATTATCAATAACCTCATTTAAACCCGTGGTTGTTTCTGAAGTAAAACATAAAACTGGCATAAATTAGCATTAAATTGCTGGGTTTTTTTTTTCCATTTTCTAAACATTTGATATACTACTACTGCTGCTGCTAACAAACAAGTCTAGTGAGAATTAAACTCCCCCCCCCCCCCGCCCTCCTAGGACATCCCCTTTTTCAAATTGTGTTTTCCAATTTGTTTTTTTTCCCCTCGCATTAAGATGTTGATCAAATAAAAAAAATTACAATCGTCAAGTGGTCGGTCAAACTTTATGCCTGGTTTGTCTAGGCAGGCTCATATTTACGTCTATCATGTCCTTGTCTTAATTTTTATTACACAAACAACATTCAATGTTCCCTCTATTTAAATGAAACAACCAACATTCTATGTTTCCTCTATTTAAATGAAACAACCAACATTCTATGTTTCCTCTATTTAAATGAAACAACCAACCAGGCTTGCGGAGCCGGAGCCGAGGAGCCGGGAGCCGCTACTTTTTGCTGAAGCCGGAGCCGACAAAATATGGCGGCTCCACGGCTCCCAAATGTTTGTTTTTTTACAGCAGAATTTTTTTTTTTTTAGCTTTAAAATTCCAAATTTGTTTGATTGTTTGCCTCTACAATTTGAAATGTTATTTTTACGAAAGCCACGACAGTAACAGCGTTAAAATAATAGCGTGCCTGCTCATCACCACAAGAATTCTTTAACGGGGAATCGTTTTGTGTTCGTTTTAAATCTTGTTTACCCTCCGAAATTTTTTAATGGCATTTTATTTTGTTATATATAAAGTTAAAACAGTTTTATTTTATAGAATAATTGTATCAATCATTTAAAATAAATTTTTACTAAGACGACAAATAGAACGCGTCATTTCGTATTATTATTTGACCGCGAATCAGGCCCGTAGCGTGTGTGGGGGCAAGGGGGATTAGCCCCCCTTGCGTTTTGTCTGGCCCCCTCTGCTTATTTGCTCTACTTAGTAAAATTTATTACCTGCCCCCCCCCCCAGCTATTGCCTGGCCCCTGATGTAGAATGCCTGGCCCCTGCTGTAGAATTTTCACGCTACGGGGCTGCCGCGAATTTGTAATAGACTATAAACAAAATGGTCGCTTTCTGTATTTAACAATTTTATTATAAACAGAATATCTGAAATAAAGTAGATAAATTTATAAGGCTGTGGCTATACGGACCCGGGTCCCAATAAAATCCGATTGTTATTCGGACCCGTGGCAAATATGCACTAAGCTTAGCTATATTTAAACTTTATTAGACGGAACCCGAAAAAATAATAATACGGAGTCCGCTTAGTGGAACCCTAGACACTGAGTAACGATTAAATCATACAATTCAAACAATTATAAAAAAAAACAATAATAAAGTTTATGTATAGCTAAGCTAAGTGCATATTTGCCACGGGTCCGAATAACAATCAGACTTGATTGGGACGGGGTCGAAATAAAAATCGGAGTTTATTGGTACCCGGGTCCGAATAGTCACTTCAAATTTATAAATAATAAATATAAATACTGAAGTCTTTAAAATATTTTTAATAATTTATCATTTTACTATTTGCTAATTTGATCATTGAAATAACTTTTTATTACTTATGAAAATGGCGACTAGTGAAACCTCGGTCGAAAATAATGATATGATTCTGGAGGCACTGAAATGGTTTGTTTTTAGTAAAACCGACATGCGTATATTTTTCAAGTTCAAGTTCCTGACTATGGGGCAGTCCCTTAGCGTGAAAATTCTACATCAGGGGGCCAGGCATTCTACAGCAGGGGCCAGGCTATAGCAGGGGGGGCAGGTAATACATTTTACTAAGTAGAACAAATAAGCAGGGGGGGCCAGACAAAACAAAGGGGGGCCCGGCCCCCCTGGCCCCCCTGGCCCCCCCGCACGCTACGGGCCTGCTATGGGGGTGAACGCGACAAAATTTGCGTGGCGCAATTACAAAAATTGTTGTCTCGTGTGATACTATCTTAATAGGGAGCCGGAGCCGGAGCCGGAAAAAATTTGGCGGCTCCGCAAGCAAGCAACCAACATTCTATGTTTCCTCTATTTAAATGAAACAACCAACATTCTATGTTTCCTCTATTTAAATGAAACAACCAACATTCTATGTTTCCTCTATTTAAATGAAACAACCAACATTCTATGTTTCCTCTATTTAGATGAAACAACCAACATTCAATGTTCCCTCTATTTAAATGAAACAACCAACATTCTATGTTTCCTCTATTTAAATGAAACAACCAACATTCTATGTTTCCTCTATTTAAATGAAACAACCAACATTCTATGTTTCCTCTATTTAAATGAAACAACCAACATTCTATGTTTCCTCTATTTAAATGAAACAACCAACATTCTATGTTCCCTCTATTTAAATGAAACAACCAACATTCTATGTTTCCTCTATTTAATGAAACAACCAACATTCTACGTTTCCTCTATTTAAATGAAACAACCAACATTCTATGTTTCCTTTATTTAAATGAAACATCCAACAGTTTAAAGTTATTGTTTTTTTTTTATTTTCACACCATAAAACAGGGCCTAGAGCCTTCGGAGTTTTCAACGTCCTACGAAAGCCAGAATATAAAGTGAAAACAAGTTCAGAATGCCAGTAAAATGTATTAATGTGTGTATTAAAGTAACTATACATAACCGTGTAAGATGAGCACCTGAGCAAGTCAAGCTGCAGTGCTGTAGATTTGTAAATTTCAGTATGTTAACTTTTCGGCTATTTGTCTTAGCAAAGTCACAAATGACGTCCTCAAATGTCATTTCCCTTATCAAATCCTTTTCAATTGAAATTAATGCCAGGGAGATCAGTCGTGTTTGTCCCATCGTTGACAGAAGATACGTTTTTATCAATTTTAGTTTAGAAAAGGAATGTTCCCATTCAACCATTGTTCCGAAAATTGGAAGACAGATCCGGAAAGCAATATTTACATTTCGAAAACTTGTCACCAACCTATTCTGTATTTGTGCTGTAAGCATTTCAGCCAAGTTTTCTTGTTAGTAAACATCCGTGAGAACAAAAGAAATTCATTAGTAAATGCCTCTTCCAGATCTGATGAGTACATCTCAGTTAGTGACTTGGTTTTCGAAGCTGTTTATCATTTGACAGACATCTGTCCAGAAGAAAGTTAAACCTTTTATGTAGTGTTGTGTAGGCTGCTCCCCGTTTTCCCATCTCAGTAATAAGTCTATCTATGATAACATAAAAAGACTGAGTACGGAATTTTCAACAAGAACTCATACCTAAAACCGGATCATCATCATCCACAACTTCATCATGAAATCGGTGTCGCTGTCGTTTGCGTTGTGTACATTCCTTATAGTCCGCTTGTGAGATCTGTTTTGCTATACCTTCGTACATTTCATATTTATCTCGTATCATGAAAGTTAAGAACAAGACTGTCATACAAGTTGATGATGGTTGTTAACTCAATTCCAGGCTCCTGTAGAGTTTTGTTGGCAATATCATTGTTTTGGAGCAAGTCTTTCCAAATCACACACATTAACGCTGTCTTGAATTGGTCTAACTTCTTTATGAGTAATTTGACTTCATGCCGGTGGTTAACGTTCGCTTGTAGCAACATCAGACAATGCTTGTTAAATTCCCTTATAATTGGCATAAAATGCTCTAGTAGCGTCACTTCGTACTGATAGCCCTTGAAACATAAAGGTTTTTTTCTTTCAGGCACTCTTTGTCAATTTTAACCATCGCTGCGGTGAAAGCAAAAAAAAAAAAACGTGTAGAATGACTAAACAATAACAACGTAGTTGACTGCAGCTAAACAGCTCTCCACAGCAGATGAGCCTACCAAATTTAAGCTCTGGGCAGCGCTTGGCACCCACTCAGCTAATTTATTAAACTCTCTAAATCTAGCTTGTACTCCCGAATAAATCCCACTCATATTACTCGCATTGTCATAGAAATGCGATCTGCAATTGCCGGTATCTATACCATGAAGTCTGAGAGTACTCACCATCAGATCGAAAAGGTAATTAACATAGTGTTGTTCATTAGGAATGACTGAAGAAAACGCTCTACAACAGTTCCACTTTTGAGAACATAGCGAACAACAACTGTCAGCTGATCCACATGACTGATGTCAGGAGTGGAATCGATACTGATTCCATAATATTTAGCATTCTTAATTTTAGACAGTATCTGCGTCAATACTTTGGATCCCATTAACTCAACACATTCATCACATATACTGGTAGAAAGATATGATACATTCCCATTTCCGGGGTTTCCATGTCTCTCAATGTGTTCCTATAGAAAGGGATCAAAGTCAGCTGAAAGGTCAATGCAACTAAGGTTATTTCTAAAATGTTATAACAGTTATGCAAATGGCTGTCACCGCGAAAAGCTAACCCTCTTTCCGCAAGAAATCTTATCACAGCAACTATTCTGTTGAGAAAATCAGTCTCGTATTTGTACAATTTTTGCTTCTCCTTTTTCAGTTTTTCGTCAATTCTAGATGTCTGTTAACATTATACTATCAAACGAATTACGAGACCCAATTTAACGGATGCTTGCGAGAGATTTGGGGGGCCCTTTTTAACAATAGGTGTGTGGTCCCCCCCTACCATCAGATGTGACAGGAATCAGCATTGGGAGTAAGTAGCCTCTTAGAAGTGGAGTGGCTATAGACAGTTGCTTAGTTTACCTACCCACAAGAAATATTCTGTTTGCGAGAATGTGGGGCAAGAGGGGGGGGCCTAGTGGTGACCTTTCATTTCCAGCTTTGGTTAAAATCTGTAGTGGTGATTAATGGAAAAAAAAACAAGATTTGTTTACCTGATCGCTGTGTCCACCCCCCCAAACTATTCATTCGGGAAGGGGGAGAGGGGAGGTAGTGAGTAATCAATCCATTAGGGTAAATATTGATTTTGTGTGTGTTTGTATTTATTAGTGTGTTTGTGTGTGTTTGTATTTATTAGTGTGTTTGTGTGTGTTTGTATTTATTAGTGTGTTTGTGTGTGTTTGTATTTAATAGTGTGTGAATATATTAGTGTGTTTGTGTGTGTTTGTATTTATTAGTGTGTGAATATATTAGTGTGTTTGTGTGTATTTGTATTCATTAGTGTGTGAATATATTAGTTTGTTTGTGTGTGTTTGTATTTATTAGTGTATGAATATATTAGTGTGTTTGTATTTATTAGTGTGTGAATATATTAGTGTGTTTTTGTGTGTTTGTATTTATTAGTGTGTGAATAAATTAGTGTGTTTGTGTGTGTTTGTATTTATTAGTGTGTGAATATATTAGACTGTTTGTGTGTGTTTGTATTTATTGGTGTGTGAATATATTACTGTGTTTGTCTGTGTTTGTATTTATTAGTGTGTGAATATATTAGTGTGTTTGTGTGTGTTCTGATGTTGTTGTTATTTGTTATTTTATGTGCGATATGTGCTAAGGATTGTATGTTAAATAATGTAATGCTGTTTCGGACCTTTTCGTCCGCATTCAATCATATTAATATCACGTTTAAATTTTAAGTATTTTATTGGTTTAAAAAAAATATATCATCATGCAAGTTGTTTTGTACTTGCACACGCATGTGTGTGTGTGTTTGTGTGTGTATTGAATTTTTGTTGTAATGTGTTGTTTTTTGTTGTTGTTTTTTTTTCGTTTAGTTGTAGATGTGTCTAAAGAGATAACTCAATAAAACTTTAAATCACTGAGCAACGAAAGATCAATAATTTCACTCCTAGTTCGATCATGTTACAACCGCGTTATGTCTTAATTGAAAAATGATACTCCAAACCCAGCCAATGGACTGTAAGCTACAAATCTATATCACAACATAATCTATTCATTTTTTTTTCAATTTCTCTTTTTATTAAAGATTGTTATAGTATTACATTATTCTTTTTCTGTTTTTCAAACTTATTCAGTGAAACAATTTGACATGTAAAAAATTATACTGTAATTTAAAAAAAATGTATCTCATTGTAGCTGTTTACAGTTATTCTCTGATTAATTTCAACATTTATTTAATGATATTTGTATTTAGTTATCAAATATTTCCGGTATAAAAATTTTAAACTCTTACCTTTGTCGATTGTTTTCTACCGGAAATTTTTAATAAAAACAATTATTAAATTAATTTTTTTTAAACTCTACAAAGTATTCACTTAAAAATTGTGTCTTAATCTTGCCAAATGTAATCAATTTTTTCTTTTCTAACTTTAAAAAAATAATGCACCCTATTTGGATGTCGGGACAGCTTACACGCCAAATATAAAAAGTTTGTAACGATTGCTGTCGTTATAGCAATTTACTTGATAATGATGTTAAGACATTCGGATATTTCACCTGTTGAAATATTAAGTACTTAATTACTATCAAATAGTTTATACATTACTATGATGTAACATTGATTTAAAATATGAGCAATTCCGCTCCTAAAGCCGACTATGTCTAAAGGATATCACGTCTCTGCATGCTGACCAACCCGGGTAGCAATGTGACACGTTGGTAGCGATGCGGAGCTTTATGCTGCAGTTCGACCCACAGATTAGATATTATACAGACAGTGCAAGCCTCGTTTTGAAACAATGTTTTCATAGCCGCCATTAATGATATTTACACACATCAGTCATTGAATAGAAATGTTTATTATAGGCAATATATATTGTTACAACTCTTTAAATTCTGTTTATAAAATCAAAACAACACACAGGCCGGCGTGGGTTCCAAGAGTTTACTATTCTTTTAACATTGACAACGACAACAATATCACGGCCATCTTCTTGCCGGTTTCTACGTCACTGTCTCTACTACCGCGTAATTGCGTTCACTGTACGGTGAGCACCGAGAGGGTCGTAACACTGCCCCCTCTTAAATCTGTCCGTCCCGGACAGGTCAGTTCTCACAACAGTATTTGTACAGTCTGTCCACATGAACCACTTTCATCTTTGCACGAGCACTTCTCTGTATTCTGTATACGACGTCGTTAAGTCTCTTTATGACCCGGTAGGGTCCTTCCCAGTCCCTCTGCAGTTTTGGGGATCTTCCTTTACGTCTCTGTGGATTGTAAAGCCAGACTAGGTCTCCCTCTTGAAAACCAGACGAGTTTGCCCGTCTGTCGTATCTGGTTTTCATAGTGTCACTAGCGATTTTGATGTTTTTTCGAACCCTAGAATGTAGTTCCTCAAGTCGAGATCTCAGTCCATTGGCATAATCTGTTTCCATGGAGGGAGCGTCTCTAGGAGGCCCGAATAGAAGGTCACAAGGTAAGCGGAGTTCCCGGCCAAACACTATCGTTGATGGCGAGTGACCCGTCGTTTCGTGGGCTGCTCCTCGGTAGGTTTTACCACAGGTGCGGGCGTTTAGCCGTCTGATCTCCCTGCATATTTTGGCGTCCGGAATGCTGGCGTAGGATTTGGATCGATCGGGGTGCTTGTTCCTCTGGACCAGCTCTTGGGACTGGCCACCAGAGCAGGCGCAGCAAGTGGAGTCGCTGGCCTCATTAGGTGCTGGGCCTTCATTAGTAGCCGGGCCTTCATTAGATGCTGGGCCTTCATTATGTTCTGGGCCTTCATTAGGTGCTGGGCCTTCATTAGGTGCGGGGACTTCATTAGGTGCGGGGACTTCATTAGGGTATCCGCAACAATCGTTGTACTCTCTCCGGTTGTTATTGCTGCATGGCATGTTTCCCTGCCAAAGGCTGGCTAAATTGTTTTCACTAGCATCCATTTCTGCTGTGTAGAAATTTGTTAGGTTGTCTGGATATTCAAGGTAACCAGGGCTGCGGTTGCAACAAGCTTTCAGACATTCTGCAGACCGATCATTCTCACAGGGGCTCAGATCGCTGGGCGGCTCTTCTTGGATTAGTTCCTTCTCGTGCGCTACGTTTTGGATTACCACATCATCAGGTATTACGTCGTGGATGACCACATCCTCAGGTGCCACCTCATGGATGACCACATCCTCAGGTACCACTTCCTGGATGGACACATCCTCAGGTGCCACTTCCTGGATGACCACATCCTCAGGTACCACTTCATGGATGCCGCATCCTCAGGTACCACTTCTTGATTGACATCCTCACTGAGTACCACTTCTTGGATGTCGTTTCATTCATCCTTAGGTACAACTTCTTGGATTCTATTGTTAAGATCTTCCTTCGGATCTCTTATTTCGTCTCTTATTGCTTAAAGTATTTTTTTCCTTTCATTCTTAAGTAATTCTTTCATTTCATTCTGGCCTTCTTTCATTTCTTTTCCTAACATTTCGATTTCAGACTCAAAACAGTGGCTCTCAGGATCATTTCCTTCCTTTATCAGGGCATCCTTTAGTCTAGAGGTCAATTGCTCCTTGTTGCCGTCGGTAGGGAGGCCCCTACCATCTAATTCTTCTATCAACTCTACGACTAGAAGTTTACTTAGCTTCTTACCGGCCATTTTCAAAAAAAGATATTCCGACTTCTGACACCAATGTTACAACTCTTTAAATTCTGTTTATAAAATCAAAACAACACACAGGCCGAAGTGGGTTCGAAGAGTTTACTATTCTTTTAACATTGACAACGACAACAATTTCACGGCCATCTTCTTGCCGGATTCTACGTCACTGTCTCTACTACCGCGTAATTGCGTTCACTGTACGGTGCGCACCGAGAGGGTCGTAACAATATAAATCTCCTAAAAACTCATAAACTCATGAATTAAATAATATCACTTTTTTTTCTATTGTCCCCGTTTTGTTTGTCTGTCTGTCCGTCTGTCTGTCTGTCTGTCCGTCATCACCCTAGATCTCAACAACCATAAGTCGTAGACCCATGATGTATATATCATTTTGTAGGTCTTGGCCTGCCAAGAAACCAATTTTGTCCGTTACGCGATCTGACCTCTGAGGGCCGTAAAATGGGGCTTATAAAGTACCTATTTTACTATATATGCTATATTAATAAAGGAGCGCCCTATATCTCAGCAACCATAATTCCTAGACCCATAATGTATATATCATTTTGTAGGTCTTGGCCTGCCATGTGTACATCAAAAGTTCATTTCGCGATAGACCTCTGAGAGCCGGGCTTCAGGGCTCCTGAGGGGCTTATATATTATATATATGTCCCCATTCTACACCTTGTACGTTCAATAACCCATTCATTTGGTGCGAAATACCGCAGCACGTAGTTTCACCAAGATTTATTAAGAAACTCATCAAATGAAATAGTAAGCTTGTGTTCTGAGTTTAATTGAAAGTATCAGAGCTATGCAACAATTGACGGAGATTTCGGACGATTAAATGACTACAATTTCGAATGTTTGCAATTATGAGTCCTATTTCAGTAACCACAAACCACTTGTAGTTAGATTTAAGAGAAAATAATTTTTTTCAAATATAAAGAAAAGTCTTTATAATATTTTTTTACAGATATATGCATTACACAATTGAATTTATAAACATTTCCAAAATTTACAAATATTTACTGAAAGCTAACAAACGCACTGATACATAACACGAAAATGCGCTAACACGCCCTGTGTCCAGAATCGAACAGGCTTAATTGCTTGTTTGTATTTACAAAGCAAATTGAAAGCTTTTTCATTCATATTTCATGTCTTAATAAAAACAACAAAGAGGTGTAAATAGGTCTGTGTGTTTTTATGAACCCTATCTCTAACCTTACCCTATCCCTAACCCTATCCCTAACCCTATTCCTAACCCTATCCCTAACCCTAACCCTAACCCTATCCCTACCCCTACCCCTATCCCTATCCCTGTCCCTAACCCTAACCATAATCCTAACCCTTTTCCTAACCCTAATATAATTGCCGGTACCCGAAAAAAAATGAGTACTCCCGCTAACCCTAATATAATGGCGCTTGATGTTACCGTAGCCACTTCGTTTTATTCGTTTTACGAATGGAAGGAGTCATTGGAAACAAAAGCGAATAACAACGATAACGCGAGAGTTTTTGAGACAAAGCCGAGGACTATTTATTTAGCGATTCGCTATATATAATTTATAATCTGTGGCTCGACCTGCATTATGTGGTTTACGGGCTCGACTCCCAGTATGCCCAAATACCTACCTATGACCTCCGTGGTGTCTCCGTGACCAATGCACCATTGACTATGGTGGGGAAGAAAGAGGGGCGTTATTAATTCGTCCCATTAGTTGTTGATAGGATCTAAGATATGAATATATCATCCTTACAGGGACTTGACATACACACCAAGTAATCCATTCTTTGAAATATGGACGGATTTAAAAAAAATATTATTGTTTTTGTTTATTTTTTGCGTTTTATATAACACACATTCATTTTTTCATCAGCTCCTTACCGATACAAACGGTAATAGGGAAACTAAAATAAACCTCTTCCTATCACACTATCGTGTGTTGTATATAATGTCCCTCCTCTTATGGACTCAGTGCTAAGTTTATTCCATCATTGTACTGAGCAACACAAAACCCAGCTTAATGGAGTTATCATATTGTCATGAACAAAATATATTAGTTTTAATTTTACGTAATTCTTGAGTAAAGAAATTTCAAAAATGATATATGATATAAATTAGATGAATCAAATTAAGCCAACATTCCAAAATAGTTTGCGTTGCAAAATAATGCGCGCTTTTTATGTGTGTCTGTGTAGAAGTCAGGGATGTAGATGAGTATGCCATGTGATGTGTGTGTTTAAAAGCCATGAAATATAGGCGAAAAACGGATGACATATACCGGTGGCAGTCTGAAAATATCTTTATCTACATTTACACATTATTTTTACTTTAATACTTCTGTAGCTGGTGGACATGCACGTTTCCTAAACTGACCACATGTGGATAAGAAATTACTGGACATGCTGGTGGAAATGTTGAACCAGACAACAGACATGGAGCCACACATATTTAACAGGAGCTGTGCTACAGATTTCAGGAATCGTTACGTATTATAAACTAGACTAGGCCAAGTTAAATCTATTCAGTTAAAATATAAAGCTTGATGGGCGGGGTGCAACCTCTTTTCAGGGGACCCGAGCCTTTGAGGCCATCGATGGTATCTTAACATGCTTTAAAATGACCTGGCACCAGATGGCTGGGCCCTGGATTTCCATTAGTTTACAGAGACCTATCATGGGTCAAATAACTTGACATCACTTAACAAATACTTTATGGAATTGTTTCAGCTTGCCTACCCGACCAATGTACTGGTCATCTCAGTCTTGACACAAAGAAAAGACTGTCGGACATTTTATCTCCCAAACTGACACTGACCTTCGATGAACGGCGTCAGATTGAGGATCTGTCCTCAGATATACCGGTCAGTGACGTCATCTTTGTCTCAGCCACGTCAGATAACCACTACTTTGAAACTCAGGCCATGGTGCAAAGTCTACACACATTTGTCTACCCTCCAGTTCATAATATGACGTTTGCTATGTTCGACATTGGACTAACACCAGAAAAGTTGTGCAGGTAAAATGCGATATAATCATAGATCTTAAATATCAATGATGGCTCGAGGGCTGCCGCCAGCTAATCTTGGCTCCTGAAATCTCCGTTAACTGGGAGGTTCTCAAAAACCTCCACCAACCAATTACTAAGTCATTTCATAGAAGAATACTGTACCCAAGGCGTACCGCAGGGAAAATTTCTGGCTGCACCACTTATTGTGACGGCCCTGATAAAAGGAATAGTGAAAAAAATATTTGTTTTGTTTAAATAAAGGCATGAAACCATCAATTACTTGGATTGCTCAAATGTCAAACAGAATCACAACACTAGGATTGTAAAGTGGATGATTTATTGACTAACCATTAGATACCCTTTAGATAAAGAATGGGTGGATTAATCAATTTATAAACGATCATATATATCTAAATATATATCTAAATATATATATATATATATATATATATATATATATATATATATATAACAAGAGAAAAATTTAACATTGATTAAATCTTTACTTTTTTTTCCTGTTTTGTTTTTTTGAAATCAAAAACACATAGATGGGGTATTTAGAACGTATTTAAACTAGTACATTTTTGGAGTACTTCTACACGTCCTTGGACTTTGGGTATATTGAATCGTATTTGATCGTTGTGTATTTTGTAAGCATAGTACTACTTACAATGAAATGTGTGTACTTGTACTTGCATGGTCAGTACATGGAGAACCTCTGGTATACAGCGCACCATATTTATTACTGTCAATTGAATATTGCACGATTTGTGGCTCAATAAAATTAAAAAAAACATTTTTCTTCTAAACAATGTATGGATATCTATTTATTGATTATTCCAGGCCTGACATGCATGTCGTTGTGCCTTAATCACATTCCCTTTTGAAAAATGTCCGATATTTTTAAAAGAGCGAAGCTGCTATACATGGAAACCTTTAATTGTTATGGTAATGCACATATCTATATCAGGCTCTTATTTATATTATGTAAAAAAACTGACATATAATTAATGAATGCATCATTTTATTTAAGGCGTCAATGCATGCTGAAAGCTAGAAAGTTTGTTGTTTACCAAGACGCCTCCATCTCGTGGAAGGACACAGTTGTGGAGCTGCTGGATATGGGAGACAAACTTGGTCTTCAGCTGTGGGGAGATAACTTCATGCACAATATTCCTGCAGCGACCTTGAAAGGGGTACGTTCAAGGTCATTGCAAGATTCTCTCCCTTCCCCCTTTACATTTTTGTAAATTGATTTTCTTTATCGATATCTATCATGATTTAAATCAACGTTTGGCATTTATAACTGAAGAGATATGTGAATTGATTGGTCCGTGATGTTTACAATAGGGCCGACCGCTGGTTCAATTGGTTTTACGTTATTTGTATATTTTGATAAATCAATATGTCCACCAGATGTTTGACTACATGGGTGACATGCCGTGTGCCTATCTAAACTACACTCAAGTACAAAGTGGAACCATCGTATTCAAACAGACACCTTTCATTGTTAGATCTATAGTGGAACCGTGGGCCAAATGTGGACTTGTCAAAGATTGTTTCTGTCCACAGACAACAAACCACAGTGCTAACTGCAGGAACCCAAAGAAGGAAATCCACAAGTGTCACAGGTTTGTACAAATACCACCAATAGCACAGGTTTGTATAAAATCCACAAATTTCACAGGCGTTTGTTTGAAACCCACAAGTGTCATAATTTGTATAAAATACACAAGGCCGAGTGTCATAGTTTGTATAAAATACACTAGTTCAAAGTTTTTCCTTTTTGAAACTATATGTGTATTAATTTCAATTTTCATCCAAGTTGTTTTTGTATAGCAATGGTATAGTTTGTGTGTGTGTATGTGTGCGCATCAGTCTTTGTATCACGTTTGTGTCAATTCCACCTCAGACAGTTGATTTTAATACAGCTGTCGTTCGTTACAATTTACCTATTTATAACAATATATATTAACAATTTATATATAACAATTTACCTATATTTTTATATCAGTTATCAAAAATTTGCTGTCAAATGTATAAATGATGTTAGGATACATTTTAATTTGTGTACAGGAAATATACATGCAGATAGATAGATAAAAAACGGATAGAAAGACAGAGACATGATTGGAAAGACAGAGCGATTGTACAGATAAATAAAATATTTGGATGAATAAACTGGTGTACAAATTGATACGCGGGGAAATAAGATGAGTAGATTATTATGTGATCTAATAGTTGGACGAGTGACGGATGGCCGAACGGTGCGAAGGGCTGGATTGTTAACTTAAGAGCCCCCTTGTTCCATCTTTCGATGATAACCAATGAATTCATTTTTTCAGGTCCTGGTGAAAGTTAATTAAAAGTCTTTCTAAACAATGGGTGACCTGAATTTTAGTTTGGGGAAGTAAAAGCGGCTGGGAATTGGGCTAACCACACAATCCCTACAAATGCCTTGGTTATAGGAACAGATGAATTCTACACTTTCTCATATCCCCGATAGCCCTTTGGGGGACATGGCAACTTTAATAGTTGAATAGACAAACATAATTACGAGACATTAACAGTTATATTGACGAAATGATTTACGGTTGATGAAATATATGAGCTAAAATATATCAGGAGTAAAGATGGGTTTTGTAATAGAGATAGAAAATAATGTTGCAACAATACAGACAGGCACACAAAGTGTCCACATAATCAAACACATAGTGTGAATTTTTATTGTACCGTAATGTACGTTTATTTTTGTTTTTCAAATGTAGGATTCTGTAACTTTCAGATTTGACCAGTCAGCGCTGTCCATAATAGTAACCAAGTTATTTACCAGTGACCGCTATAGATATCACATGCCTGGGACGGAGAGTGAGAATGGAACCTACGTCAAAGAGACTACAACTATTTCAACTCATTTTTTTTCATCTACTAATGAGATGTATAATATTCGTTTTTTTTTATCCCACGCGCAGCTTGATTGGCTACAAAATGAATTCTATAAAGTATTTTTATAAGCTTTTTACTAGTTTTACTTTCTGAATGTGTGTGGACTTTGTCCTCAAATCTTTCTAATTTAGTGAAAAGGTTTTAAAGTTGGTAACTTGTATATTTTACATGACAATACATTATTTGAAAGTTGTTATTTTTTTTAATTTAAAGTGTTGGAGATAACAATATAGTAAGCTAAATATCTAATTATAATAATAGCGATTTGGGTAAAGAGTTAATACAAAAGTATTCCAGTTTAAAATACAATCATGAAAGAATCGGATCTGCCCGAAACCAAAAATAACCTAGCCTACTGATCAAGACTAAGGGGATGTTACTATATGCAGAGGTTTTACAGGGTACAGATAGTAATATAATAAGGGCTCGTTCGCAAATGACGTAACGCAAAAAAACGACAATTTAGACCCCCCTCCCCCTTGTCACAAATGTTTCACCCCCCATGTCACGTCACAAGTTACAATAAATTAAAATACCTCAAATTACTTATTTATTTTTCTTTTCTTATTTTTGGAGACAATCATTCTTTTATATTTTCCCATAAGGCATTCAGATGCTGATCGATAGAGAAAATGTCAATAGCTTCTTCTTTTTTTTCTCCTAAATTCTCCAACGCCGATTCTTGATTCAAATCATAACCGTTCTCTGCCAAAATATCTGCTTGAATCCACTTACCTTTTTTTCAAAACCAATGATTTCCTCCGTTACTGTTAGCACTTCATTCTGTTTCTTTTGAATGACTTTAATAATTTTTGGGATTTTTACTTGTTTTTTACCTTTCCATGAGTTTTCTTGTGATTGTTGAGCAATGTTAATGATGCAAAGTAAAGATGGCATTTTTTACAGACTCTAGAATCCAACATTTCTTTGACACTCGGACAGAATTGATCATAAGGAATTCCTTTTTGTGTTAAATGTAAAGACTGGAACAATGTAATAACTATCGAAATTTTTAAGATGCAAAATTTTCATAACGGTCAATTTTCAAAATTTCAAGTTGAGAAGAATTGCAATTTTGGCAGAAAATTAAACCAAATTTTGTATTCCCTCATAGATAATTATTATTTTTTGTTACGTCAAAATTTCACAGACCCCCCCCCCTTCCCCCTGTCACAAAATCCTAGACCACCCCTCCCCCCGAGCGTTACGTCATTTGCAAACGAGCCCTAATAGCGGTCTCGCTTCTGCGTTATATCGAAAGCGGAAATCAAAATGGCGTCTTGCCCGCGTCTCGATTCGATTAATGTTTGTTTTAAATCTAGAGTTTTTAATAGTTTCTGCGGTTTTCAAACATGAAACCCAAAGGCTAAAATGTCAAATAATTCCATTTAAATATTTGTTTGTTTGTTCGTCTTATTTTTTTTTATATTTCTACAACATATCTTTACGTTGTAATAAAATCACGAAAGAATCGGATCTGTCCAAAACCAAAAATAACCTAAAAACTGATCAAACTTAAGGGAATATAACTCTATGCAAAGTTTTTTGCAGGGTACAGCTACTATATTAATACATTATTAGTTGATCAGTATCAATAAATAATTAATTAAGTATCTAAACATCTAGGCACCCATGCATTTCACTTTAGTAATGATAATTTATATAAATATTTGTATGACCTAAGGAACTACTTTATTTTTTACTGTGTTGTGCTTTTTGACTGAACCTTATTTTTTAAAAGATTAAAAAATAAAATAAAATAAAAAAAAATATTTACTTTTGTTCATTGCTTTAATCAAAAAAATTTGTCACGTGAAAGAAAACAGGATAAAATAATTTTAAACCAATTTCTTTGTTTTGTTGATATTTTAATCAGCTATTACAAAGAATAAAACAATATACAGCAATGAGTCCATAGATGTTAATCAATGAAGGAAATATTTTCTTTTTTTTTTTCCATTTGAATTCTCCATTGGGCTTTAGATTTCTATCAGGTAGTTAAAAAAAATTTCCGGACACTTTATCGTTCTTTGATTTTTCAACGTTATTTACCCAAAATTGGGTTACCTTTATATTTCATATCTTTTTCATATTAGTGTAAGTTATTTATGATATGTTATATATCAAATTAATCAGAAATGAATGGGCTTTATAGATATGGTAATTAATTTTCAATTAAATCATTATTTTATATAATGAACTTGAGATGAAACTTTTTTGCTCAAAGCAACTTTCACACCCACTCTCACAAATGCTATAAAGAAAAACAAATCTATACACAAATTTAGTGCAAATGAAGTTTATGTTTATTTCACCACACACACACACACACACACATATATATATATATATATATATATATATATATATTACACAAAATGTGCAAACAGGAAACAAATTGAGTGACAAAAAACAAACAAAGTTATGTAAGTTTTTCTTTATAATTGCATTTTTTGAATTTTTTAAAGAAAAATCAGGGTCCCCATCCAAATTTTTTTTTTAAAGCTAAAAGTATACCAAATTATATATCAAATTCATCAGAAATAGATGAGCCATCTATATAAGTATTTTATTTACATATGCTGCACAGTTATTTAATCATATATGGATAAAATGTAACAATTTTTTTTTTACAATTTTAGTACTCAAACAATGAAGAACAATTTTTCTACAAATATATAATGAAAAGTATTGAAGTATATGTACAATAAATCTAACACAATCTATAAAAAAATCAAACAAATCCCTAAAGATAAATTTTGGCAGTGAACTTGTAAAGACATGCTAAGTGAAACCATTTTCTTTTTGCGCAGAATAAAAAACAACTTATTAATTTATTACTTTAAGATATTTTATGCTAAAACAATATTTTAAATGCATACAGAATATTTAAAGGCATATAAATATAGACAAGAAATATTTTAAAACAAGATATTATTATCAAACCACATTAAAGATTCAAGTAGCAAATTTATAGAATAAGGTACATTTCTTTTTCCGTTTCAACAGATACATTGAAATGTAAAAAAATTCCGTTAGGCAAAAAACTTGAGTGTAGGACAAAACCCCCAGCGGACAAAACCCCCACGGACAAAACCCCCACGGACAAAACCCCCAGCGGACAAAAACCCCACAATATTGTTTTAAGCCATTTATTGCAGCTACAATTTATGTTTTATTATTATTAGCTTTTAATTAGTTTAACTTTCTGTGACCTGCTTAGCGGGTGGTTTGTAAATCACATAAATCATGTAAATGAATTTGAATTTAAAACCTGTTTTTGTTGATCATAAATGCTCAATGTGAAACAGCCATAGTTATTTTTTTTATTTAGCACCTTTTTAAATCATTATTATGTTTTAATTAATTAATTTAAAAAATTCACAAAAAAGCTCGAGTTATTTGTAAAAATAGTTGTTTTTTTTTATTATAATTTATTTAATGCGTATGCATTTGCCAATTGCAGTCAAAATTCACTTAGTGATATTTTCTTTTCCACATAGTTGGTACATAATATGTTAAGTCTCTTTTGATGATCAAGAGTTGCCTTTTTGACTCTTTTTTTTGGCGGCTCACCCCTTGCATCATTAAACATATCATCCTGAACCTTTTTTTGATCCTGTCTGATGACACCTATGGCACTCCATATATTTGGATGATTATAGCTAATAGTTTTGTGGATGGCCTAGTTCCAGCTTTCGCACAAATTCGGTGGAAAGATTGCAGGTACTTTTCTGAATTTTAACGAACTTTCTTTTTCTGAATGAAAGCTCCTGTATGTGCCATGGACATAAGTTGATTTGAAATAGTCTATAAGTTCATCTGCATTTAAAATGCCAGGGACATTGTCTTCCAAGTATGACAGGCCCGCTGGTATGTCCTCAATCGGCAAAAATGCTAATCCATCAATCATGCAACAAAAATGTCGAAACTCGTTGTTGTCTTTGTAGGTTGAACACAATCCCAAAGATTGGATTTTCCTCCACATGTTCTGGGTCAGATGGTAAAAGCAGCATCGAATGTTAATATGAAGGCCGAGAATATTTTGTATGGCATTGATCATCGCCTTCTCAAAATCGATCAATATGGACTCAGGATTAGGATTGTAGCCATATGAATAGCACGTCTCGCACACTGCTTGAAGAAACTCTTCGTATGTTGTCTGTTTCTTAGACGACAAAAATGCATAGATGCATTTTTCTGCAGATGTCCCTAATGGAGCTCTGACGACATACAGCTGTTCAAATAGTTTCGGTGCAACAGAGAATGTGCCGTCCATATACCATGTTTTAGAGCGGCATAAATGTTGCAGGGCCTGCTGTGTTGCAAACACTAGCATCCTGTTAGCAGCATCAACACCGTTATCGTAAACTAAAAATTTACTGTGATCAGGTGCCCCCATTGTTGCCCATTCTCCACAGACACGCAGTTCTTTCAAGGGAGACGGATCTTTCGGTAAACTTCCATTGCACAATCTGCGCAAATTTCTTTTCGTTGAGTCTACATTTCCGACTGCTGTCCTCACTTCCACTTGTTCATTATTGACAACTGACGCTATTATGTTGACTGGTCTTTCTGTGCTATTTAATGCCTTAGATTTTAATTCACATCTAAGTTTTGCAGCAGCAACCATGACTGGATTAGAGTCATGGCTGTGTTCATTTATTGGAGAATAATGGGTCATCTCTTTGTCCGTGTATACACAACCTTTGCAGCTAAAAGCAGTTCTTCGAGAACACTCCCATCTAACTCTTGTACTGTTCTCTGATTTTTTAGTGTACATGTATCCTTGAACACACAACTTAACACCACCTTTGTTGTTTTTTATTATCTCCATATTCTAACTCACGACCTTAAAAATATAATGAAATTTGTAAGCCTTGTTTCAAATTGTGTCTAAAAGCTAAATTTACGAGGAAAAAAGAACCCTTAATGAGATATGGAAATTAAACACTTCAAATCGAGTACGCTCAACAATTCCTCCCGAACTAAACTTACATTCTCTTATATAGGCTAGCTGGACAAAATATCCTATCATTCTCAAGTCTCCTGTTTGTTGGTTCCACCCCAATTCAATACATAATTAAGAGTTTGGTAAACTTAGCAGAATAAAGGTGACATTTGTCACATTCTGTGATTTAATGAATGAAATCAAGTCCAATCCCTACCCTGCTTTCAGCACCCGAGGGTGAGATAAGATAATACATAGGATAGACAAAGGCTTTGTCTTCCCAGGATTTTCAAACTGTGATCAGTCTGTCTAGCACCCACTATCACTTTTTGTCACCTGGGGAGAGAATGTCTATAGGAGAGATCATAAAAAGAATAGCCAAAGGCTTTTGTATTCCCAGGTGGTCAGTGCGTCTGGCACTAGATTAATGAACTACCCACGTCTACGCATCTTCCGGAATTCTACTGTGACACTATTCTTTATTGTCTAAAATTCCCCTACCTGTTAAAGTTAATGGGTTCTGTCTCCCTCTCTTTCCACCCGTCTCATATCGAATTACGTTAAACTGTGCCAACGCTTGAACTATGCCCTGAGCTACTTTCACTTTCTACATTTTATAATAAAGATTGGGGGTGGAATATTACATTTAATAATAAAAGTAATGATTATTAATAAATAATAATTTTTTTAAGTGGGTGTTTTGTCCGCTGGGTGTTTTGTCCGCTGGGGGTTTTGTCCGCTGGGGGTTTTGTCCGCTGGAGGTTTTGTCCGGATACCAAAAAACTTACCAAGTCGGATGGGCATCATATTGAACATTTGGAGAAATATTTTTCTTTTCTGACCAAAAATAGTACTCATCAGTAATCCATTCGAAAGAGGATTCCTTAACAGACATTTCAATATAATTTTGATGTTACTAGAGCTTTTTTTTCGAGCAAGGAACAAAGATTTTCGAGTCGTGTTATTTAACATGTGCTTCGAGAAATTTCCAAACATGGCGGACAGAAACTCGTCTCGTTACGATGTTTTCAAAGTATTTTTTTACATTTTTTTTAATTTTAACATGTTTTTTTTATTATTTTAATAATTTTTATATAATGATAAACTATAAAAAATAAAAAAAATATAATAAAAAAAATTAAAATGAAGACTCTAATTAACGAAAAACAGCATAAACGTCCGATCTCTTTGTATATGAACGTTGCGGCGTTAAATTTAAATTTGATGAAAAAATAATTACAGAACTAGATGAAAATATGTTTTTAAAAAATAGAACTAATCGTAACTCATTTCAATGAATATTTATCAGACATAAATATAATACTGAACCAAGAAGCTTATTATTTTTCGCATTTTACTGTTGTAATCAATGTAAAAAATCATCTTATTCACTTAATATCTTTATTTAATGTGGTAATTGAAATATAAACCACTAAAAATGTATTGTTGCTATGGGATCATCAAGTGAATATGTTATTTTTTTTAATTATTCGCTGCAACTGGGATGCCAATAGGCGCAAATGACCTGCGCAGTCTGGGTCGTCTAAACCTGGAGCTGTAAAGAACGTTGTGTGTGCCAGCAGTCTCTGCGGGCCGTGTGCTGTTCTGCCTCATGAACAAGTCAAATGTCTATTGGTAAGATCAGGGTGGTGTCTATTTTTAAACTTATTTCATTGTACTCACCCAGGGGTGCAACCAGTATGTTGAAGTTGGTAGGGTCCAAAATATTAGGGAAGATGAAAATTGTTATGTCTGCCCACGGGCGTATTTAGGGGGGGGCAAGGGAGGGGCAAATGTCATATAAGAGGGGGGGGGGCATTTGCTCCCCCCCCCCTTACATTTAAAAAAAATGTCATAAAGTTGTTATTTGCCCCCCCCCTGGAAAATTTTTGCCCCCCCCACTGGAAAAATTCCTAGCGACGCCCATGTGTCTGCCCCCAAATTTTTGGTGGGATCGAAAACCAGTGGCTTGATTTTTGGTAGGGTCCGGACCCGCACGACCCGTACATTGGTTGCGCCCATGTACTCACCCACGATTTTAATGTTCATACTGTCAATTGAAAATGTAAAATTGTATGATCTATGGATTTTTTTTTTTTTACTTTTTAAATTAAAGCTTATATTGTTTAGTTGTTTTATTTTCATACTTTTTAGTTTCAGAAAGAATAACTCATGCTATTGCATGTTGCACAGTTTGGCATAATTTTATTTTTTTCGCTATTCTGTAGTAGACTAAAAAAATCATTTTTTACGCACTAATTCACCGGTGATGAGTTTCGTTTTTTTGTGACGTGATAATCTCAGGGCAAATTTTTTTTCCCATGATAAACATTAGTAACGAGTGAAAGCTTCGTATTTCTATACTACGTGTCAATTCATGGATTTGAAAGTATTACAAATATTGTATTTTCATCATACTGTCATGTACAGTCTATCTGTTTACCAGATTTAAGCATTCTAACTTATTCAGAACAGGTCCAAAATAGGTTAGAAAATTGAAAGACACACAGACACCCACAGAAATTGAAAGACACAGACAAAAACCACAGAAAGTGAAAGACAAGGACACAAACCCACAGAAAGTGAAAGACACAGACACAAACCCACAGAAAGTGAAAGACACAGACACAAACCCACAGAAAGTGAAAGACACAGACACAAACCCACAGAAAGTGAAAGACACAAACACAAACCCACAGAAATTGAAAGACACAGACACAAACCCAGAGAAAGTGAAAGACACAGGCACAAACCCACAGAAAGTGAAACTTATTAAAAACGCTTATAAAAAAACATATTGATGGCCGAAACAAACTGATCTAGAGTCGCATGCGGCTCCAAGAGCCATTACTTCATCACGCCGGGTCATTCCCGGTATATACCATTACTTCATCACGCCGGGTCATTCCTGGCATATACCATTACTTCATCACGCCGGATCATTCCCGGTGTATACCATTCCTTCGTCACGCCGGGTTATTCCCGGTGTATACCATTACTTCTTCACGCTGGGTCATTCCCAGTTTATACCATTATTTCGTCACGCCGGGTCATTCCCGGTGTATACCATTACTTAATCACGCCGGGTCATTCCCTGTATATACCATTACTTCATCACGCCGGGTCATTCCCTGTATACACCATTACTTCATCACGCTTGGTCATTCCCGGTGTATACCATTACTTCATCACGCCGGGTCATTCCCGGTGTATACCATTCCTTAATCACGCCGGGTCAGTCCCGGTGTATACCATTCCTTCATCACGACGGGTCATTCCCGGTGTATACCATTACTTCATCACGCTTGGTCATTCCCGGTGTATACCATTCCTTCGTCACGACGGGTCATTCCCGGTGTATACCATTACTTCGTCACGCCGGGTAATTCCCGGTGTATACCATTACTTCGTCACGCCGGGTCATTCCCGGTGTATACCATTACTTCATCAAGCCGGCTCATTCCCGTTGTATACCATTACTTCATCACGCCGGGTCATCCCTGGTGAATACCATTACGTCATCACAACGGTTCATTCATGGTATACACTATTACTTCATCAAAATATGTGTTCAAAGCTTATGGCATATTCCGGCTATTTAACACAGAACATGCTTAGATTTTCTTACCATGAGGCAAGTGTTCGAAATGACTACCTATACAATAATTTTTTCTTTCTTTGAAATAAATTCAGATTGTGATGCTAATGCCGCCCTGCTGAAATGTTCCGTTCTGATGGGGAAACATCAGTGAATCATTGTACCCGAACGGTATTTAGCGCACAGCGTGATACCTGAGCCAGAATGTAGCTTGCTTTATTAACTTTTTTTTTTTTTAATTTAGAACAACCTTGTTGATGTCTTGCTTTGAAACCTAGCAACGGCCAAAAGAAACCTAACAGCAGGGTTGGGAAACAAATAGCCCGTGGGGCGAATGCGAGCGGGTACAGCGTTTTCCGTTTTCCGCGGTAACATATGTTAAAAAGTAATGAAACATGGTACAAACTAAAATCAAAGAATTCTAGAGAATGGCGTGTGTCCAGATAACCTGCAGCAGTGTCAGATAAACTGAGTGTAATAATCAGATTTAACCTGGAGATTTATTAATTATCTGGCCACTTAGCAGCGGAAGTAAAAAAATATTAGTTTAGAGCAGACGATAGATTTTGGTAGAGACAAGCAGACGGACTTGATTCTTCATCTCACATCATTTTTTGTACCATGTATGTATTCCATAAATAAGAATAAATAAATAAACATATATATATTTATACACCAAGTCTACTCATGATTTCTACATGTGCTTCGTCTCATACATATGTGGGCACTTAATATAATTTGATATACACCTAAGTCAGTCAACAAGAAACTCCGAAGAGACCATACTACCTTTTATACAAGTTCCATAAAAAATAATAATATACATAATACATCAAGTAATTTCTACAACTGATCTACAAATAAACTTAGCTATGACACTGAGAAACATTCGATATTCGATACTGGTCAACTGGTCAATTGTTATTAAATCACCTGTATATTCTGACTCATTGTAAAGGTGTTGGGGGGGGGGGGCGAAGATTACAATAATGAATACCACTGGGATGATACGTGACATACGAATAAGCGTATCGGTGGTCACAGTGAAACCAAGTGGGCAAGAAATGTACAAAAGGCTTCGCTATTGGAGTGAATAGGATCTCACGTGACAACTTAAACTTGCAAAGACTAAGACATAATTGATGATTATAGTTTTAACCCAACAAATATAGGGTGTAACTTAAACGTGCAAAGACTAAGACATAATTGATGATTATAGTTTTAACCCAACAAATGTTAGGATGTAAAGTTTTACTAATTGGTGTCGGGGGTTGGGCTATGATATCTTTCACACAGAAGGATATGACCTACTAAAGATTTAATTAAGTACAAAGTAGTAAACCATGAGCAGGTTTTTGAATTTGACTGGCGTATGCTCTTTCTCACATGCATTTCCATAGGTGTATTTAGTGAGAACGTTTCTTGACTAGGTTAGATTCAACAATCATTGATGACAAGTTCGTGGATTGAACTTTATAAATAATATAAAAGAACGATATCGTAGTGCTCTGAAGATAGGTCTATGTACAATGTATGTATGTGTGTGAAGATAGATCTACATAAAGTTTGTGTATATGTGTGTGTGAAGATAGGTCTACATACAGTTTGTGCGTGTGTGTGTGAAGATAGATCTACATACAGTTTGTGTATGCGTGTGTGTGAAGCTAGTTCTACATACAGTTTGTGTATATGTGTGTGTGTGTGAAAATAGTTCTGCATACAGTTTGTGTATATGTGTGTGTGAAGATAGATCTACGTACAGTTTATGTATATGTGTGTGTGTGAAGATAGGTCTACATAGAGTTTGTGTATGTGTGTGTGAAGATAGATCTACGTAAAGTTTGTATATTTGTTTTTTAATTATCTTTATTTGATATTATGCAACGTATTTATGATTTAATGTATTGTAATGTAACCCAATTATATACGATCATGTTTTATAATGCGGCCCTCATGTCATTACGGCTATTTCATTGTGGCCCACGGCCCGAAACTTTGTCCAACCCTGGCGTAAAAGAAAAATAAAACACACTACTAAATGTAATAGCTTTCATTTCCAGGACAGGCCTGCACAGGCGTGGGCATGTATCGACGACCTCGAACAGTTCGAGTTGCAAAATGCTAATTGCAATGATTGCTGATTGAGCGAGCTTAAATATAAATCAAACCCATTGATAACATAAACCAAACTGTAGAAAGATAAAAACAAATGTGAAAGTATGTGACATTTTAAGGAGTAAATGTTATTGGAAATAAATAATTCAATCTATATAGAACACAAACATTTATATTTTATCAGACGGAAAAGCGTGTTTGATTTTAATACTTTGGTAGTCAAAGAACCTTCTGGACAAAATTATGTCGTTTATATGGCTGTAAGGTATGTGTTGTTAGCACACACAATAAGCCAAGCTATGTTACCAGTTAGGGTATGTTTGGTACGTGTTGTTAGCACACAAAATAAGCCAAGCTAACTATGTTACCAGTTAGGGTATGTTAGGTACGTGTTGTTAGCACACAAAATAAGCCAAGCTAACTATGTTACCAGTTAGGGTATGTTTGGAATCAGCTGTATCGTAGTTTGGCCGCTATCGAGTGTAGTGAGTAATGATTTGTAGTGACAATACCCACGGAACACTTTCACCGAAGCCTCAATACTAACAAACACTGGCTCTAGTACTACAACAATATAATACTTCCTTATTCACATAGAACCTTTCAGAATGGGCATCAACTTTTTTTCTAGGCTCACTGGCTAAAAGTACCGTTAAACCGATATTACCCCGTTATCTTGAATACGTTCTGAATACGCAGTTAAATTCTTAACGAACGGTACACTGTGTTCCGGTCTTATCCTAGAAAACGGTAATTCGTGTTCCGTTCTAATCCTCCATATACCGAAAATCCCCTCGCTTATCCTAGTGTCGACCAACTCGCTGTGATTGATATGTCTAATTAATTCAGGACTACCAACTAATTTACTAAACATGGACTTCTAGTCTCATGGCCTTCCATTCCCCGACAACTTTAATCTCATGTTAATTCCAATACGTGTTTAGGGCAATAAATTCACACCTTCCACTGCCAGCAAATGCAGGATTCAAACTCACGTTCTTAAACACAATGTTTAATTGTTAACTAAAAGGTGGCAATAGCGGTTCTCACCTCTCGTTATACAGCACACGAGCAGTCATTTCATCTGATCGAATATTAACTTATCCTACCATTTGGAAGAGACACACGCTCATTATTCAAATAAATTTGGATTATATTGCACCCTCCCCTGCATCTCTTCCTAAAATACTTTACTGGTAATAAACTAATGCTAATTTGATTTACTAACGATACTAGCCTCTAACCCTTTATCGTAACAAAGTAATGCACGTTCGAGTTACTAACGAGACTAACATCTAACCCTATATCGTAACAAAGTAACTCTGATCTGAATTAAACACTTTTGGGACATGCCAAAACAATTTTCACATGTTAAATTCTACCCGTCAACATATTAAACTCATTCGGGGGGGGGGGGGGTAAAGCTTTGTAACAATATTTGTTTTTCTTATTATTGATGTCAAAACAAGGTATTAAAATCAGATAAAACTATGAATTTTTTATCGTCTTACATTTTGTCTTTTTTTTAAGAATGATGGTGCAGACTAAATTCAGCGGCCTTGTACGGGCATCATTATTACCCAATGTCCAAAGTACCACATTTAAAAATATTTGTGTTCTTGAAAGTGCCGATATTTTTTCTTGTTTAAGAACACTGACTTACCCCATTTCAACAATAGTAAAAATCTCAAGGGTTCGATCCGAAAAATTCAATGAAAGAAATTGTCAATTATGCTTGAAAAGTATTAAATTGTATATTTAAATTCACAAGTCCGTGCATTGAGTAGTATGCTGTAAAAAAATAATACCTTTAGTTTATCTGTTTTAAAATTATAATAGCTTGGAACATAGATATTACGTTAACAATCGCAGTCTGTTAAGAAGTAGGACTTATTTTTAAAAAAAACAAAAAATGAATCCCACACGATCTTCGTCATTGTAAACCAAGGCTGCAAATGAATGGAAGTTAACGCAGATTAACGCGTTAAAAAAATTATGGGATTTAAACTTTTATGACATCACCTACATGGAGTGGCGCAACGAGGGGGTGGGGAAAAGGGGGGGGGGGGTCATGCCCCGGGCGCTACTCACAAAGGGGCGCCAAATGGTATATTTTATATACAATATTATACGGTTTTCGAAAAGGGGTGAGCACTAAAAAAGGAATTGTGCCCCGGGCGCGAGTTAAGCTCGCAACGCCACTGCATTAGTTTGGAACCAAATTATGTTACTTCAGTGTTGACATAAATTTATCTGAAAAAAATCAGAACAACTTGACCGCAAGAACTATCACGTTGAAAACAATGGGATTGCCATTTCCTTATTTTATTTCCTGACCCTGAATGATATGTTATTAGTGAATATCCGCGGACGGTCTGGCACTTTGATTGACAGGTTTCGTTTGTTTGGAACGGCTTATTGAATAGACTTTTGTGTCCATTTTTTAGGGGTAAGGGGACAGAGTGGGGTGGTGGTGGGTTAAGGAATAAGTCAAACAAGATCTTTGTGGGTACACTGGACGGGTTTTGAAATGTGTGACAATACGACCTCTTTCTAGCTATCTATTGCTCTAGAGCAGTGGTCGGCAAAGTGCGGCTCCGGAGCCGCATGTGGCTCCTAGGCTCCTTAAGCTCCTTAACTTATTTAGTGTACTACTTATTTAGTGTAATAAAAGCAGATTTGGCTCCCAATTTTTTTTAATTGGTGTAATGTTCATATTTGGCTCTTTGGCTGATAAGTTTGCCGACCACTGCTCTAGAGAATAAAATAAAACATCAATTGAACAAATTATTAATCATTGTTAATAAATACCACATTCAAAACTGGATGATATATTGCTATTGAAATCGATTGACACGAAAATTTTAAAATAATTTATTGGCATCGAGCGTACACAAGTGTTCAAGCAAATCGATTGGGTTTAGAGAAGTTGATGAAAATAATTTCAAATTTCCCAAAACATTCATGTATACCGCCAAAGAGGGATTGTAATATAAGCCTATACAAATGTCGCTGTCGATCTCCTTCATGATGTCAAGAAACTTTATGAAATAGTAAAGCTAGCAATAAACTAAAAAGTTTAAATTAATTTATTATTTAAAGGTAATATATATAGGCCTATATATATATATAAGATTTTTTTAATTCACTAAAAACATAATAGATAATTAAGACTTAGAAATATTTATACGTATATGTATAACATAGAAATATTTATACGTATATATATAAATTATCATTACTAGTTAACAAATGCGTGGCTGAATACAATATTCTGGATTAAATTTGTGTTTACATTAGTTGATAAATAGAAATACATTATATACAGATATACATTAACATTTTGTTATTAATAAGGAGAAAATAAGAAAAGTTTCACCAACTGTAATAAACACTCTGTGCTCTATATGTTGCTGTTACACACTTTTTTATACACTAACAGTGTACTAGGGTGCGAGGGGGTGCAAAGGTGCAAAACCCCAAAGAGGCGGCCGCAAAAGGGAGGCTAAATACTCTGTTGGTTTGACGTTGACTTAATTCTTTGAACTCCTTGTAGAGCAAACGGCCTCTGCAATAACTCTCCAGCGCACTCTGTTTTGGGAGGCCTTTTTCAATTTCCCCCCACGTCTGTTTGCAGATTTTCATTTCCTGTTCGCAAGACCTTCTCCAAGTGATCTTGGGCGGTCGACCTTTCTCTGGTCTTGGGGCTTCCACTACATTGCCATTTTCGTGATGTCTTCTGGAGTCTTCCTTAGTGAGTGGCCGATCCATCTTCATTTTCTCCTGGACACTTGTAGATGTATGGGATCTTGATTTGCCATCTGCCAGAGATCGTAGGTCCTGAATTTATCTAGTAGCCTTATCTTTAGGATATTCCTAAGGCAGCCATTTATGAACGTCTGTAGTATATTGGTTAATGAGTTGGTGACTCTCCATGTATCCGCCCCATCTAGCAGGGCCGATCTGAAGTTCTTGTTGAAAATTGTGAGTTTAAAGGCAAGACATGCCTTCGTTTCCCTGAAGCCTGCATTGAAAACATCGTCCCTCAAAGTTATCGAACACTGGCGACAAAATTTAAAACCCTAACTGATAGAAACCTAGTTGATTTAATGTCCTATTGAAGTATTTCAAATTGCAAATTTCAATTGATACTCAAAGTTTTGATAAAATTAAACAGTAGTGACAATTTATAATTTTGTATTACAGAATATGCATAATCAGACATTAATCAATAATTACAACTGATTAAGGCAACAGAAATAAAGATTATTGTTTTTGTTGTAAAATGTAAAAAAAAAAATAATTGTTTTGTAGTTTTGATAATATTATACTTGGGTACTAAAAGGTAGGTCTCGTCAGACTACTGTCAACAACTGTGTGGCAGGTAAGTCTCGGCAAACTACTGTCAACACCTGTGTGACAGGTAGATCTCGGCAAACTAATGTTAACACCCGTGTGGCAGGTAGGTCAAACTCTGCACATAATTAGCAAAGTAAACGACTCAACATTTACTTTATTGACAGCCTGTCGGTGAGGAAAAACAGCAACATAAAATGCTTAAGTACATGCTTCACCCGCATCCTCAACCAATTATAGTTTTAGTTCTATCTATCTATCTATCTATCTATCTATCTATCTATCTATCTATCTATCTATCTACTGTGTACTCCTGTGTTGTTATGTTTTCAGTCTGTTATAATGAAATAGTTCTATGATGCACATAAAAAGCCCCCTTTTTTCCTTATTGTAGAGCTGTCGACTGGATAGCCTGGCAGAAATATTATTCTCTAAATCATTGGTCCCCCCTACCCCCTGGCCACGGACCAATACCTGTCGTGGATCAAATTATTTTTTTTTGTATTAACTATGGTATATTTCTCACGGGATTTAGTGACTTTCCATGGACGAGAGGTTAACCGGCTGCAAATCTCAAACATAAGTAATCCCCAACCCCCCCCCCCCCCAACCAACGGGTCGCGGTGAAATTATCGAACGTTCACCGGTCCGTGGCGAAAAAAAAAGATTGGAGACCATTCCTCTAAAGGACTGCAAAGTCAACTTTACCTTAAAACTACCAAACAAAACGACTGCAAAGTCAACTTTACCTTAAAAATACCAAACAAAACGACTGCAAAGTCAACTTTTCCTTAAAACTACCAAACAAAACGACTACAAAGTCAACTTTACCTTAAAACTACCAAACAAAACGACTACAAAGTCAACTTTACCTTAAAACTACCAAACAAAACGACTGCAAAGTCAACTTTACCTTAAAACTACCAAATAAAACCCCCGTCCTCAGATAAACATGGTTTTCTCTGCTATTTATAGATTAGAAATAAATAAACGTCTTTGCAGCTTTACTTCAATTACCTGTGTGGATTGTGTGCATGCCATCTTTTCAAACATGATTAATTTCAAACGTATTCAGATGCGCATAGCGGGATAAGGGCATTGAACGTGATTTTTTCAAGAAACTAAAATTTAACATGCATTCCGGGAGGGAAACTAAACTGTACGCATACAGTTAAGCAGTGCTCTTTCAGCTAGCGGCACACTTGAAGTTTTTTATTTAATAACAACTTACGGTTCAATAAACCTTTTTTTTTTAAAGCTCACTACACACTAAATGTTTGATTGTGTGATTTTTTGCATTAAGTTTGTTATTTCTACGCCTTGGTACACTGTACCCGAAAATCCCCCCCCACCCACCTTCCTCCCTTTTTTTTTGTAAAACTTTTATTATTTTATTTTGAATGTGTGTCCTATTTGTTGTTTGTTTCTTGTTTTATATGTATCTATTTCTCTACCTTCTAATCCGACGTAAATGAAATCCCGTGTGTCACGGACAGTTGATCTCTTGAAATAAATATATATATGTAAAAGAAAAAAAAACAATCTGGCTAAATTACTATTGACATATGTGTGTTGCGCATTCAGTTTTAGTCGTCCCGGCATACATAGCACCGTCTCTAGGCATGCATTCATCTCGCGGCATACATGGCACCGTCTCTAGGCATACATTCATCTCGCGGCATACATGGCACCGTCGCTAGGCATACATGAAACTGTTCATAGGCATACATAGCACCGTCTCGCGGCATGCAGGACACAGTCTCGCGACACACCAGTTTCGCATGTGTGTGGTTATAAAGGGCATGATTTGTCGTGTATATGACTAATGTATGCATGTGTTTCTGAGTGCGGTTGTGTTGTGATAGTGTGGTCGTTTTTTTTTTGTATGTGATTTATTATATGATGGTGTAATCGATTCTGTGTGCGACTGTTGTATGAAAGTGTGGTCATTTTTTGTGTATGATTATATTCTATGATGGTGTAATCGATTCTGTGTGCGACTGTTGTATGAAAGTGTGGCTGTTTCGAATCATAGTGTGGTTGTTGTTGTATGTGATTGTTTGTATGATACTGTGGTTGTTATTATGTGTGATTGATGTATGTATGTGATGTGTATAATAGTGAGTGGTTTCTGAATATTTCTGATAATTAATATGTGTGTGTGTGTTATAAATAATTCTATATGAATACAGATGCCGAAAATAGTAGAATTGATTTTTTCATTCCGTCCTAATCCGCTCAAAGTTTGTTGCGTCATTTTAAAAAGAGTCCAGTCGGTTTTTTCAGCCAATCAGAATCAAGCCAAACATTCTTTTTTTTTTTTCCTTTATAAAGCTTACAACTTCAGATATTGCAGTTAGTGTTGTAATTACATTTTTCCTTGGAGAATTCAAAATGTAAGATATATGTCATGACATTTTCTTTTAGATAAAACTGTAGTTATAAATTATTCTATAATCTACCTTTTTTTTTGGACAGGTAGGTGGTGGGGGGGGGGTGTTATCATTAAACTAACGTGTAGTTTGAAAAAAAAATATGTGTATTATTTCTTGAATTATATTGAATATATTTCAATTTTAGCATTTTAGAAAAAAAATATAAGCATGTCAATAATAATTTGATATTCAATCTATTTTAAATCTTCTATTTTAAACTTTAATACTCTCGTTACCAATCTATTCAACAACTTTGTTTTAATCTTTAATTAGGGATTGAATTGATTCAATTACTTAACAATTAAAAGTTATTGAAAAGTTAAAGATAATTTGTTATGAGGAAGACAATATTTCAATTCTGCTTGCTAAAGCAACTGATTTATTTATTATTGGGATCTATGTTGCAATATCATTGAAAAAAGTTTCTTATCTCGTTAAAAATATTCGACTTGCTAAATTACAGTTCATTTATTACAGTCTCGTATTCACATATAAATAGATACATTAATTTAAATACATTATTTATGATTATTAATTTTTCGTTTTGTCATTTTTAAATCTTAGCATGCAAAATAGGGTTTGACATAGCCGTTAAAATTTACAACGGAAAAAGATTTATTTGATGTATATTTGTAATATAGAAACAAACTATTTCATCTATATATATATATATATATATATATATATATATATATACATGTATATATATTTTTTTACATAATTATATTTTATTTTAACATCAAAATTAGAACTCAAAACTTTAAAAAAAATTACAAGCTTTTATGTTATAGATATTAAATAAGTGTGTAGGACAAGCCCCCAAGGATAAAAATCCCAGAGGACAAAAATCCCCAAAATATTTTTGGAAGAAGATTAAGATTGATTGTAAACCAATAAATGGTTGACCGAGGGGTGAAGATGTTCAACTGTCAACCTAAAAGTCCTAGTTTTGATCCTCGGTGAGAAAAAGGGGCATTATTTTCAACAATTCCTCTGTGGCTCCGATGTCCCTTAGGCTAAAGGAAAATTAGCTTTTTTAAAGTCGATATAATTTATAGTTTTATATCTGTCTTGACCTATGGCTAAAACTAGACATTTTATTTGTTTTACCTAACAAGATAAGCTGCCAGACAAAGTAAAGCTAGCAAGGGGTTGGCTTTTGACAACTGTGGCTCAGATTATTGGAGTTCTTTGGAAAAAAATCCACTTAACAAATACGTAAATTCAGTTATATTTACATCCATGTACTACATAGTACATTTTATAATAAAAAAGGGGCTTAATATTCGATTTTATAATAGCCGTTGGCATGGAATTTTTCCAGAGGGGGGCAAAAAATACGTTTTTTTATTTTAACTGACGAAGCCATACATGTTTATTTCTCAATTAAATCCAAGTTAAGTATAACATTAATTATTTATTTTGACATAAATAAATGTATTTGAAAATTCAAACATTTTGACTACAAGCACAAGCATGTTCCGATTTTAATTTTTTCTTGTTTAATTTGGCCTTCTGTAGCTTGAATTGTCCTTCGAAAATGTTTTTGACATTTAGGTTTTTGTTAATAATCTGGCAACTCTTGTTAGTTTATAATCGTCTGCCACTGAGTGAATTTTAAAATTTAATCTAAATTAATATGAAAAGATGGATATCGGAAAATAAATGTACAGGCTCAATAAAATGTAAAGTTGAGCGATCGCGGGATTCCGAAAAGCTGTTATTAGAAGATTTTAGGGCGTTTGCAGTATCTGAATTATCGCATGCATTGAGGACAACAGCACAAGTTCAACAGCCAGACACAACTGAAGAAATTATTTCTAATTCGATTGTCGCTGTCACTTCTTCATTTCCTAAATTGGATATTGGAAGGTATGTCTTGACATACAACCTTTCAAACGAGTTGAAATTGCTGCTTATCCTTGATTGTTCGACACCTGATAAAAATATGATTTTTAGAGCTGACAGTGGTGGAAACAGAGGCTTTAGATATGCTTGGTTATCAAACTATTCATCGTGGGTTGTATACTTGCAAATGTTAAAAGGTGGCTTTTGCGAATTTGCGTGTTGTTTTCGCAAAAAGTAATTCCAGGAGTTCAGGGAGCATTTGTCATCAAACCATGCACACCATTTAAAGATTTCAACGAAGATGCACGTAGACACATGCAAAGCACACGGCACAAAGACTCTTATTAAGGATTCAAGCTATTTTGTTGCACTATTGGTAGCCAAAGCAGTTTCTATAGATGAGCAGTTGAACTCATCCTTTAGAAGACAAATTCAAGAAAATTGCAACAAACTGGGTCTTTCCATTTCTACAATCTTTTTTTTTTTTTGCGGCATGCATGATTTGGCACTTCGTGGAAAAGAATCACATTCTGGTATCTTTTACGACCTGTTAGAGTTTCGTGTTGAATCTGGTGATGAAGTTCTAGGTAATCATTTGTAAACTGGTTCTTGTAGAGGGGAGCAGGGTCAAATGCCCAGGGGCCCGGCGAGTTTTAGGGCCCGGACTGAGCTGGCCAATCAACTTTTGAAAATATTATTATCAGCACGAGAGGCCCGTGACAGCCCTGCCCAGGGGCCCGAAATTTCTGTCGGTAACTACACAAAACACTATGATCGAAATTTGTGGGTCTCTCTTGCGTGAAGACATTGTTAAGCGAATAATTCAGTTGCAATATATATACTTGCCGACGAGACAATATAATTTCAGGCGTGAGCATATGTCACTTGGTGTTAGATTTGTCAAAGAACACCATAATTACACATTCATTAGAATTTGGATTAGATACAGCCCCGTAGCGTGAAAATTCTACAGCAGGGGCCAGTCATTCTACAGCAGGGACCAAGCTATAGCAGGGGGGGACAGGAAATATATTTTACTAAGTAGATCAAACAAGCAGAGGGGCCAGCCAAAACGCAGGGAGGGTCAGGCTCCCCTGCCTTCCCCCCCCCCCGCACGGTACGGGCCTGATTAGATATGACAAATTTTGTTGGTCAAGGATAAGACGGATTTTCTACAATGGCAAGTAAAGAAGGAGAAGTCCAAGCAATAATTCGAATAAAAGACTCAAAAGCAGAAATTGTACATTGCAGTTCACGTAAATTAAATCTTGTCGTGAACGATTTAAATAATGTGAATGCTGTACGAAACACAATTTGAACAATTAAGACAATTTTAGTTTTGTTCTGAGAAATTAATCAGCGAAGAAAACTAATTCCAAATGTTCCTTTGCTATGTGAAAATAGATGGACACATAAATTTAAAAGGTTGCGGATTTTCGCTGAAAATGTGACAGAAATTGTTAAACAACTGGAATATTTAGAACAATCTGGAAAAAGCAAGCAAGTTGCACATTAGTTACTTTCTTCTTTTGGGGTTAGGTTTGGTGTACATTTGTTGTTTGTTTAGTTATTATACTTTGATGTAATAAACTTTCAGGAAGTTTAGTTCAGTTTTATTGTAACAACTTTATGACATTTTTTTCCAAAATGTAGGGAGGGGGGGGCAAATGAATACGTCCATGGTACTGGGGGTTTGGTCATCTGGGATTTGGCCGCTGGGGTTTTTGTCCGGATACCATTAAATACATAATATGCAAAAGATTAAGAGTATGTATAACTTATCAAGTCTGAATGTACTAACTACAGCATGATTACATATCCACCAAATATTTCAATGCTTACATCAATGGCAGCCGTGTAAAATAAAAATAAAAACACTAATGCCAAATACCTCATGATACAACAATCTGAAGTTGAAGAGTATTCTGTAACACAGACAGCAGTCCCACCTTTCCCGAGAAATGCCGGGGATGCAGCAAGTAAAACATTAAAGTATACATTACCACAGTAATTCTCCTATTATATTACATAGACAAATACTGTTGGTCTCTTTTTAAGACTATGCAGTTATATATGTCATGTTCATACTAAGTGTTTGGCTACTTAATATGTACATGAAGATGGTTTTGAAAATTAGAACAGAAATTTATATTTATATATATATATCTATACTTATAAGACGCATTTGTTGTCTGTCTGTCTGTCTGTCTGTCTGTTCCCTTATAACTCAAGATCCAGACAAACAAATAACGTGAAATTTGTTACATATACACATAATTACATGGGGAAGGTTATAGAACAGGTTTCGTTTCATATCGATGGGTAGTTTAATTGTAATTAATTTTTTTTTATTTTAGTATTTTACTATATTAAAGTAATCTCGACGGCGCCATAAACAAAAAATTCCTCTGTAACGTCATTTCCCTATGATCGAATAGAACTTGCGCGCTGGTGCTGTATTGTGCCTTTGTGATGCAAAGAATTGTTGATGTTTTTTCATGCTCTCTGGTGTGTACAGTTTGAGGAAGGTAAAGGAATGAAGAAGGATTTTAGAAGAAGTGTGAAACCATAATAATAAGTATATATATATACTAGTTGCAAGTACCCGGCTTTGCCCGGGTTTAAAATAAGGTTTTCTGTTTACCTTCTGTTTTCTCCCTACCCCCTCTCTCCCTTCCTCTCTATCTCTCTCCCTCCCTCCCCCTCCATCCCTTTCTCCCTCCCTCCCTCTCTCAAATCTCTCTCCGTCCCTCTCCCATCTCCCTCTCTCCCCTCTCTCTCCCCCCTCCCTCCTCCTTCCCTCTCTCTCCCTGCCCCCTCTATTTCTTTATCTCCTCCTCCCATTTCTCCCATCCTCTCCCTCTCTTCTTCCTTCCACTCTCTCTCCCTCCCTAACCCCTCTCTCCCTCCTTTCTCCCTCCCTCCCCTTTCCACCTCTCTCTCCCTCCCCCTCTCTCCTCCTTCCTCCCTCCCTCATTCCCTCTCTCCCTCCCTTCCTTTCTCTCTGCCTCTCCCCCTGCTCCCTCTCCCCCTGCTCCCTCTCCCCCTACTCCCTCTCCCATCTCCCTCTCTCCCCCTCCTTTTCTCCCCCCTGTCCACCCCCCTCCCTCCTCTCTCCTCCTCCCGCCCTCCCTCCTACCCTCCCTCCTCTCTCCCCCCTGCCCCTCTCTCTCTCTCTCTTTATCTCTCTCTCTTTATCTCTCTCTCCCCCCTGCCCCTCTCTCTCTCTTTATCTCTCTCTCCCTCCCCCCCCCCTCTCTCTCTCTCTATATATATATATATACCTATAAGAGGCATTTGCTGCCTGTCTGTCTGTCTGTCTGTTCCCTTATAACTCAAGATCCAGAAAACCAAATAATGTGAAATTTGTTACACATACACATAATTACATGGGGAAGGTTATAGGACAGGTTTCGTTTCATCTCAATGGGTAGTTTAATTGTAATTATTTTTTTTTTATTTTAGTATTTTACTATATTAAAGTAATCTCGACGGCGCCATAAATAAAATTCCTCTGCGACGTCATTTCCCGATGATCGAATAGAACTTGCGCGCTGGTGCTGTATTGTGCCTTTGTGATGCAAAGAATTGTTGATGTTTTTCATTTTCTCTGATTTGTACAGTTTGAGGAAGGTATATGAATGAAGAAGGATTTTAGAAGAAGTGTGAAGCCATAATAATAAGTATATATATATATATAGAGAGAGAGAGGGGGGGAGGGAGAGAGAGATAAAGAGAGAGAGGGGGGGGCAGGGGGAGAGAGAGGAAATGAGGGAGGGAGGAAGGGGGAGAGAGGGGGAGGGAGTTAGAGGTGGAAAGGGGAAGGAGGGAGAAAGGAGGGAGAGAGGGTTAGGGAGGGAGAGAGGGGAGGGAAGGAGAGAGCGAGGATGGACGGTGAGAGAGAAGGAAGGGGAGAGAGGGAGATGGGAGAGAGGGAGGGAGAGGGAGGGAGGGAAAGGGAGAGAGGGGGAGGGAGGGAGGTAGAGAGAAAGGAAGGGAGAGAGGGGGTAGGGAGAAAACAGAAGGTAAACAGAAAACCTTATTTTAAACCCGGGCAAAGCCGGGTACTTGCAACTAGTATATATATATTAAAAGCAGAATTCTAAAATGTCTCTCATTGTTACTTACCTTATGGTTTATGAATGCCTTATCTTCCTTGAAACTGTTTCTAATTTCCTTTGTGAGAGACCAGATACACAAATTAGGTAGAGAGAACTTTAAGAACATCCACGCATTAGAACATTAATGTATTAGACTCAGGTCAGAACAAATGGAGACATTCAATTACCCCTTTTCAAATCAAACGAGGATTAGTCTGTTATTCGTTCCTCTGTCATGGTGTCTCCTCTTTACGGTCATACTTCTAATACGTCGTTTAACACAGTTTGTTCCATACCTGGGACCTTCCAATTCTTTTATAGTTAACTCAAATTTAAATTGTGCAGTAATCATAGAAGGGGGATAAGGTGGTTTGGGGCCCCTGTGTGCAGTAGAAAGTAATGGGCCCTTATAATTAAACTGAAATCAAAAAGGGGGTCAAAATTGTTGTTAATTTTGAGAATTCGGGGAGAAAATTGTATGATTCTTACACATGATTGTGGGACGGATGGCCGAGTGGTCTGGATGATACTCGACTGACGACCTGCGAGTCCTGGGTTCGATCCTCGGTGAGAACCTTGGAATTTTTCCAGGTGTTTTTTTTTTGGAGCTAAGTCGACCCACAAGTCCACCTAGCTTTAAATGGCTACCTGAGTTAAGTTGAGGAAGTAGAGGTGGCTTGGCGTTGTGCTAACCACGCAATCCCTTCATATGCCGAGGTTATAGAAACAGATGAATTCTGCACTTCACCTGCCCCGATGGCCAGTGAGGATTAATGATACTTTACTAGCATGGTTACAGTGTGTGTCTTGAAGGTGGGTGGGTATTGGGGAGGGGGGCGTAAAACGACGCTTATTTTCTAATTCCAAAAATCAGTTATATAATGTCTTTCCAACTTTAGTTCACAGGCGGTATTGGTAGCGGAGGAGGGTGGAGGTGGAATGAGACCCCCAGTTTTCAGAGATTGCCAAAGTCTCTGTGGTGGGTATTATATAAATACCGGTACCTCCCTAATCCACAATGGCATGCAGTGAATTTTCATGTCATCATGTTGAGCTAATCAATGGTGTTTGAATGCACATTTTTTTTTCAAACTGCGTACAAACGGGCCTTTTTAACTAGCTTTCTGCGTGACTGGTTTTTTTCTGTACGCAAAGGCAGGTCACGACACTGGGGAAATGTAATAATAGATGAGCCAGAAATACAGGGGAAGCAAGTCATGTACGTGAATGATTTCTTTACTACCCTTTAGATATGTTATGCTCTGAATAATAGATTATGATGTCCCACGGATGTATTGTTTATTAAGGTATTGAATTAAACCGTAGGGTGCCACCATTTTGAATCTGACACGACGAGGCAGGCAGCTTTATGATGGTAATATTTTCATCATTACAATAAATAAAGCTGGTAAAGCTGCTTTGTTCGAAACTGCCTTCATCAGATCTAGGCCTCATTCTGGCTATTTACGTAATATAAAAAAAAAATTCTAGAAAAAAAAGGAAACAACCGCACCATTGTAACACCGCTGAGCAACCAGTCACGCAGAAAGCTAGTTAACAAAGGCCCGTGAAATAAAAATATTTCATAGAGAGGCGGGATAAAGTCAATAGGCAGCCACACCCTTGGCCTGGGTGGATCCGCCGTGTTGTCCACTCCTCCCCCTATGTTTTGTGGCAACCTGCTCGGTACAGAAATAAATAACAGTGATGTGTCATTCTCATTTTGCCAGCTTATGAATTTGTATTGAAATATAACAACTCTGTTCCTATTTAGGCAATACTTAATAACAACCACTATGTTCCTATTCAGGCAATACTTAATAACAACCACTCTGTTCCTATTTAGGCAATACTTAATAACAACCACTCTGTTCCTATTTAGGTAATACTTAATAACAACCACTCTGTTCCTATTCAGGCAATACTTAATAACAACCACTCTGTTCCTATTTAGGTAATACTTAATAACAACCACTCTGTTCCTATTCAGGCAATACTTAATAACAACCACTCTGTTCCTATTCAGGAAATACTTAATAACAACCACTCTGTTCCTATTCAGGCAATACTTAATAACAACCACTCTATTCCTATTCAGGAAATACTTAGTAACTCATCAGAAAAAGATTCTTCTAATTACGACAGTCCTCACATTGTGTTTGGTGACGTATTTCACGAAATATGGAGAGCGTTTACGACAATCTGTGGGAAAATCTTGTAAGTTGTACAAGACCAAATACGTTGACAGCACTACAGACAAAAAGAAGAAAAGAAGAAAGAAGCATAAATTGACCGATAGATAGACAGGCAGGTCAACATACAGATATAGCGATTGGTGGACGGATATATATATATATATATATATATATATATATATATATATATATATATATATAATCAGACCTATAGAAAGAGATATAGACAGACAAGCAGATAGATAAACAAAAAGACAGACGGATAACAAGAGGAATAGATAGACAGTCAGACTTATTCAAGATAGAATCATCAGAAAGATTTTTTTTTAATATAATTACACGAATTTTTTAAAAAGTTTTGCAAGGTAAAGCTGGTATATTCTATTACTATTACTTCTTTTTAGACAAATGGCATTGAATTCACCATATGTGTATGTTAATTAATTTATTTTTAGCGTTACTAAGTGAAATCCATTGATACAAAATACAACATGGCCGCGAACATGGAGTATACATAGAGTTTTCTCAGACTTTTTTTGTGTGCAGTGCTGTTTAGAATAATTTCCCTTTGCGTTGTAAAACATACATCGCGTTTTAATAATTTTTGAGAAGGCACTTGTTACGGGACCATACGTATGGTCTCCGTATTTTTTTTACTTCGGGTACCAGCCGTAGATAATATTGCTCCACACCCTAACCCTAACCCTTCCCTAACCCTATCCCTATCCCTAACCCTATCCCTAACCCTAACCCCAACCCTATCCTTAACCCTAATCCTGAAAAAAAAAATTCTGAAAAAAAAGTAAAATGTATATATGTCATGTTCCTTATACCCTAATATAATGGTCACATATGTTCCCGTAACAAGTGCGTTTTGAGAATCATAAATTAAATATTTTTTTTAAACGAAACAAAAAAAGTAATTTTTAGTTTAAAATAGATGATAGGTGGATCGCCCCCAATGATTTAATTTAAATGTTTCTTTGGTAGATACTGATATTGGTAGATACTGATATTGGTAGATACTGATAATGGTAGATACTGATAATGGTAGATACGGATATTAGTAGATAGAAAATAGTTTACAAAAAATAGTTTAAGGAAAGTAGTCTAGAGTAAAATAGTCTACAGAAAATAGTCTACAGAAAATAGTCTACAGAAAATAGTTTACAGAAAATAGTCTACAGAAAATAGTCTACAGAAAATAGTCTACAGAAAAAAGTCTACAGAAAATAGTTTACAGAAAATAGTCTACAGAAAATAGTCTACAGAAAATAGTCTACAGAAAATAGTCTACAGAAAATAGTTTACAGAAAATAGTCTACAGACAACAGTCTACAAAAAATAGTTTACAGAAAATAGTCTACAGAAAATAGTCTACAGAAAATAGTCTACAGAAAATAGTCTAAAGAAAATAGTTTACAGAAAATAGTCTAAAGAAAATAGTCTACAGAATATAGTCTACAGAAAATAGTCTACAGAAAAAAGTCTACAGAAAATAGTCTACAGAAAAAAGTTTACAGTAAATAGTCTACAGAAAACAGTTTACAGAAAATAGTTTACAGAAAATAGTTTACAGTAAATAGTCTACAGAAAACAGTTTACAGAAAATAGTTTACAGAAAATAGTCTACAGACAATAGTCTACAAAAAAAAGTTTACAGAAAATAGTCTACAGAAAATAGTCTACAGAAAATAGTCTACAGAAAATAGTTTACAGAAAATAGTCTACAGAAAATAGTCTAAAGAAAATAGTCTACAGAAAATAGTCTACAGAAAATAGTTCACAGAAAATAGTCTAAAGAAAATAGTCTACAGAATATAGTCTACAGAAAATAGTCTACAGAAAATAGTCTACAGAAAATAGTCTACAGAAAATAGTCTACAGAAAATAGTTTACAGAAAATAGTTTACAGAAAATAGTCTACAGAAAATAGTCTACAGAAAATAGTCTACAGAAAATAGTTTACAGAAAATAGTCTACAGACAATAGTCTACAAAAAATAGTTTACAGAAAATAGTCTACAGAAAATAGTCTACAGAAAATAGTCTACAGAAAAAAGTCTACAGAAAATAGTCTACAGAAAATAGTTTACAGAAAATAGTCTAAAGAAAATAGTCTACAGAATATAGTCTACAGAAAATAGTCTACAGAAAATAGTCTACAGAAAATTTTACAGAAAATAGTTTACAGTAAATAGTCTACAGAAAACAGTTTACAGAAAATAGTTTACAGAAAATAGTCTACAGAAAAAAGTTTACAGAAAATAGTTTACAAAAAATAGTCTACAGAAAATAGTCTACAGAAAATAGTCTACAGAAAATAGTCTACAGAAAATAGTTTACAGAAAATAGTCTACAGAAAATAGTCTACAGAATATAGTCTACAGAAAATAGTCTACAGAAAATAGTTTACAGAAAATAGTCTACAGAAAATAGTCTACAGAAAATAGTTCACAGAAAATAGTCTACAGAAAATAGTCTACAGAAAATAGTCTACAGAAAATAGTCTACAGAAAATAGTTTACAGAAAATAGTCTAAAGAAAACAGTCTACAGAAAATAGTCTACAGAAAATAGTCTACAGAAAATAGTTTACAGAAAATAGTTTACAGAAAATAGTCTACAGAAAACAGTTTACAGAAAATAGTTTACAGAAAATAGTCTACAGAAAAAAGTTTACAGAAAATAGTTTACAGAAAATAGTCTACAGAAAAAAGTCCACAGAAAAAAGTTTAAGGAAAGTAGTCTAGAGTAAAATAGTCTACAGAAAATAGTCTACAGAAAATAGTCTATAGAAAAAAGTTTACAGAAAATAGTTTACAGAAAATAGTCTACAGAAAATAGTTTACAGAAAATAGTCTACAGAAAAAAGTTTAAGGAATGTAGTCTAGAGTAAAATAGTCTACAGAAAATAGTCTACAGAAAAAGTTTACAGAAAATTGTCTACAGAAAATAATTTACAGAAAATAGTCTACAGAAAATAGTCTACAGAAAATAGTCTAGAGTAAAATAGTCTACAGAAAATAGTCTACAGAAAATAGTTAACAGAAAATAATTTACAGAAAATAGTCTACAGAAAATAGTCTACAGAAAATAGTCTACAGAATATAGTCTACAGAAAATAGTTTACAGAAAATAGTCTACAGAAAATAGTCTACAGAAAATAGTCTACAGAAAATAGTCTACAGAAAAAAGTCTACAGAAAATAGTCTACAGAAAATAGTCTACAGAAAAAAGTTTACAGAAAATAGTTTACAGAAAATAGTCTACAGAAAAAAGTTAAAGGAAAGTAGTCTAGAGTAAAATAGTCTACAGAAAATAGTCTACAGAAAATAGTTTACAGAAAATAGTTTACAGAAAATAGTCTACAGAAAATAGTCTACAGAAAATAGTTTACAGAAAATAGTTTACAGAAAATAGTCTATAGAAAATAGTCTACAGAAATAGACTACAGAAAATAGTTTACAGAAAATAGTTTACAGAAAATAGTTTACAAAAAATAGTTTACAGAATATAGTTTACAGAAAAAAGTTTAAGGAAAGTAGTCTAGAGTAAAATAGTCTACAGAAAATAGTTTACAGAAAATAGTCTACAGAAAATAGTTTACAGAAAATAGTTTACAGAAAATAGTTTACAGAAAATAGTTTACAGAAAATAGTTTAAGGAAAGTAGTTTACAAATTGCGCATCACTATTTGAAAAACTAGCCACACTAGAGATACAAAAAAATAATTAAAAAAAACAATTAAGCCTTTTCCATTCTGGACACAGGACGTGTTAGCGCATTTTCATGTTATGTATCAGTACGTTTGTTAGCTTTCAGTAAATATTTGTAAATTTTGAAAATGTTTATAAATTCAATTGTGTAAAAAAAATTATAAAGACGTTTCTTTATATTTGATTGTCTCTTAAATCTAACTACAAGTGGTTTGTGGTTACTGAAATAGGACTCATAATTGAAAACATTCGAAATTATAGTCATTTAATCGTCCGAAAACTCCGTCAATTGTTGCACAGCTCTGATACTTTCAATTAAACTCAGAACACAAGCTTACTATTTCATTTGATGAGTTTCTTAATAATTCTTGGTGAAACTACGTGCTGCAGTATTTCGCACCAAATGAATGGGTTGTTGAACGTACAAGGTGTATATATAATATATAAGCCCCTTAGGAGCCCTGAAGCCCGGCCCTCAGAGGTCCTATCTGGAAATGGAAAAAAGTCATTTCTTGGCAGGCCAAGACCTACAAAATGATATATACATCATGGGTCTAGGACTTACGGTTGTTGAGATCTAGGGTGATGACAGACAGACAGACAAAACGGGGACAATAGAGCATTTTTTTTTCGAAAATGCTCTAAAAAGTCCTGTAACATTATCTCTAAAAATGTCGCCATTACTATATTGTATTTCTAATCTTGTAGCATCTAAATGTTGATAAACAATAACATTTTATAAAGAAGTACTTCCGACGTATGGTGTAATAAAAAAAGAATGAATACTAGACAACTTAGACTATTTAAATAAATACCATATTAAAAAACAGAGTGATATGTCCGTCAGGCCTTAAGAAAACTAATATACGTTTTCTCAGTGACTGTCGATCAAGTATCAGGAGACTCTCGTTAAACAAAGATCCAGTAATGTATCACATATAAACTGTTCAGTAATGTATCTCATGCAAACCGTTCAGTAATGTATCACATATAAACTGTTAGTAATGTATCACATATAAACTGTTCAGTAGGGTTATGACTTTTTTGTAACCTCATATTTACATGGCAAGAAAAGGTGACTTTTAATGAGTGTATTATGACACAAATAACCTTTTCTGAAAATATTTGAAAAACCTTCCCCACCAAACCATAAAACGAATATTATATATTAATATATATAACACAACACTGTAATGGAGAGTTACATAAGAACAACAAGTGCAATGCATGTAAGCATGAGTATAGAGATGCCCAAAATATGAAATGATAATAAAGGACAGCATAGGAAACATAAATTAAGTTTTATGCTTCATCATTAATGAGAATAAAACAGTTAATAGTGTCTTTGAAGTCTCACAACATGGAACAATTTCTTGCATTATTTGTATAGCTCTTTCTGCATAGCAGTTACTTCGTTCTATACCAGGTATTGCTTAATCTTCACAGACCCAGTGCCTCATGAAGCATCTTTCTGCTTCAGTGTATATATGCAGAGCAGGTGCTAAAATCTCTTTTCCTATTTTCCAGTCCCTTTGATCTGAAAACCATACTTCAGACCATGCATGTCCTCGCTATGAAAGTACACGCAAGTTCAAATTTCTCGTTTCTATTTTCCAGAATGCCAGAAGTGCTAGTATTGCTTTTGAATTCCAACGAGCATTACTTAAAGCCGTCAGTCTCTGGAAGTGAATTACTGGAAAGGTTTTATTTCATTCGTAATAGTGAAATACCTTCGTCAAATGATGCACGAATTTCATGTCGTCTTTCCATCCTTTGTTTTCTCACATGATTTCTGAACTACTATCTTGAGAATCAAGTGACTCTTTATGTGACTCTTAATTTGCGCTAATTTCAGCAACAAATGGATATGAAATGTTTGGATTAGACGTTTCCCTGCCGAAAACAGAATCCATAGCATGCTTGAGTACTAGGCCTAAAACATGAAGCTGGCAGCCTATATACTGAGGGATTTGTCCACTGTTCTGTTGACAGTAATTTTGCAGCTTGCGTATCACACAATTTTTGCTGCCAGAATTTGTATTCCTTGTATCGCAAATAATTACTCGAATACATGAATAGAGTACGTATTTAGCTAGAACAGCCCTATTCGCTGTAAATATTGTCTCTGCTTTTCCATTTGTCAGAGACAATATGGCTAATCGAATTTCTTTTTCAACGTTTTTCAGTAAAACAACTTGTTTTTCTCCTTCTATTCTTTTTATGTCAAAATGTATGCACCATTCAAAATTTTGTAAGCTGTTTTTATACTGCAACTTCAACAATTCTGCTTCTTTATGGGTTGCCTTATACACTCCTGACTGCGAAGGAGCTTCAATATTGGTAGAGTGTTCGCTTAATATTTTTAATACTTTACAAGCTTTATTTGATGACAAATTTGCTTTCCTACAAAATTAATTTCAAGAAGACGATTACAGTTGAATAAAATTGAAATAGAAGAATACTATATTCCCAAATCAACCAAGCAGACTTTCCAAATTCCAAGCATACCTTTCGTGACAATTACCAAGATTTGACCATTTTTGGTAAAGTTGCAGTAGACGCATAATACATTAAAACAGTGCACTTTAAATTTAAAATAAACTTTTTTTTATTTATTTTGTTTCAGACATGGAGGTAAAAAAAATACCCTATAAAGTTCCTGGATGTAATTAATGTAATTAAATAATTGTTATTGCGCAATCCATCAAAGAAGTAATTTTATTGAAAAACGCTTCTTATATGTAAACACAAGATGGCGTTGGTGGGGAAGGTTTTTTTGAGTGAAAAATAAATGAATATTATTTTCATATTTTGTTCACAATTGTTCATTAAAAAATGCCATGTAAAATAAGATTCTGAAAAAAAATGAAAAAAGTACTAACCCTACTGTTTAGTAATGTATCACATATAAACTGTTCAGTAATGTATCACATATAAACTGTTCAGTAATGTATCACATATAAACTGTTCATTAATGTATCACATATAAACTGTTCAGTAATGTATCACATATAAACTGTTCAGTAATGTATCACAATAAACCGTTAGAGAAATAAAACAAATATGGCGGGGGGGGGGGGTCATCAAAAGTCATTCAAAACGAGGCATGCGCTTTCTGTATAATTCATTTTCTGTGGTATAGGCCCGCGGTTAACCCGTGGTATGGGAAAGGTCTTGCAGGGGTGCGCTGCGACATATAGTTTTCGTTTAAAATAACGCAAACTTTAAAAAAAAAAGTCGCCAGTTTGCAAAGTGACTCCGAAAATCACGTGCTCAAGTATCGCATTAGAAAGGTAATTTCGCCATAAGGAATACTATAGTGAGATTAAAATTAAGACGCTGACATATATAACAATTTAAAAGTTGAAGGGAATGAAACAAATCAAAGGGGAGATTCAAACATTTTTTTAAAATCTACAGTAGCTGGTGAATACAGCAATTCTCGAATCTCATCCAATGCGGACAAAGGTGTGATGTTAGACGCTTTGGTGGACATGTTGAAACAGACAACGGACATGAAGTCAAGAACAATCACCCAGAACTGCGCGGACATATGGAACCGTAAGTTATTTGACTTAGTGATAGGATTAGTGTTAGGATTAGGATTAGTGGTAAGATTAGCGTTTGGAATACAGAAAAGATTTACGGCTAGGAATACAGTTAGGGTTAGTGTTAGGGCCACAGTTAGGGCTAGGCATACTATTAGGGTTAGTGTTAGCATTAGTTTTATTGTACTATGATTAATGGTGGGAGTAGTGTTAGAATAAATATAAGATTAATGTTTAGATTGTTGTTAGGATTAGAAGACCTACGATAATTTTTTTCTTGGGTTACTAAGAAAGATACGATAGATTTATTAAAGAAATAAATGGACCTTGATTGACGTGATCTAAATTCCAATCTATTGAATTATTTTCTTTTCTTTTTAGCTTGCCTTCCTGACAATTGCACCGGTCATCTCAGTCTTGACACCGAAAAAAGACTGTCGGACATTTTATCTCCCAAACTGACGCTAACCAGCGATGAACGGCGCCAGATTGAGGCTCTGTCCTCAGATATACCGGTCAGTGACGTCATCTTTGTCTCAGCCACGTCTGATAACCACTATTTTGAAACTCAGGCCATGGTGCAAAGTCTACACACAGTTGTCTACCCTCGAGTTCATAATATGACGTTTGTTTTGTTCGACATCGGACTGACACCAGAACAAGTTGCAAAAGTAAAAAAAAATGACTGCTTCTTATTTGTTATAAATATATACCAGTACATGTAATTTATCAAACCCGGCGCTCAGACTGTGGTATCAATCGTAAAAGATACCATAAGAACACCATCGTAAGAAAATAACAAAAAACCACATTTAACGCAGCCCAACCAGCAACTGATAGATGAACCTACCAAATCAATATTGTAGTGGGCGTGATAATCCTGTAAAATATTAATTACTTCATACAAAGAGATAAGATTATATTATTTTTATATTTGTTATTACATATGCACAGGATGTATGTGCAGTAGGGGTATGACTAAAATATCACCCTATATCCCCTTATCATATTTGGTGGAGCTTTGTATCACAAATAAAGAAAATATGGGTAATTTTTGTTTTGCATAAAAAAAAGTTCACCCTCCAATCGATCAAAATATTCTTAGAACATATTTTATTTTTAATTGTTCGATAAAAGTTCCATCATTACAAATAAAAGTGACATAAGAATAAGATCGATAATTGTTACCATGTTACAATGTACATTGCTATTGTGTATTAGCCATTAGTTAAAATAAATTTAATGTTCAATTTTTAATGGACTTGCAAAACGGAAGTAAGCCTTGCATCACATAAATTGCACGTTCTGCACAGATATTTGAACGCTGCGTTGGTATGTGTGTTGGATCTGTGTACCAAAATATCTTTAATGATTTCAAAGTCTTTGTATGCTGCTTGCAAGCTTATTATAAATTATCAAAGTCACTAGGATTGAAGCACTTGGGAGAGAAACAGATGTCAGCCCATGTACCACTTGTGAAATCACACGCTGCCTAAGCTAGTTGTCGATACTCCGGTATCAAAACGAATGATAGCAAACAATAAATTGCTTTTGAGTCCCATCTCGCATTACTGATGTTTTGAAGTTATCGAAAATTTAATTTTGGGAAGCTTCCTGTAGTTTTGAAAATCCAGTAGCATGGTATTAAATGATCAAGAAAAGCCATATCATCTCGCCAGCACTCTTGTTCTAATTTCTCTAGTGGTGCCCCAGTATTATCAAATGATGTTTTGAGTTGTTCATACTTTTCTGCTATTGTTCGAACAAACGAGTAGCTGATGTTTTGTGAAGTTGTTGATGAACCAAAATGATCATTCATGACATGTTTCAATATTATATCTAGAATTTGGTGTTGGCATTCGATGTACACAGCTATTTCTAATCCAACATCTTCAAAGTGTTCTGTAACAGTGTGACAGCACCAATTCTTCTTCCTGTATTTACTGCAGTTGTGTCAGAGAAAATCATTTTTATTATAGGCCAGATTTCATATTTATTGAGCACAGTTTTTATTCCATTGAATATTGTCTCCCCTTTTGCATTAGCAAGTTGAAGAACAGCGAGTCTGACCTCCCTTTTTTCATTTTTTTTTATAACAACAACCTCATCTGCTTTATTTTGTTGGTCTTTCCATCAAAGTGTAAGCACCCGTTTTCTTTTGTAAAGTTTTCCTTGAAATTACTTTTTAATTTTTGGGTCTTTATTGTACTCAATTTGTTGCAGTCTCTAAACGCACTGCAGAAGCATTTTTGAATATTAGTCTTTCTATTTATCTTCCTAGTACTGGAACACTTTTCTTCGCTCACAAAATCTTCTTCACTCACATAATCTTCTGTATCCAAAATTGACACTTGATTCAACATTTTTTCAGTAAAGCTTTCTTTGACTCATTAAGTAATTTCATTTCTCTTGGGGTAATCTTTTGTGAATCATCTTCTAAGGTACAATAGCCTACTTATCCTTTTGTTGAAATCTGAAGTGCATAGAACTCCTTCTTCTCGGCACAACCACTCTCCTTTTTCAACTGTTAATTAAACATCGCTGTGAAATGTTAGTTTTCAGGTCTTCAGCTATGTCTTTCAAACTTCTTAACATCATTGTCAATTTTTCTCGCAACATTGTTGAATGGGCAATGCCATTTTTTTCCACAAATGTTTTACTTCACCCGCAATCAGTTAGATTCTGTCTTTTCTGCTTTTTTAACATTTTGCTAGTGTTTTATATCTGTTCACGATATGTAGATCCATTGAAATTATTCGCTTTTGATCAAGACTGTTAACAGTATTATGCTTTCGTGATTTAATGACTTTTCGGAACTGCACTTGATTTGAAAACAAAATTCTCTTGTTCTTCTCGGAAGCTGGAGCATTTTTTGACATAACTTCTCTGAGACGATTCGGAAACGACACAAATACATATTATGCGTATAATCGTTGTCAAATAAAATGCTAACGGTGCATGGAACAAAAAAGAACACAATTACAGTTAAAATTCTAAATGCAGGTATGACATACGATCTACTGGGCGTGTGGAGGGTAACATTTTTTAACAGTTGAGGGTCGTTATTGATAAATTTCGTTTAAATATGATAAATGTCCACTTGTGGCAGTATGCGGAATTAAAAATAATTTTAAAAATTATTTAGTCATATACCTAATGTGCAGTTACATATTGTAACCTGTACATTGATTGGGAGTCACTTTTAATTTTTGCGTCATATATCAAATTCCAACAAGTACAATACATGAATTATAAAAAAAAACATTGTCATGGTAATAAACATGTTTTTTGTAGTTTATATTTTTATTTTTGAGAAATTAAAGTATATATATAAATTGTTTTAGTGTACAACATAATGTAAATGACAATGTCTAAGTAATTCTTTAATTGAAGGCGTCAATGCTGAAAGCCAGAAAGTTTGTTGTTTACCAAGACGCCTCCATCTCGTGGAAGGACACAGTTGTGGAGCTGCTGGATAGGGGAGACAAACTTGGTCTTCAGCTGTGGGGAAGTAACTTCATGCATAACATCCCCGTGGCAACACTGAAGGGTGTAGGTATTAACTCTGTTACCTAACAGTGAAATAACACGGTAGTGTCTGGATGTGTGGTAGAGAGTTTGATGGGCAACTGGAAGGTGCGGGTTTCAAGAGCTCTGGGTTTTTTTTTCCGTGTGTACCTGACATTGTTCAGTAAAAGTATAAGTGACAGAGCATTGCAATGGCTACACAATCACTTGGCCTAATCCGACCCTGTGGTCTCCTTGGTGTTCGTAAAAGGAAACTTTATTTTATTATATTATAAACATTGTCAGGGGGAGGTGGGACGTTTTAAAGAAATGTGTTCAATGAACATATATATTGTTCATATATTGGGTCAATTTTTTTAAAATCATTTTATAGATTGAGACCTTTTTTTAATAATTTTTAGTGCTTTTTGAATCACCTATAACAATTTTTTAATCATCTGTAACAATTTTTTAATCATCTACAGAGGCGCAACTCGCGCCCGGGGCATTTTACCTTTTTAATACCTTTTTAGCGCCCCCCCCCATTCGAAAACCATATAATATTATATGCAAAATATACCCATGGCGCCCCTGAACCTCGGCGCCCGGGGACATATGTACCTCCCGCCCCCACCTAGCTACGCCTCTGATCATCTATAACAATTTGTGAATCATCTATAATAATTTTTCAATCATCTATAACAGGGGTTGGCAAACTACGGCCCGTGGGCTGCATGCGGCCCACCAGAGTATATTATGCGGCCCGAACGCATGTACATGTTGCGATCATATATCTATGTTTTTTTTTTCTTTGTTTAGAACTTTCGCTATATTTTTTGTTATTTTATTCCGACTATTTGATTCAAATCTAGAAATATTTAATCGGTTTTATAGCTCCAGATAATTATTGTTAATTACTAGACAGTAATTGTTAACATTCCTATTCGAAACTGTTTTTCTTATAAAACGGCAGAGGCTTTTGTTTACAATTTACATTTTGAAATGTTTTGAAAACATAGGTGACAATTTGATTCACCAACTTCGAGATACAAGCAAAGACTATTTGTGGTACTCTCTTGCTGTGGACGAAAGTATCAGATACAGCACAATTGTTGGTATTTATACGCGGAAAAAACACTCGTTTTGAGCTTACTAAGTGTTGAATCACTCAAAGACACAACCATAAGCCAGAATTTATTCAGTGCTGTTGAGACCTGTGTTGAAAGAAGTGTCGGTGTGGAACAACATGGCAAATGTAACTACTGAAGGAGCGCGTGCTTTATCTGGCAAAAAAGTGGGTCTGGTGAAGTTGATGAATAATAAAATGAAAGAAGAATATCCTGACTATACAGTTGTACCTATCCACTGTGTCATACATCATGAAAGTCTGCGTAAAGCTGCGTTGAATATCAAGCATGTTATTCACCTAGTTATCAGTGTAATGAACCTCATCAGAGCAAGGGCACTTAATCACTGGCAGTTCCAGGTACTGCTTAAAGCTTTGGAAACAACATTCTGATATTAACTACCACACCAGTGTCCGCTGGCTGCGTCTTGGGCAAACTATTCAAGCGAGTGCGGAATATCAAGGAAGAAATAATTATGTTCCTGGTCAAGAAGTGTATTGTTTGTGACTTTGTTACAAATATTGTTAATGAAGTTGGAAGTCAGACTTCATGTTCGCCGTTGACATTATAGAAAAGTTTAATGAACTGAGTGTCAAACTTCAGGTCAATAGCTGGTTTGCACATGAATTGTATGTGCATGTTAAATCATTTCAGGCAAAACTCTCCCTGTTCTCCAGGCAAGCAGGTGAAAACAGGTTTTGCTATTTCCCTTTGCTGAAACAGAAAAACGTTCTGCTGAAATGGCTGACAAGTGCAAGGCTCAGTGTTGGATGCCTTGGTTGTGGAATTTGAAAGGAGGTTCCAAAACTTCAAGAACCTGGAGCCATTCTTCAATATCCTTAGTTTGCTATTTAGTGCAGAAGCTGATTCAGTCCCAGAGAATATACGGTTAAAGATGCTTGGCCTATTAGTAAGTTATGACCTGAATGAGAAGTTCAGGTCAGTTTTTCTTCTGGAGTTTTGTAGATGCTTGCCAGCAGCGCCATTTCCACAACTAAAACATTCTGTTGCCAAGCTTTTGTTACTATCTGGGTCCACATACATTTGTGAGGAAACGTTTTCTTGTATAAAATTAAACAATTCTGATAACAGATCGATGTTGACTGACTGCAATTTAAATCCAATAATGCGAATCACAACCAGTAAACTGGTTTCACAGTTAAAAAGCATCCGAAATTGTGAACAGTTATATGCTTCTCATTAATAATATTTGTACTCTGTGGTCAGTTTGTGTGTAAATTAAGTTCCATCGTCTTCATGTATGACCGGTAAAAAAAACGTTTGTTGAAATAATTATGAATAGTAAAGTCTTATTACCAAATCAGCACTGGTTTGATTTTTAAAATGTAATGTGTTTGTGTAATGAGTGTTAATGTGAAATAAAATGACAAGTAAATGGTTATTATCTTTAATTCATATTTTCATACGTTGTAAATTGTAATTAAAGTAGACAAAATATATATGAGGCCCGCCGATAACGATCAAGTTTTCGATGTGGCCCTCCGTAGAAAAAGTTTGCCCACCCCTGATCTATAACAATTTTTGAATCATTTATAACAATTTTTGAATCACCTATAACAATTTTTTTAATCATCTATAACAATTTTTGAATCATCTATAACAATTTTTGAATCACCTATAACAATTTTTTTAATCATCTATAACAATTTTTGAATCATCTATAACAATTTTTGAATCATCTATAACAATTTTTGGATCATCTTTAATACTTTTTTTTATTACCAATATGACGTCTTGACTTTTTCAGTAAATTTTTCTGTAAATGAAAAGTGATTTTTTTTATCTTTCAATCAATCAATACACAAACATATATTTATCAAGATCATTTTTCGTATTCGATATCTCCACCAGATGTTTGACTACATGGGTGACATGCCGTGCGCCTATCTAAACTACACTCAAGTACAAAGTGGAATCGTCGTATTGAAACAGACACCTTTCATTGTTAGAACTATAGTGGAACCGTGGGCCAAATGTGGACTTGTCAAAGATTGTTTCTGTCCACAGACAAATCATAACAGTGTAGACTGCTTCAACAAAAATAGAGCTATCCACATGTGTCACAGGTTTGTGTAACTTATTTTATGAGTTATGTGTCACAGGTTTGTGTAACTATAGTGTACGAGTTATGTGTAATAGGTTTGTGTAACTATGATTGTATGCTTATGTGTCTCAGTTTAGTATAACGATATTGTATGAGTTATGTTTGTGCCACAGGATTTTGTAACTATGTGTGTATGGGCTATGTGTGACAGACCTGCGTAATTATGTTTGTATGAGCTATGCTTGTGTCACGGGTATATAAGGCATTATCTGTCATTTGAAAATATACATTATATTTTTCAAAAAAAAAAGATTACAAGGTAGTTATTTTTTGTATTGTTGAACTAGCGGAGTACCCGACATTACACGGGAAAGCGCAGTGCAAAAAAAAAAGGAATTTAAAAGGGGACGTAATTTTATTTAAATAGAAAAGAAAGTTGTTTTTTTATTGATTTTTTTTATTTCAATTACAAAAACTTTTTCCTCCAGGAATTCTGTTCTATTTATATTCAATGTGTGCACTTCCGCTAATCTGGACTATACCATCTCCACAATATATATGATTTCAATGAAACATTTTTTTTTACTTTCGTCTCATTCTGCAAATACTTCCCCATTTAAAATAAAACAAACCCGTAAGATAATTTTTTTAACTTAGCGCAGTTTATATCGACGCAATGTACGACAAGTCCAAAAGTAAATTTAATGGACTCCTATTTCCATTTCTGAAAATATACAGAGGTTTAAAATTTCGAGTTGGAAAAAGATATGGAGTAAAATATGACAAAATGAAATTCTCGGCCAAGCAAGTGATACGCTCTCAGGGTCCCACGCACTGCTCCTCCATGGCTACGCCACATTATTTATAATAGAATATATAGCTAATATACGTATGATGCACAGAGCTACATATAGATAGATTTACAGGCAGACTGAGAGGTAGATAGTACAGCTAACAGTCTGATTATATGACTGACAGACAGACGATCAGACAGAGAGATAGAAAGGCTGGCAGATAGATAGATAGATAGATAGATAGATAGATAGATAGATAGATAGATAGATAGATAGATAGATAGATAGATAGATAGATAGATAGATAGATAGATAGATAGATAGATAGATAGATAGATAGATAGATAGATAGATAGATAGATAGATAGATAGATAGATAGATAGATAGATAGATAGATAGATAGATATGTAGGTAGGTACGCAGGCAGACAGACGGATGGATGAATGGAAAGATTTATGTCAGTGACATAAATACCAAATCAATAAACCCTTTTGAACCACGGGCCACAATCAATTTGTCCGTAGATTTGAAAGAAGGGAGAAAATAAAGATGGATTGTAGGGGTGATGGATTAATTTATTTAATGATTGACAGACAGATAGGCAATTGGATAAATAGTTACCTAGACAGGTTATTATGTATATATATATATATATATATACTAGTTGCAAGTACCCGGCTTTGCCCGGGTTTAAAATAAGGTTTTCTGTTTACCTTCTGTTTTCTCCCTGCCCCCTCTCTCCCTTCCTCTCTCTCTCCCTCCCTCCCTCTCCCTCCCTCTCTCTCCCATTTCTCTCCCTCCCACCCCCCTCTGCCATCTCCCCTCTCCCCCTCCTTCTCTCCCCCCTATCCATCCCCCCTCCCTCCTTCTCTCCCCCTTTCTCCTTCCCTCTCTCCCTCCCTGCCCCCTCTCTCTCTTTATCTCTTCCTCCCATTTCTCCCATCCTCACTCTCCCTCTCTCCTTCCCTCCCCTCTCTCTCTCCCTCCCTTTTTTCTCCCTCCCTCCCCTCTCCACCTCTCTCCCTCTTCCTCCCTCCCTCATTCCCTCTCTCCCTCCCTGCCCCCCTCACTCTTCATCTCTCTCCCTCCCTCTCTCCCACCCTCTCTCTCTCCCTCTTCCCCACCCGCTCTCTCCCTCCCTCCCCTCTTTCCCTCCCTACCCCCTCTCTCCCTCCCTTCCTTTCTCTTTCCTTCCCTCCCTTTCTCTCTCCCTCCCTCCCCTCTCTCCCTCCCTACCCCCTCTATCCCATCTCCTTTCTTCTCTCTCCCTCCCTCTCCCATCTCCCCCTCTCCCCTCCTTCTCTCCCCCGTGTCCATCCCCCTCTCTCCCTCCCCCCTCCCTCCTACACTCCTTTCCCCTCTCTCCCCCCTGCCCCCTCTTTCTCTCTCTTTATCTCTCCCTCCCTCCCTCCCTCCCTCCTCCCTCTCTCTCTCTCTCTCTCTCTCTCTCTGTATATATATATATATATATATATATATATATATATATAAAAATACTTATTATTATGGCTTCACACTTCTTCTAAAATCCTTCTTCATTCCTTTACCTTCCTCACACTGTACAAATCAGAGAGCAAGAAAAAACAACAACAATTCTTTGCATCACAAATGCACAATACAGCACCAGCGCGCAAGTTGTATTCGATCATAAGGAAATGACATCACAGAGGAATTTTACTTATGGCGCCGTCGAGATTACTTTAATATAGTAAAACTAGTTGCAAGTACCCGGCTTTGCCCGAGTTTAAAATAAGGTTTTCTGTTTACCTTCTGTTTTCTCCCTGCCCCCTCTCTCCCTTCCTCTCTCTCTCCCTCCCTCCCTCTCCCTCCCTCTCTCTCCCATTTCTCTCCCTCCCACCCCCCTCTGCCATCTCCCTCTCCCCCTCCTTCTCTCCCCCCTATCCATCCCCCTCCCTCCTTCTCTCCCCCTTTCTCCTTCCCTCTCTCCCTCCCTGCCCCCTCTCTCTCTTTATCTCTTCCTCCCATTTCTCCCATCCTCACTCTCCCTCTCTCCTTCCCTCCCCTCTCTCTCTCCCTCCCTTTTTTCTCCCTCCCTCCCCTCTCCACCTCTCTCCCTCTTCCTCCCTCCCTCATTCCCTCTCTCCCTCCCTGCCCCCCTCACTCCTCATCTCTCTCCCTCCCTCTCTCCCACCCTCTCTCTCTCCCTCTTCCCCACCCGCTCTCTCCCTCCCTCCCCTCTCTCCCTCCCTACCCCCTCTCTCCCTCCCTTCCTTTCTCTTTCCTTCCCTCCCTTTCTCTCTCCCTCCCTCCCCTCTCTCCCTCCCTACCCCCTCTATCCCATCTCCCTTTCTCTCTCCCTCCCTCTCCCATCTCCCCCTCTCCCCTCCTTCTCTCCCCGTGTCCATCCCCCTCTCTCCCTCCCTCCCTCCTACACTCCTTTCCCCTCTCTCCCCCTGCCCCCTCTTTCTCTCTCTTTATCTCTCCCTCCCTCCCTCCCTCCCTCCCTCCCTCCCTCTCTCTCTCTCTCTCTCTCTATATATATATATATATATATATATATATATATATATATATATACTTATTATTATGGCTTCACACTTCTTCTAAAATCCTTCTTCATTCCTTTACCTTCCTCACACTGTACAAATCAGAGAGCAAGAAAAAACAACAACAATTCTTTGCATCACAAATGCACAATACAGCACCAGCGCGCAAGTTGTATTCGATCATAAGGAAATGACATCACAGAGGAATTTTACTTATGGCGCCGTCGAGATTACTTTAATATAGTAAAACTAGTTGCAAGTACCCGGCTTTGCCCGAGTTTAAAATAAGGTTTTCTGTTTACCTTCTGTTTTCTCCCTTCCCCCTCTCTCCCTTCCTCTCTCTCTCTCCCTCCGTCCGCCTCCCTCCCTTTCTCCCTCCCTCCCTCTCTCAAATCTCTCTCCGTCCCTCTCCCATCTCCCTCTCTCCCCTCTCCCTCTCTCCCCCCCCGTTCATCCTCCTCCCTCCTCCTTCCCTCTCTCTCCCTCCCTGCCCCCTCTTTCTCTTTATCTCTTCCTCGCATTTCTCCCATCCTCTCCCTCTCTTCTTCCCTTTCCTCTCTCTCCCTCCCTAACCCCTCTCCCCCTCCTTTCTCCCTCCCTCCCCATTCCACCTCTCTCTCTCCCTCCCCCTCTCTCCCCCTTCCTCCCTCCCTCATTCCCTCTTTCTCCCTCCCTGCCCCCCTCACTTTTTATCTCTCTCCCTCCCTCTGTCCCTCCCTTCCTTTCTCTCTCCCTCTCCCCTGCTCCCTCTCCCCCTACTCCCTCTCCCATCTCCCTCTCTCCCCCTTTTTTTCTCCCCCCTGTCCACCCCCTCCCTCCTCTCTCCCCCTCCCGCCCTCCCTCCTACCCTCCTTTCCTCTCTCCCCCCCTGCCCCCTCTCTCTCTCTTTATCTCTCTCTCCCTCCCCTTTCTCTCTCTCTCTCTAAATATATATATATTTATATATATATATATATATATATATATATATATATATATACTTATTATTATGGTTTCACAATTCTTCTAAAATCCTTCTTCATTCCTTTATTTTCCTCAAACTGTACACATCATAGAGCATGAAAAAACATCAACAATTCTTTGCATCACAAAGGCACAATACAGCACCAGCGCGCAAGTTCTATTCGATCATAGGGAAATGACGTCACAGAGGAATTTTATTTATGGCGCCGTCGAGATTACTTTAATATAGTAAAATACTAAAATAAAAAAACATTAATTACAATTAATATACCCATCGATATGAAACGAAACCTGTCCTATAACCTTCCCCATGTAATTATGTGTATGTGTAACAAATTTCACGTTATTTGTTTGTCTGGATCTTGAGTTATAAGGGAACAGACAGACAGACAGACAGACAGACAGACAGACAACGAATGCGTCTTATAAGTATAGAGATACTAAAATAAAAAAAAAATAATTACAATTAAACTACCCATCGAGATGAAACGAAACCTGTCCTATAACCTTCCCCATGTAATTACGTGTATGTGTAACAAATTTCACGTAATCTGTTTTTCTGGATCTTGAGTTATAAGGGAACAGACAGACAGACAGACAGACAGACAGACAAAAATGCGTCTTATAAGTATAGAGATACTAGTTGCAAGTACCCGGCTTTGCCCGGGTTTAAAATAAGGTTTTCTGTTTACCTTCTGTTTTCTCCCTACCCCCAACAACAACAATTCTTTGCATCACAAAGGCACAATACAGCACCAGCGCGCAAGTTCTATTCGAATCGGGAAATGACGTCACAGAGGAATTTTATTTATGGCGCCGTCGAGATTACTTTAATATAGTAAAATACATAAATAAAAAAAAATCATTACAATTAAACTACACATCGAGATGAAACGAAACCTGTCCTATAAACCTTCCCCATGTAATTATGTGTATGTGTAACAAATTTCACATTATTTGGTTATCTGGATCTTGAGTTATAAGGGAACAGACAGACAGACAGACAGCAAATGCCTCTTATAGGTATAGAGATACTAAAATAAAAAAAATTAATTACAATTAAACTACCCATCGAGATGAAACGAAACCTGTCTTATAGCCTTCCCCATGTAATTATGTGTATGTGTAACAAATTTCACGTTATTTGTTTGTCTCGATCTTGAGTTATAAGGGAACAGACAGACAGACAGACAGACAGACAAAAAATGCGTCTTATAAGTATAGAGATATACAGAGTGGGCCAAAAAAAATGAGAACATTGCCTAGAAATGGTATCATGGTATCAGTTGGTGTTTTTCTAATGAGGAATTGATATTGTGTTCGTTGAACCAGGTGCCAAAGTAAACAGTGAACACTATTGTGAACATGTTCAAGCGGAATGTGGTCGTGAAAACAGGACATTACATCAAGACGGAGCTCCTCCTCACACAGCCAGAAATACGATCAACTTTCTTCGTCAGTAGAATGTTAACTTCATTGAGCCAGACATGTGGCCACCGAACAGTCCTGATTTAAACCCAGACGATTATGCCATATGGGGTGCTTTGCAAGAAAAAGTCTACCTTCGACGAAAATTTACCACAGTCGAGCAGCTGAAGTTGGCAATAATTGAAGAGTAGAGAAATATGGCACAGCGATGTATTGACAGCAGCATAAAGGAGTGGCGTCTACGCTTAGAAAAAGTTGTTGATAATCAAGGAGGACACACTGAACAGGATTTCTGATTGGCTAAATACTTTGCAAACAAAATTAAATAAAACAATACAATTATTTACATTATATTTTTAATAATTTGTATGTTATATGATGTTCTCACTTTTTTTTGGCCCACCATGTATATATAGATCGGTACAGATATTACATTAAATCCTTATATATAAAACTGAACATGCTTTTTTTAACACTTTACTTTAATTAGATTTGACCAGTCAGCGCTGTCCATCATAGTGACCAAGTTATTCGCCACTGAACGTTACAGATACCACATGCCTGGGACGGACGGCGAAAACGGAAAATATGTTATAATCAACAGAGGTCAAAGAAATGATAAATATTTTAATTAATGTAATTTTAACTGTGTAATGAATTTGTTTAATGTAAAAAATGTAATCTCATTTCTACCGGTGCATTTGGCACTTTCATCTATTTTACTTTAATTAATTACTAGCTGTACCCTGCAAAAAAATTTGCAAAGGGATAGTTCAGCTTTGAGGTTATCGAGAATAACTGAATGTAATTAAATGAGTCTATTTAATTTATGTAATGTTTTTTAAAAAACATTTATCGAATCGAGACGCAGTCAAGAGGTCATTAATTTTTAAACAGGAAACAGTATTATTACTTTCGATCTACATCTTACAGATATGTGACGGAAAATATCTAATAAAATAATAGCGATTTGGGTTCTGCGTTAAATCGAAAGTAAAGAATTAATAGAACACTATTCCAGTTTAAAATACAATCATGGAAAAATCGGATCTGCCCAAAACCGAAAATAACCTAGCCTACTGATCAAGGCTAAGGAGATATAACTCTATGCAAAGGTTTTGTAAAGCTAGTCTATATAAATAAAAGTGATGTGGGCTCTGAGTTAAATCGAAAGTAAAGAATTAATACAGCAGTATACCAGTTTAAAATCGTCAAACGTAAATAATAATAATAATCGAAAACTCTTCGTCATCGTCATAACTAATTTCATTAAAAAAAGTTCTTTTTGAAAGTCAATCTAATATTAAAAAAAGAAATTTCGCTAATTTCTATACAATTAAATTTTCAGCTATTATAATATTTCATTTTTTTTTTTTTCAGAAAACTAGGGCTTTGATTTATTTTTAAATTAGAAAATAAGATTGTCATAATATAAGTCAAGTGGAAGTGCAAATTAATCGAGCGATTTGTATTATAATACATTAAAATTTTACCATAAGTAAGTGTGAAGTGGCGGCTGGAATGGCTAAGCCGCCAAGGCTGCTACCTATTTTTTTCTTTTTTTTCTTTTATATGCTGGCTATCCAGGTTCGATTCCATTATGGTTTTTTTTTATTTAATTGTTTTTTTATACATATTTTATCCTTTTGGTTGTTTTAATTAAAAGTAACAACAACTAATTCGATTTCTTTTACAAATTTTCTTTAAACTTTTCTTATTGAAATATTTTATCCTTTAGGATGTTGTTAGGAAAAGAAACAACAACTAATTGGATTTTTAATTTCGCTCATAACTGAAAAAAAAAATATTGAAAATATGTATTAAAGCTAAACAATAGTTTATCTCTTTGCAAAGGTTTTGCAGGGTACATTTAGTTATATAGATAATCAAAAGTTGTACCTTAAAAATATTCAAAATGTCTGATATTATCCATAACCTCAAATAATTAGGTTTTATAGCTGAACTATTTTTTGTGAAAATTGTGTGTTTGTGTGTATATCTCTGTGTGTTGGTTTGATTTATACGCAAAATCAGAAATAGTTTGTTTTTTTTTTACTGCAGTAACACATTTGAAAGAATCATGTGTAACTGTTTCTCTTGTGAAATTTCAAAATTAGTCTAATTCAACTGGAAAACCCAGGACGATTTTCAAAAAATATTTTTTTGTTGCCCAGTGTAATTTAATGTATATAAATTCTAGAATATTACATCTGTATTTGTAATACTTTAAAGTAAATAACTTCTAAAATATTACATCTGTTTTTTAATAATTTAATGTAAATAAATTATAAATATTACATCTGTATTTTAATACTTTAATGTAAATAAATTCTAAAATATTACATCTTTATACCTGTTAAGCGAAATCCAAATTAAATAACTTTTAAAGATGCAAGCTGTATACCAGTGGTAGGCAGACCTTTTGTTCCGCGGGCCACAATTTGTTCTTACATTTGAAAGAAAGGGCTGACTAAGAGGAGATAGAGTGTTTGTAAGAACTAATATAAATGAAATGTAAACGAGTGGATGGCGGTGGAGCGCGGGACTGACCGTACGTGGCCAGCGGGCTGTGGTTCATGGGGGGGGGGTGAATATTATTGATGCAAGGGAAGTAGCCCATGTAATAGTGTCGCCCGTTCTAGTTTTACAAGATTTGAACCCCTTGATTAGTTGTAATGAGAATTATTATTTATTTATGTTTGTTGATCTGTATAAGACAGTTCATGGCAGATGACATCCCTTAGGCCTCTACTACCCATGCTTCCCTCTAAATGAGTGACCAATGTTCATAATTGTCAATGTAAAACAGGCAATTTTTTAATGCATTTTATTTGTACTGATCATGTCTTAAATCTTCTTCACGTTAATGACTTAATCAAAAGAAGTTTTTTTTTTAATTCCATCTTTATGTTTATGATGTACTTATAATAAGAACAAGATAAGATGTTACTTGACTTAATGCCTTGAACTCCTTGCGATGCAAAAGGCCTCTGCAACCACTTTCCAGCGCACTCTGTTTTGGGAGGACTTTTTCAATTCTCCAAATGTCTTTTTGCTGATTTTCATTTCCTGCTCGCAAGACCTTCTCCATGTGGTCTTTGGGCGGCCGACCTTTCTCTGGCCATGGGGCTTCCATTTCAAAGCCCTTTTTGTGATGTCTTCTATAGGCTTTCTTAGCGAGTGGCCGATCCATCTTCATTTTTTCTATTTGTAGGTCTATGGGATCTTTGTTTGCCATCTGCCAGAGATCTTCGTTCCTAAGTCTATCCAATCGCATTATCTTTAGAATATTCCTGAGGCAGTCATTCAGGAACGTCTGTGGTCTATTGGTTAATGAGTTGGTGCCTCTCCATGTTTCCGCCCAGTATAGCAGGACCGATTTCACGTTGCTGTTGAAAATCCGCAGTTTATATTTCTTTGAGAGGGACGATGTTTTCCATACAGGCTTCAGAGAGACGAAGGCATGTCTTGCTTTGCATATTCTTGCTTTGACATCTTCGTCTGATCCGCCTGTAACTGAAACAATGCTACCGAGGTAGGTAAAGTTGTCTACTTCTCTCAAATGCTCATCGCCATTATGTGTAGCCCAGTTGTAGCAGCTTCTTGTGCTAATGTATTCGTTTTTTTACTGCATGTGCTAATGTTTCTGAGCTAATAGACATACGTCATCAGCAAAGTCTTGGTCTTCTAAGCATTGAGTCATAGACCACTGTATCCCAGTCTCTGTGGCTTGAGTTGTCTGCCTCATGACCCAGTCTATGACTATAAGGAAGATCATGGGGGAAAGTAAGAATACATGGCGAACTCCAGTTGTAACTTTAAAGATAAGATGTAGGTGACATATTTCATCAGGCGCGGGAATTAAGTGTGGACAGGCGACGCCAGAACATCAGAAACTGCTGAACTCCTTATGAACACTTACCAAAATAACTCTATCTTAACCGTTATGGTTATAACTTCAAATATTAAATACACTATTTAAATGTTTGCATGATGAGATATTTTAAAAATTTCAATTTCTATAAATTAATTGATGTATAATCCTAGGCGCTTTGTTCAAAAAACATAGTTGTTTTTTTTTTGTCGATTTTTTTGGCTAAGTGTTCAATCAATTCTTCGTTTCAGAAAATATTTGAAGATGTTTAGAGACAATGTTTATTTTGATGTTTAAACGTTTCTTTCAAAGTGGTTTTGTGACGATCTAAACCTTGCTGTATTGCGTTACTAGTAAAACAGTAAGGGCATCACATGCTCTTCTGCCAAACTCAATAAAAAAATTGGCCAGCAGAGTTTCTGTTGCTTAGTGTTGCTTTGTAAACTATTTAACATGTTATAATATATTCAAAAGATTTTTCCATTTGTATGTCTATGTTTATTTATTCATGTGCTCAAGTACTTCTGCCATATTTGCAGGCTCAGTTATCAGATCACTGTCATATTGTTAACAAACTTCGAACTTGTTTCCTGATTCAATTAAAAATCAATAAATATCGATTATTTATTATATCTAATCTGTGTCATCGAATGGCAATTGTCCACCTATTAATATATCTGATCACTGTCAGCTGTATAGATGCCTACTCCACTTCAACACAGCTTTGGTCACCGGAAATTGAGAAATTCAGTCTTTTAACTTTCGAGTTGAATTCATGTAAATGAAGTTTATTGTATGAACTGGTTTATAATGAGAAACTCAATTCATGTCCATGGTTCATGTAATTTATTGACGACACAATAAAATATAAATAGAATAAATCCAATATAATACACAATGACTGATCTTCTCCTCAACTCAATGACTAATTACTTATTGACAAGATACTCAACTGATTAACTAAAACTGTACTCGAATACTATCTCTCTCTCTGTACTCAACTGACTTGACTGACTAGATTGATTGAACTCAACTCCTGAACTACTAAACATCGTCTTTATATACTTTACTTGTATCCAACTCGAACATTCCACATCGCTCTGTCTCTCACTCATTTACACAATACAATTTACAATAAACATCATATTTATTTTCTTTAACTATCTAGAATCTTGACCCCATGACCTAATGTTCACCTGGTTGGCCAAGCTCCAAACATACACACACACACACCTGTGTGCGTAGTACACATAACTATACCATTACAATTCACAATAGTCACCTTACTTTTTAAGTTACTTGCAATCATTTATATCAGTGGCTCTCAAACATCGTGTCTTTTAACCCCAGGGGAAGGGAGATGTGTGAGCCCCAGACAAATATGGCATTGAATATCTACCATTGGTTTGGAAAAGTAAATGTGAACAGATACAATACTAGCTTAGGTTAAAGTAAACCAGGGCTAGGTTGTCGGCAAAAAAATTTGCCGTCACCAACACCGGTGTCGGTATTTCATCATTGATACCTGTTGCTATTATTTTGCTTGAACAAATAAAAATTACATGTGTCTCGTATTATGCTGCTCTTTTAAAGCAGTGACGGTTTGTCGGCATTTTTAGTTTCAGAACCCACCATGAACATACATTTTTTATATAATTATATACAATAACTTAAAGAAGTTATAATTATGTTGCAATATGCATTGTATGGGGCTAATATGAAATAGTTTATTTTTGGTATCATTTGTAATGTAATTACTGAATAACAAAAGTAAATGAATAAAATGTTAAATGTGTTTGTTATAATAAGTATACACAGGGCGCCGCGCTAGACGGGTTGCAAAATTGTAATCTTGAAAACAATTTTAGCTTCTAAACCAGACATGGGCAATCTACGGCCCGTTTAGCGTTTTGATTCGACCGCAGAACACTCCCTTTCGTTCATTTACATTGATAACAGTTACTTATTATTATTTGTATTATTATTACTCTTGGTCTAGCTCGTCAATCAAATTTTAGAATCTATTGTTGCCCTTCACTAATTATACATCTGTGATCTGTGATTTTGTCGTATGTCCGTTACGATGGGGAAAAAATGTATCAGTTGTACATGTACCATTATTGAAAGGTCACAAAAACACTAGATATGGACACCAAGGGTAGCAGCAGTGAATACATTGAAGTAACTGAAGTGTAGAGACTACTTTAAGATATGCCAGAGTATGCAGGATGTTAGTTTTATACTAAATCTTGAACGAAAAAAAGAAATAAATAACTTGATGAACACGTTATATTAAATACTAGCTGTACCTCGCAAAACCTTTGCATAGAGTTATATTCCCTTAGGTTTGATCAGTAGACTAGGTTATTTTTCGTTTCGGACAGATCCGATCTTTTCATGATTTTTATTACTATTGTTCACTTTTGACGATTTTAAACTGGAAAACTGTTGTATTAATTCTTAACTTTCGATTTACCGCAGAACCCACACCGCTATTTTTTATATAGAGTGCGTAAGAATTTTCTGACACTGTTCGGAACTAGTTAATTAAAGTTCTAATATTTTTTCCCATTCGTTATTGGGGCATGTATTTTGCGCCAACACTGACATCTACTCCGGACAAAGTACAAATTCCAACACCGACACCGACTCCGGAGAAAAAACGAACGTCGACACTGGCACCGGTCAAAGTACTGATGTCGACACGAACACAGAACACCGGGCTACAAGTGCCGACACCGTCACTGGCACCGGTCAAAGTACTGATGTCTACTCGAACACAGAACACCGGGCTACAAGTGCCGACACCGTCACTGGCACCGGTCAAAGTACTGATGTCTACTCGAACACAGAACACCGGGCTACAAGTGCCGACACCGTCACTGGCACCGGTCACAGTACTGAAGTCGACGCGAACACAGAACACGGGCTACAAGTGCCGACACCGTCACTGGCACCGGTCACAGTACTGAAGTCGACGCGAACACAGAACACCGGGCTACAAGTGCCGACACTGACACTGGCACCGGCTCCCCAGCCCTGCAGGAATCAGACAAGACCTGCTTCCCCTCACCACTTTAGTCATCTTGAAATAGGTACAGAATATATTAGCTATTTAAACAGCTGGTATCAATCGTGTTGACTGTTTGAATATTGGTTGTACCCAGACTATGTGTCAAGATCCAATAGATCGATAACTGATCTAATCAAGGACATCAATCATTTCAGTAGTAAATAATTAATTACCAAAAAGCATGTGCATATTAAAACTCATTGGGACAAACAATAACAGCAATTAAACTATTGTGCTAAAGTGTACAATAATTCCAGAAGTTGAGAAGTTGACAGACAAACAAAAAGAGATAGATAGATAGATAGATAGATAGATAGATAGATAGATAGATAGATAGATAGATAGATAGATAGATAGATAGATAGATAGATAGATAGTTAGATAGATAGATAGATAGATAGATAGATAGAGTGATAGATAGATAGATAGATAGATAGATAGATAGATAGATAGATAGATAGATAGATAGATAGATAGATAGATAGATAGATAGATAGATAGATAGATAGTTAGATAGATAGATAGATAGATAGATAGATAGAGTGATAGATAGATAGATAGATAGATAGATAGATAGATAGATAGATAGATAGATAGATAGATAGATAGATAGATAGATAGATAGATAGATAGATAGATAGATAGATAGATAGATAGATAGATAGATAGATAGATAGATAGATAGATAGATAGATAGATAGATAGATAGATAGATAGATAGATAGATAGATAGATACATACATACATACATACATACATACATACATACATACATACATACATACATATATACACACCACACACACACACACACACACACACACACACAAGGGATAGGACAATGACAATACATTGTTAAGAAAAATTGTAGTAGTACCATATGCCACCCAGGTGCTAACCGTATTTTGGTCAACCCTCCTTCCCACCTTTCATTTAGTATCGAAGTAAAATTTTACAAAAAACCCTTTTTATCTGGTGCCTTAATCAGTTCTAATTATCAATTACTGTCGAGTATGCACAAATATTGTAAAACAACTTTATAAATTATCACTATGATATAATTTCATCAGACTTTTGAGTATCATTACCAATTGCAATTTGAAATACTTCCAAGTGTTTAACGGTTTGATTTCAACATTTTGTCTCCAGATGTAAGACAATTTAACTGCCCCATATAAGGACGCCGCGAAGGGGTTTTGCATCTTTGCACCCCCTTTTCAAGCCAACATAGTACAAAGCAGCTCTTTTAGTGTTAGATAAAAAGCGTGTAAGAACAACATGCAAACATTTTTGAATACAGTGGTTGAACGTGGTTATTATTTTCGAATTGTTGATGAATAAAAAATATTGTCACAAGCTAGCAGCCGTAGCAGGTAGACTTTGTGAAGGCCGTGGAGTTGGAGTAATTGGAGTCCCAGACTGAATGTGTAAGATGAAATATTTATTTTACACATTCACAAACGACAGACGAATATGGAACAACCTAAGACGGTTGTGAGCACAATAAAAAAACACTGACTTTATATATATATATATATATATATATATATATATATATATATATATATATATAGATATAGATTAGATATAGATATAGATATAGATAAATAGATATAGATAGACAGATATAGATAGATATAGATATAGATAGATATAGATATAGATAGATATATAGATAGATATAGATAGACAGATATAGATAGATATAGATATAGATAGATATAGATAGATATATAGATAGATATAGATATATATAGATGTATAGATATATATATATAGATATATATAGATATATATAGATATATGTATATATAGATATAACTCTTAAAAGAGCTCTTATCTGTCTGCTAAGTTTACAAGATTGCAGGTTATAAGAGTTTAGCTCTAAACAGAGCTCTTAGCTATTTCTGCTAAGTAATATTACAGTCAGTCACGCCGAGGGGGGGGGGGGGCAGGGGGTCATTGCCAGGGTCCCGCATCTGTAAGCGGGCCCGGCCGCTATGTCAATATTTTCACGACTTATTGTTTATTAAGGGGCCCGCAACGATGCCCTGGGGCCCGTGTTGGTTCTCGGCGCCACTGAATACAGTGAGGTTGAGGGTGGCTGGGCGCGACACATCTCACCAACTGCTGTATAGTACCGACTTGTGGAGTCGGGTGTACTCGGGAGTCTCGACCGACCCGTGCAGTTTGGACCACCCCCCCCACACACACACACACATACCCGATTAGTTTAACTCTTCTACTTTTATACTGTTCGGCCTTCTCAATGTGTTTCACTGCTCCCCCACATATATCAGAGCCCGTGGTCAAGACAGGCGTGGAGGTTATAATTACCTCCTATTCCCATCTCCTCAGCGATCGGGCAATTTACCTTATTAAATAAACAGGCCTGTTCATCTTGCTATCCAGAGTTGACCCCCCCCCCCCTGCGCTGACCTAAAGTAATTTTAAAATCTGAAAGTGACAGAAGATGGAATGTGGAAGGAGGGGGATGGGTGTAAAAGGGGTGGGTTAAATGCTACACGGAAGATGTCTTAAATTTACAGATGGGGACAAATTACATTGTAGATCAAGATATTGTTTTTTTTTATTTCTATGTATTTATCTACAAATGTAAACGCAAATTTAATCCAGTATATTGTATTTATCCACTCTATTATCATTTAAATGATAATTTATATAAATATTTCTAGAAAAAAAATAATCATATTTTATCAATGTTTAAATATATTAACTTTTTTAAAAATTTATTCAATTATTATTAAGTTTATTTAAAAAATTAACTTTCTTTGTTGTAAAATTTTCTTTAATACTGTAATACTGTAATACTGTTATACTTTAATACTTAATTAATACGTTAATACTTTAATACTGTAATACTGTAATACTGTAATACTTTAATACTTAATTAATACTTTAATACTTTAATACTGTAATACTTTAATACTTTAATACTTTAATACTTTAATACTTTAATACTTTAATACTTTAATACTTTAATACTGTAATACTGTAATACTTTAATACTTAATTAATACTTTAATACTTTAATACTTTAATGCTTTAATATTTTAATACTGTAATACTGTAATACTGCAATACTTTAATACTTTAATACTGTAATACTGTAATACTGTAATACTGTAATACTGTAATACTTTAATACTGTAATACTGTAATACTTAATTAATACTTTAATACTGTAATACTGTAATACTTTAATACTGTAATACTGTAATACTTTAATACTGTAATGCTGTAATACTTTAATACTAAATTAATACTTTAATACTTTAATACTGTTATACTGTAATACTTTAATAGTTAATTAATACATTAATACTGTAATACTGTAATACTTTAATGCTTTAATACTTTAATACTGCACTACTTTAATGCTTTAATATAAATGAATTCAAAAAATTAGTTCTTTATATCTGTGACACGATATACAAATTAAATAACTTAAAAGATGCCAGCTGTAGACCAGTGGTGGGCAAATCTTTTGTACCGCGGGACACAATTTGTTCTTACATTTGAAAGAAAGTGACGGACCAAGAGCAGATGGATGGAGTGTGTAAATGAACTAACATAAATGAAATGTAAACAAGCGGACGGCGGTGGAGAGCGGGCTAGATCAAAGAGCTGGACTGACCGTACGTGGCCAGCGGGCTGTGGTTCACCACGTCTGTCTTAGACTAAACCAGTGTGGCGCAATTCGGTTTGTATCGGCTGCATGAGGCCGGAAGAGGGGGGGGGGCTGGGTTTTTTTTTCCTGGAAAATTGACGTGAAATCGTAAAATTCGAAATCATAAATCGATCGTAAAATCGGAAACATTGAAATGGAATAAAACATTTAGTAAAGCGTGTGTTGCTTTTACTTCTAACAGATGGTGCTGTTTAGTAAACAGAAAAGATTGATTTTACCTGTCATATATGTGACTTGTACATCATTGTAGGGGGTTCCAATTGGCATTGTAGTTTCGACGCATGGGTTTGTCCAACGTATAGAATAAAAAAGAGAGGGGAAGGATATTTTTTTTCAATGCAAGGGAAGTAGCCATTTATTAGTGTCGATCCTCCTAGTTGAACACGATTATATCCCTTCATTAGTGTAATAAGAATTATTATTGTCTCCTGTTTTGTTAATCTGTATAAGACAGTTCATGGCATCTCTTAATCCTCTACTGTTCTTACTTTAGCTGCACATTCTTTATACGAGTGGCCTATGTTCATGATCGTCAATGTTAAACGGTGTAAAACAGGTACAGTGTCCGGCATGACTACTTGGTGTGGACAGGAGACACCAGAACATCAGAAACTGCTGAAACCTTTCTTTAAGAACCACCGGTTACATCTTTCTTAACACGCAACGGTGAACCATTTCTTATTGTCTACCATTATAATTATAACTCCAAATATTAAATAAGCTATTGACATATTTTAAATACATTTTTATTGACTAAAAAATATTTAAAACTTTCATTATTTAGTATTAGACTAAAATAGAGGAAACAAAACACTCAAATCAATGTATGAAATGTACGTCTCACACTAAAATACGTTCACTTAGCTGTCAATAGCACATAACATACCTGTCAATAACACATAACATGCTTGTCAATAACACATAACATACCTGTCAATAACACATAACATAGCTGTCAATAACACATAACATAGCTGTCAATAACATACCTGTCAATAACAAAGCTGTCAATAACACATAACATAGCTGTCAATAACACATAACATAGCTGTCAATAACATAACTGTCAATAACACATAACATACCTGTCAATAACACATAACATAGCTGTCAATAACACATAACTTAGCTGTCAATAACACATAACATACATGTCAATAACACATAACATAGCTGTCAATACACGTATTTCATATATAGCAAAGTGTATGTGTGTATAATTGATTGTTAACTTATAGAAGTCCAAAGTTCAACCCGTAAAATTCCATTTCGTGTCAACAAATATTTACTCGATGCGGTTTGGCTAAATGAATGTTGGCTCTTTACACTTGTCCTGGACGAACCATGACCACATACTGTTACCCGGATACCACTGGACCGTGTGGTCTGTGGTCATTTTCTCACACAGTTTGCAATACCAGCCTTCCTGCTGGACGGATTCGTACTTGCTTTTTTCTCTCAACATGTCCAGGTATCGATATTTATCTTGGGCCAGCTCTTTCAGGTGAGCGGCGAGGTCTTCCGGAGTATCGAAATCGGCAGAGTCTATGTATGTGTTCGGTGGGAAGTATTTCTTGTATTCGATACCGCCTCTCACGACAGGGATAACTTTGGCTGTTGGGAACAACTTGAACAGCTTCTCGGTGACGTAATCTTTGCAGAGGGAGTTTTCGAAGGCCAGGTAGAAGAAATACTTGCTGGACAACATGGGCAGACAAAGTGTCGTATCCTTGTATCGATAGTTGGAACCGAAAGTGCAGTTGTGGTCACCGCAACGCCCGAAGATGTCCACTTGGATGACCTTCTGCATGCGGTCAACATACTGGCCACGGAGACTCTGTGTGGAGCAGTGACTGACAAACCAGGCGGCCAGGATCGTCTTTGAGGAGTAGACCCCGTCGTAGTCCATGGTTGGGGTAGGGGAGATAAACTTCAGCTGACCGTACAGTAGTGGAATGTCCGAGTCTAGGTTATAGGTCATGCTCCAGTTAAACTGACCTACAGAAAGATGAGTAAGTCTTCAGTAATCTTAAAATAATTAGTACAAGAACGGTGTGCTGCAGCAATGGTGGCTTAGTGATGACAGTGAAACTCTTTGAGCTAATTGTGGCTCACGGTGAGCCAGTTTGTTTATTTTATTACTTTTATAACTTCATTACTTTTATTATTTCATTACTTTTATAACTTCATTACTTTTATAACTTCATTACTTTTATTATTTCATTACTTTAATTACTTCATTACTTTTATTATTTCATTACTTTTATTACTTCATTACTTTTATTATTTCATTACTTTAATTACTTCATTACTTTTATTATTTCATTACTTTTATTACTTCATTACTTTTATTACTTCATTACTTTTATAACTTCCCTACTTTTATTATTTCATTACTTTTATAACTTCACTACTTTTATTATTTCATTACCTTTATAACTTCATTACTTTTATTATTTCATCACTTTTATTACTTCATCACTTTTATTACTTCATCACTTTTATTACTTCATTACTTGTATTATTGCATTAGTTTTATTATTGCATTACTTTTATTACTTCATTACTTTTATTATTTTATTACTTTTATTATTTTATTACTTTTACTTCGTTACTTTTATTATTTCATTGCTTTCATTATTTTGTTACTTTTTTTTCTTCATTACTTTTATTAGTTCATTACTTTTATTATTTTGATTACTTTCATATTTAATCTTGTTGACCATAGTGCAGCTCCTTGTGTTACTATTTTTATATTTATAAAACCAGAGTACGGCTGTCACAAACATTAAGAGTGCCCCCTCCTCCCCCCCCCTCCCCACCCCCCCCCACCCCCGCCGATCCCTAAATTAGACTTTACTTTTTGCAGCTCTGAAAAAAAGCCTTCGGGTCAAAGTTTAAACATTTCGGAGTTTCGGTGTTTATCCCATAGCAAAGATGGCCGAATGCGGGTCTATAAGTCACGTGAGGCCCGTTCATTAAATCTATGTTGCTCCCAGCCAGTTTTTGTTCTATTATAAAATTACTTTTGTTCAGCGTTTTCATAAATTTCCTCATGTCTGGCTCTTTGAAGATTTTGTTTTCTTTACTAATAAAAGTCGTAAATCGATCTCATACTTGGCTGATAATTTTTTTATTTTTTTTTAAACTGATCTCTAGTGTAAATACATAATGTTTTTTTTTTATTTGTAATTTTTTTTTATAATTTAATTTGAGTTTATTTACTCGTGAGGCCACATGTGCTTTGTGTATGTGTGTGTGTGAGTGTGTATGTAGGTTGAAAGTGTGTGTGTTTGAAAGTGTGTTTGTTGTGTGTGTGTGTGTGTGTGTGTGCGTCAAGTAATTTTATTGTTAAAATTTCATTAAACGTCTCGTCCATGGATGTCATTCTAAAGAAACCGATAATGTAAAATCAACCCAAATATCTGACATGGGAGGTAAACATAGTTTACTCCGTATCACAAGGCTTAAATTATACAGAAAGCTGCAACCCAAATAATACATATATCATACATAAAGATAGATCCCTTTTAATTTATATATCATACGGAAAGCAGCATCCCATATAATATATGATTATATTTATTTTACATATATATATATATATATATATATATATATATATATATAATACAGAAAGCAGAAACCCATATAATATATATCATACAGAAAGTAGCATCCCATATAATATGTATCATACATAAAGCAGCATCCCATATATATCATACAGAAAGCGCATTGCTATTTAAATAGTCATCTACCAATGACTCAAAAATATGCCGCCATTTGTGTTATTTTCCTCTGTAATAGTGCAGCTCCTAAATATTGACACACAGTAGATTATACACAAATATGGCGGCTTCCCGGAAAACCCAATTAAAACTGACAATGCACATTCTGTATAACGTTATGTCCTGTGCAGCGTCATAATATCTGAACTATTATCTCCTACCACCGCTAAAAAGTAATAATAATATTTTATTGTGAAACATTACTTGATCACTGATTATCTAGAAACTTCTAATACTTAATCGGTAAAGTTACTAATAAGAATGTAAGTTAGTTGCTTTAAGACCGGACCGACATTTTTATTAACAATCTACCTTTCAGTTTTTATTATTTGTAGAAATGGACGAAGCTGATGTGAAATTCTCACCTTGAAACTGGGGGGTGTTGAGCAGGTAAGTCTGAGGGTATCTGCATGGGGCCTCTATTGAGTACATCACCCACCTCTGATGGGAGGGTCTGTGGTAGACGGGCAGGACAGTGTTCTTGAAGAGGCTTGGAGGTTCAACATTGTTGAATAAGAGGTTGTTGTCGAGCATTTTGATGGATACACATAGAATATATTTATTGTTTATAGTTTTTCAAAGTGACACACACACACACACAGACAAAGAGAGAGAGAAAGGGAGTGAGGGAAAGACAGAGAGAGAGACAGAGAGAAAGAGTGAGTGAGTGAGAAAGAGCGAGAGCAAGAGCTATAGAGAATTTCTGTGAATTTTTTTTTAAAAAGTCATTTTTAGTTATTTTGTCTCTCTTGCAAATCTGACAAAAAGCAACGTTTAAAACAAAACAAGCATTTTAAGTCTTTTCCGTTTCGGACAAAGGACATTTTAGAGCATTTTCGTGTACGCAGTGGCTACGGTTACGCCGGACGAAATCGTATTTTTTTCCGGGACACAGCCATAGATTTTGCTAAATAGAGAGGGAAGTAATCATGTTGAATAACTGCTACAAAAATAAATAATGATTACGCCCCTTTGATTAGCTTTTATTATTTATATTTAAAATAAAAGCAAAAACGGTACCTAAAAACTCTTATATTCGGCCCTGAGAGGTCAGATCGCGAAATGAACTTTTGATGTACACTTGGCAGGCCAAGACCTACAAAATGATATATACATCATGGGTCTAGGACTTATGGTTGCTGAGATATAGGGCGCTCCGTTATTAATATAGCTTATATAGTTAAAAAAAACGGTACTTAAAACGCCCCCTTTTTCGGCCCTCAGAGGTCAGATCGCGAAATGAACTTTTGCTGCACACATGGCAGGCCAAGACCTACAAAATGATATATACATCATGGGTCTAGGACTTATGGTTGTTGAGATCTAGGGTGATGATGGACATACAGACAGACAGACAAAAAAAATGCTCTAAAAAGAAGAGAAAGAGCGAGTAAAATAAAGAGATAGAAGAAGAGAACAAGACAGAGGAAGAGAGAGAGGGAGATTGTTGGATAATTAATAGTGACTGTAAATAATGGCATGTTAGTTTCAAATTAATACGGAACAGCAATACAGCAAACGAGAACACCAGATACAATAATAAAACAGACGCAGCCACGAGATACAACAATACCACAAATGCAGTCTACAGAAAGAACAATACAAAAAACGCAGTCACCGGAAAGAAAAATACAACAAACGAAATCACTAAATACAACTATACAACAAACAGAGTCACCAGAAAGAACAATACAACAAACAAAATGACCCGATACAACAATACAACAAGCACAATCACCAGAAAGAACGATACAACAAACGCAACCACGAGATAGAACAATACAGCAAATGCAGTCACCAGGTAAAACCATACAACGAACGCAGTCACCAGATACAACAATACAACAAACGCAGTCACCAGGTAAAACCATACAACGAACGCAGTCACCGGGTAAAACCATACAACAAACACATTCACCAGGTACAACAATACAACAAACGCAGTCACCAGATACAACAATACAACAAACACAGTCACCGTGTACAACAATACAACAAACGCAGTCATGAGATAAAACAGTACAACAAATGCAGTCAGCAGAAACAGCAATACAACAAACGCGGTCATGAGATACAACAATACAACAAACACAATCACCAGATACAATAATAAACAGACCAAATCACAAATAAAGAGACATTTTATAAATATATAATTTCAATGTTTTCCAAATAGATTTATAAAGAGAAAAACTCACTAGAAAGGTTCTATGACTAGAACATCTGCCACTTGCCAGTTGCTTATGGATAAACATTGAGAATATCGGCAGCCTTTAAATGTGATGTTCCTGACTTTCAAACAGGCTCCAGACCGGCCATCACATGGCCTGATTACTGCTACTGTACGCGCCCGTACGTTATTTAGGCCGTTGCCCCTGACAACGAACAGTGTTCGATGTTCATAATATTTGTTTATTTCGTTGGTCAAACCCGTGCTGGTTAACTCATCTGCAGTTTTTCTTTCGCTTATCACAAAGGGTGAAATGAAGTGATTTACATCTAATTTGATTGAGTGATTCGAATCAAATTTTGTTTCCATCGCTGTTGTGTCATTCGCGTCAAAGGTTTCCTGTTCTTGTATCGTCTGATTCAGTACTTGGCCTTTTGGCCTAAGCAAAACTGAGACAAAACAACAAAAAAAGATAAATGCTCATGTCAATAAATCATAGTAATAAATATTATAAATTATACTAGCCGTACCCTGCAAAAACTTTGCAAAGAGTTATATCCCCTTAAGCTTGATCGGTAGGCAAGGTTATTTTTGGTTTCGGGCAGATCCGATTTTTTCATGATTGCATATCAAACTGGGATACTGTTGTATTAATTCTTTACTTTTGATTTAACGCAGAATCCAAATCGCTTTTATTTATATTGTTGCGGAGCTACCCATAATACAAAAACCATATGACGTCTGATGGAAATGTAAAACTTCGTTTGTCTCATATCCACAGGTTGGCATAATGTACAGCAAGGCTCGATTTACCGCCGGAGATGCCGGGGATATATATCCCCGGCACTGAGAGCTGTCATCCCCATAATTTTACCCTGGCACTGGTTTTTTTCTAAAATCGAGCACTGATGTAAAGCCCTATTTACTAACAAAATACCAATATCACGGATATTTGGGGGGAAAAAAGGTTTAGCCACCTTATACGAAAATACTGGAATTAGAGCCTTTGGCATTCATACTGGAAGTTACACTCTGTGACAAAAAAAGATCACAAACTTTTGCTTAGGATCTCTGCAGTCTGTAGACAGTTCGCGGATTCGTTCAAATCGCGGCAAATAGCCCCAAAATTATTTGAGTGACACCCCCCTCCCTCTTGCCCCTTCACGACAGTGTTGGTTTAAACGGATCACCCCCCTCACCCCACCCAACTTATGAAAGGCCGCAGAGGCCCAATTTTATAAGGAATTTACACCCCTTTTTCTTATCCATCTTTTTTTATATATTTTGTTATGTCCCTGGGGTCTCGATCGACCACAGTCTGCCTTTAGCTGCACGGTGTCATTTAATCATTGGACCAAAAAATCATAATTTGAGAAACATTTTCAAAATTCTGGTATATGAAAATTTATAGAGCAAAAGCACAAAAAAAAGAGAATTAAAAATTTGCTCATCATTTATTATTTCAATTAATAACATTTAATTTAAACTCACATCCATATTTAGAAATATTACTTTTCTGAGGAAAAACTTGAAGGGACGAAATCCAACTGCCGTCGTTTTGTCTTCTCCGCAATCCCGGTGTGTTATAGATAACAAAGAACGCGGCAATCATCAGCAGGGCCAAAAATTTGTCTCTGATGTGTGGTCTGATAAAATATTTGAAGACGTTTGTCACAAAATATCCTAAGACTGTCATAATCCCCCACAAAGATAAACAAACACACACACACAAAAAGAAATTGTTATTGTTTTTGTTATTCTGTTCAAATGGTCTCAATGATCTTCTTGTGTCACTTGTTTGTTGGTTGTTGTGTGTGTCGACCAATGAAATCGCTGCTTACTGAAAGACTTTAATCAATACTCACTTGAACGACGTTGGAGATAAAGTTGATTCAATAAATGTCATCTTATGAAGTTGATCAGGTTTTATTCGTATATTGAATCGATTTTTTTCAAAAAGGGAATTTAACATACACTCTCTTGATCTCTCTCTCTCTCTCTCTCTCTCTCTCTCTCTCTCTCAGTCTCTCTTACACACACACACACACAAATATATACATATATATATATATATATATATATATATATATATATATATATGTATATATATACATATAAAAACCAGTGGCGTAGTGAAGGGCAAGGGAGGGGAGGGCATTATGCCCCGGGCGCTATTTACTAAGGGGCGCCAAATGGTATAATTTACATCTAATATTACCCCGAGATATGGTTTTCGAATGGGGAGGCGCTTAAAAGGTATTGTGCCCCGGGCGCGAGTTAAGCTCGCTACGCCACTGACACACACACACACACACACACAAACACATTACATCAACACACAAATTGACAAGCATAGAAAACTATAGTTAAAAGAGTAGTAAAGGTCTGTAGCGTGTAAAATGTGCATCAATGCACATATTGATGCGCATTTGTTATTTTCGTATTTCTCTCATTAGAAGAAACCATGAATGATATAAATAGAATGATTATAGTTTTGATACGTATAGAGTTCTGATTGGTCTTCCAATGAGATGAAAGAAATAGAATGACTTGGATACATGTGTATCGTAATCAGTATTAGTGTAGAGAGCAGTTGAGGCTTTGAAGTTAGATATAGTTAGTGCATTATTGACAATCATAGTAGTTAGATATAGATAGTGCAGTATTGACAATCATAGTAGTTAGATATAGATAGTGCATTGTTGACAGTCATAGTAGTGAGATATAGATAGTGCATTATTGACAATCATAGTAGTTAGATATAGATAGTGCAGTATTGACAATCATAGTAGTTAGATATAGATAGTGCATTGTTGACAGTCATAGTAGTTAGATATAAATAGTGCATTATTGACAATCATAGTAGTTAGATATAGATAGTGCAGTATTGACAATCATAGTAGTTAGATATAGATAGTGCATTGTTGACAGTCATAGTAGTTAGATATAGATAGTGCATTATTGACAATCATAGAAGTTATTATTTAACCCGTTGAAATGACGACTACTTGTTAGTGATTAAAAAAATATGACCCTTGAAAACTCACGAATTTTTTTATGTGATGGGTGGGGTTGAGGTGGGGGGGGGGGTGTGTGTGAGAGAGAGAGAAAGAGAGAGAGAGAGAGAGAGAGAGATAGAGAGAGAGAACTTATCATAATGAGGTCATTGGTACTTTCATTTAGTCTCGGCATTCTACTCAAGTTATTCAAGTTATATTGTTTTAGCCACTGGGCACTTTTTGAATCAAATGAGATTTATTTGTTTATTTAATTTCAAAGCTGTTTTATTTTGATTTTATTTTTTTTTATTTTCTTTTGGTTTTTTTTTAAACTAAGGGAGGTAAATATGAATAATCGCGAGTTTTACAGTATAAAAGTAATGCTAGCCTCCCTTTTTTTAAAAAGTCAATGATGAACGATTACAATGGATTAATTACAACACTGTTTCATTCTTTATAAAAAAAAAACAGTTAAGATATTTGTTTGAACGCTTGGGCGTATATCTACAGCATGGGTGGACAAACTTTTTCTACGGAGGGCCACATTGAAAACATATGTGTTATAGGCGGGCCGCATATATATTTGGTCTACTTCAATTAAATTTACAACGTTAGAAAATATGAACCTATGATAACTATGTATTGGTCATTTTATTTCACATTTACACTCTATTACACATGCACATTACATTTTTAAAATACAAACTAAATCAGTTATGTGCTAATTTGGTAATAAGACATTATTATTCATATTAATTCAAATAAAGTTTATTGTTACCAGGCTTGCGGAGCCGCAATTTTTTCCGGCTCAGGCTCCCACAAATTGGACGGCTCCGGCTCGGCTCCCGGCTCCGGCTCCCTATTATGGGAGTATCACACGAGACAAAATGTTTGCAATTGTGCCAAGTGCGCCGAGAGGGGGCGAGTTTTGGGGCGAGTTTTAGGAACCCGGACTGAGCTGGCCAATCCACTTTTGAAGATATTAATATCAGGACGGGGGCCCGTGACACCCCTGCCCAGGGGCCCGTAATTTCTGTCGGTGGGTCTGATTGTGCCACGCAAACATGCCGCTGAAAAAAAGTTATGCAAATTTAGCCGCGTTCACCCCCATCGTCAGGAACTTGAAAAATATACGCATTGTTGGTTTTAGGCTTACTAAAAACAAACCATTTCAGTGCATCCAGAAACATATAATTATTTTCGACCGAGGTTTCACTAGTCGCCATTTTCATAAATAATAAAAAGTTATTTCACTGATCCAATTAGCAAATAGTAAAATGATAAATTATTAAAAATATTTTAAAGACTTCAGTATTTATATTTTATATTTATAAATTCAAAGTGACTTTTCGGACCCGTTCCCAATAAAGTCCGATTGTTATTCGGACCCGTGGCAAATATGCCCTTAGCTTAACTATATATAAATTTTATTATTGTTTTTTGTTTATTTTATGATAATTGTTTGCATTGTATGATTTAACCGTTAGTCAGTGGCTAGGGTTCCTACTAAGCGGACTCTGTATTATTATTTTTTCGGGTTCCGTCTAATAAAGTTTATATATAGCTAAGCTTAGTGCGTATTTGCCACGGGTCCGAAAAACAATCGGACTTTATTGGGACCCGGGTCCGGATAGCCACAGCCTTATAAATTTATCTACTCTATTTCAGCATTTCTGTTTATAATAAAATTGTCAAATACAGAAAGCGACCATTTTGTTTTTAGTCTATTACAAATTTGCGGTCAAATAATATACGAAATGACGCGTTCTATTTGTCGTCGTAGCAAAAATGTATTTTTAATTGATTGATATAATTATTCTATGAAATAAAATTGTTTTAACTTTATATTTAACAAATTAATATGCCATTAAAAAAATTTCGGAGGGTAAAAAGGATTTAAAACGAACACAAAACGATTCCCCATTCAAGATTTCTTGTGGTGATGTGCGTGCACGCTATCATTTAAAAGCTGTTAAATGCAAACTGTTGGCGGCAAACAATCAAACAAATTTGGAAATTTAAAGCTAAAAAAAAATTCTGCTGTAAAAAAAACATTTGGTAGCCGTGGAGATTTTTTCGGCTCTAGCTCCGGTTCCAGCTCCAGCAAAAAGTAGCGGCTCCACGGCTCCTCGGCTTCGGTTCCGGCTCGGCTCCGCAAGCCTGATTGTTACCTGTCATAATAATTATTAAGACAAAGGAACTTAATTTACATACAGGCTGACCAAAGACAACAATTATAATTAATGAGAAGTTTGTAACAGTTCACAATTTCGGATTATGTTTCTGAACTGTGGAACCAGTTTACTGTTTGTGAATCACATGACTGAATTTAAATTGCAGTCAGTCAACATCGATCTGTTCTTAGGGTTGTTTATTTTCATACAAAGAAAGGCTTGCTCATAAATGTATGTGAACCCAAATAGAGACAAAAGCTTGGGAGCAAAGTTGTTGTTTTTTTAAGTTTTGGAAATGTCACTGCTAGTAAACGTGCTAAAAAAATCCAGAAAAGAACTGACCTGAACATTTCCTTAAGGTCATAATCTGCTTGTAGGTCACGCAGCTCTAACTAATTTTCTCTTGCCATAAAACCGATTTAGTATCCCTAGATTCGAATCAAGTAGACGGAATATATAATTTGAAAAATGAAGCGAAAACTCTAAACAAAGAAAATTACCATCGACAGAATATCGCAACATGCATTCGGGCAGCGTAATATACTCTGCCGCATGCGGCCCGCGGGCCGTAGTTTTCCCACCCCTGATCTACAGATATTCATGGAAATTATATTTACTTATAATATTTACCTTTAAACAGCAATAATATCTGTTTTGCGGACACTGCTTCAAATTTAATATTGAATAAAAGCAGAAGTATAATCAATGGAGCAGCGTTTCTAATGTATGCATTTAGTATTTTTATTTGGAAAAATTTTACTAAATGAAATGCACTTTATCGATTTTTTTCATATATATTTATATATTATTTTACCTATTTTTTCAAAAGCTCCAATTTCATTTCAAGATCAGTCCTCCACTTTTTTTTAAAAGTTCGAGTCAATCATCCTAAAGGAATATAACTAATTACTTATTGTGGTAATGTTTATATGAAGAAGCGAAATTCGTACAGATAACATGGTTGTTGTTCATAAATGAGTTTTTGCTTTTTTTTTCTAAATTATTCTGATTCCCCAATGATTTATTTTCGTTTTGGACAGGAAAATTTTTACAAACGAAAGCCTTGTCTCCAATTAGACATACTCAATGGGTGTCGCCCAGGTTTTTCGCACCCGTTTGGTCAACTTAATGCTCAAAATTTAAACCGTTAAGTTTAGCATAGTGTTAAGTCTCACTTCCAATATATATTTTACTTTATACTTCCCACAGCAAATTAGAGATAACAAAATATCAGATAGGCCTACTACATCTTATTTTTAGTTATTAGAAAATTCTCAGTAGCTTGATTAGTAAATTGTGTTATTAGGCTAAATATGAAAAAAATGTTTTAAATATTACATTGAAAATTTTAAAAATTAAATTTCAAGAGTAGAACAGCTTTATTATTTCTTGGTTGCTGAGCAATTGTTATTTATTGGTTCTTTAAATTATTATTTAAAAAAAAAGAAAACTACAGTATAAATAATGTGTATTCTGTGAGATCCTCAGCAAGCATAATTCAACTTTCAGTGCTTTTAGTTTTTAATATTTTTTACGACTCGTGTAATATTTAAAAATTTCACATTTAATATAAATAGAAGACAGACAAAATGATAACAAAGACCAAAAGTTTTGTGATGTAAAGATTTTATTCCGTATAGAATTCATGCAATAATTAATTTTTGAAAATTGTAAGTAATGTTAGCATGCATTAGGAATACAACATTAAACTGCCAGATAATATAACGTAAAAAGTACAGCGGGCTAGATGTTCATTACTACGTCTAAACTGTGTATTGTTCAACAATTTTTATGAGATGTTTTGGTAAATTCTTTCTCGTTAAGGGCAGGAGCTAATACTTTTTGGTGAAACTTATAGATATTTAATTTTATATAAATGAATTGTTTGCAAATTTAAAACAATATTTTCCTTTAATGATACACCTCTAATGAGGGCATTTGGAAAAATATATTGTATATTTTTTTAGAAAGCGATTCAAAAGAAAAAAAATAATATGGTACTTTTGAAAAATACATCAATAAGAAAAATGACTGAAAAAAAAATTTCATGTCATGTGTTAAGGTAACATCTTGTTGCCAATTTTTGTATATAAAAAAATTATGACATATTAAATTTACACCGTTGATTTAGTCTTTCATACTACTAAACATTAAACAATATAACCATCGATGCCATGACAACCAAAGAATTTTTTTCTTATTGTCTGCATAAGGTTCCTATAATAACAACAAATATTATTAGCATGTATTTTAGAATTCAAATCTTTAGATTTCTAATGCAACTCCTACCTTGAATTTGAATACATTTTGAACTTTTGTAAGTAAATATGCAGTCAATTAGCATTTTCAAGGGGTAAGCTGGTAGCATGTTTCATTATGGTATTTTTTGTGAGGTGAGAATAGTAAAAACTTGAAATGATCATAGATATGATGTGTTTAGATAATGAACATATATTAACAAAGATTTCTAAAATATCTCCAAAAATGGTTAGAAGTTAAAAAGAGACATTTGTTTGTATCGACAGCTCAAACAACTAGGCTCTGTAATATTAGATCAAGTAGCATTTGCATCTAAGGGAATAGCTTTAAATTCAAATTCTTCAGCATTCGGAAGAGAGACAACTGGATATTCAACACTGGCTGGGCGGTCATTCGGACCTGGTGCTGCCAATATAGTTTCTTTTGAGTCTCTTAATTTCGGTGTACTTCTTTTCATGGTAGCACGTTTAGTTATACTCACGGTTTCCCATATAACATCGGCTTTGGTTCCTGCAACTTTCTGTAAAGTCCCGCTCAATGTAAATTCGTACTGTGTTTCATCTGTTAAACTCTTGATTATTGGACCAGCTGATGGATAATTTTGTAACATTTCATTCCATAGCCAAGGTTCAGATTGAGACTCGCTTTCCTTTTTAAGATCTTTGTAGAATGGAACAGACTGACTTCCAAAACTATAATTAACCGTTGGCCTGTCACCACTTCCTTTATGCTTGTAATGATAATTAGTTGTTGGACTGCTGTACCCTTGATCCCATCTCAAGAATCCTCTAAATTGTGTGGAGAATTTGGCAATAATGACGGCCGTGTATGGAATCGTTGCTCTGCTTTTGCTCATAATCACACTGTATTTAGCCGCTGAATAGGGCTGCAGGGTCTTCGACGTATTGATTGTTAAAGTTGTTGAGTTTTGAGTGCTCTTCTCTCTAGAACTCGATGTCGAGAATTCGAAATTATATTTAGAAGTTGCCGATGCACCACCAAACAATGGGATATCAAAACTTAATGTAAATTCTAGTCCGTAGCCAACATAAAACTTTTTGTCGTTGAGTGTGTAATAGTTTCCTGGACGGTGATTGCTTTTTCAAATGATTTTGAAGACGGTGTAGCTTCTTTATTGTAAATCGTCCCAGAGTCAATAGTTTCTGGTTTGAGATCATCAAAAACGGGATCTCCGTACCGAATATCTTTTACTGCTAAACCCCAATTGCCGAATTCCAAACTTAGTCTCTGATCGCATTTAAATCCTTCGCATTTATATTCTGACCAAAATAATTTTTTACTAGCCTCCCATGTGTCTTTATTTTTTTCAAAATCTTCCCCAACGTTTAGCCCTTTGTTACCAAGGCACCAGCCGTAGCCCAACATATGAGCTAAATTGGCCATTCTCCATAGAGTAGTATCCATTATGCGGGTTTTCAGGTCATCAGTACTGCTCACTTCTTGGGGTTTCGTCGCCATTTTACAGCATCGTAGTTTATCTAAATTGTGTAAATTATTGCCATTTCCTCTGTAAAGTCCAGTTACGTAATGTCCTTCTTTACAAGAGCATCGACCTATTTTGTCAAAACAGCTGGATATGTCTTCTTCGTAGCAGCCGTCGTAGAAAAATGGATGCGTGGATGGCTTTGCGCATCGTGCACTCTCAATGTAGCTTAAATAACCTTTGTATCGTGGCCAACCAGTGTCGGTTCTGTATAAGCCTTGAAGAAAATAGCCGTATGGACAAGCAGCCCAAGTTTTCTCACTGTCCAACACTTTAGTCCAGTCAGCGTATATAACTAGTAAATCGATATTTGACCATGGTAATGTAGGGCATCATCTCTCCAATTGACATTATTTCTTTCTAATCCTCGGATATAATAGTTGTTCTCTTGACATTTTGACTGACCTCTAGAGTCAAAACTTGACCACCATGATGTGAATGAGCATGCAACACAGTTGACCGATCCAACTAGTTCAATTATGACAATGATTTGTATGAGAAACATTTCTTGATTTGAAGACCTAAGGGGATTTTTAGAGGAAAAAAAACATCTTTTATAGAATATTCAAATAAAAAAATAAGCTATTTAAAGAGGCTTTTAATTAATTCGCTCGTCTGAACGTTAAAAGTGTCTAATGCTTTATTTTGAAAAATTTGAAATCAGTTATTATTTACATCTCGAAGACCATATGATTTAAAAATTTTATTATTTTGATGGTAAAACAATTTTTTTTTTAAAGTTTGAGTCAATAAATCCTATGGAGTCCGAAGCTAATTACTTATTTTTGGTAATGATTAATATAGAGGGAAAATGCGTTAAGAGATTATTGCGTCACAGTTCTCGCACGAGTCCAATTAAAGTGGAGAGTTATGAGGTTGTTTTCTCTAGTCTTGCGTGCTATTTTTAGTATTTTATATAATCTTTTTCAACAAATAAAAGTTAATGTCTTTTAACAATATAAAGCATTTAAAAGAACATAAATAATAGTTGTTTTAATATTTCGTTTTTATACCAAGTACACCGCTTGATTTTATTAGTTTTTTGTTATGTTATAGTTGAATATTTGCACTTAAATATAAATATTAAAAGAATCTGGTCACTGTGAAAATAACACTATTTACGCCATCTAGTGGTGGCAGACTTAAAACATCATCATACGTAAACTTTCTATACTTGTCATAGAACCTGTGTATTTCTTAACACATTATAAGTTTAATGCATTATAGTCACCGAAAATATTTATGAGAAAGATTATTAAATGATCTGTTTACGTTTTTTCCTAATAATATTGGAATAGTGAATATATGTAGTCATTCCCTTTAGATAAGAGATGCCAACTAACTGACATGGTAGATACACGTTCTAAGACTGTTAAAAACTGTCCAAATATAAAGACCTAAAAATAGAAATGGGGAGAATGTGGGGAATGAGAACCGCCACCCGTTTTTTTTTAGTCTGTACAATAATTATTATTATATTTAATAAATTATCATACAAAGTACTTATAATAATCGTGCTTTTCTGCCAAAGTGAGATTTTGAGGGGGATAAAAAAAATTAATACAGCCAAACTCTGTGCTATTAAAATGATCAAACACTTCGTGTCATTTTTAGAAACTGTGTAATTCTATTATAGTGCAAATTTTTAGAATAATACATTTTCATCTATTTTGAAATTTATATATATATATATATATATATATATATATATATATATATATATATATATACTTCATTTTATTATATATATATATATATATATATATATATATATATATATATATATATATATATATATATATATATATATACATTAGGGTGGCCCAAAATAACTTTTTGTCAAATTTTTTGGAGCATTTTGTTTTTTTTGTTTCCTTTACTTTCAAAACAGCACAGAAAAAATTTCATGAATATATGACTTTAGTTGTTGACTGTCATGGTTACGTTTTTGTGTATATCAGTTGTATGTATATAATCTATATTTTTATTTTATTTCTGTTTCTGGTAGGTGTATATTTAATTCTGTCTCTTCGGAGTTTCTTGTTGACTGCTTGACTTGGGTATATATATATATATTATTTGTAATTAAATGTCCACAGACGTAACACATGTAGAGAATAGATACAAAGCACTGAGCAGATAAATATATATATTATTTATTCTTCTATATTACATAAAAGATTCAATGATAACTGATGTGTAAACCAAGTCACGTCATTCCAGTCAAGAATATAAAATCTTCTGTATCATGTCTGAAGAAATCTATCGTCTGCTCTAAAACTTATATTTTCACCTACGTTACTAAGTAAGCACACAGAAAATGCTAGAAAGTGCTTTATATATGCATACTCACATTCGAAATTCATTCAAAATGATTTAAAACTTCAGTGTCGACAAATAAAGTCATATATTCATGAAATTTTTTCTGTGCTGTTTTGAAGGGCTGGGCAAGGTACTTTCCACACAATCCCATACAATTGCCGTGACTACATAAGCAGGGATGGGCATGGAACCATCCACACAATCCCATATGATTTAATTATCAAAACACAAGAAGCAATCAACAGATTATTTGAAATAAATGACAAAACTTCTTTCACTGTAACAGAAGGCGGATAAAATTTTAAAAAATCATCGCGCTGTTGGGTAAAGATGAAATGATGAACTTAAGTGTAAACGATGTGGATTTAAATGAAGATCAGAGGCAGGAGTAACAGGATGATGAAGATATAGAATTTAAACAAATTGATGATTTAATGAATCCACCATGTGATAATGATGTGACGAACAGGAACAGGTTATTTAACAGGTTATGTAACATCCCGCTTGTTAAATGTTGTTGTTAAGCGAGATACTAAAGTACTACAAGACGTAACCAAACGTTTTTCAGTGCAAAAATTTACAAAGTTGGTAGCTATCTGGAACAAATACAATCGCTCATCTTTGGCTGCAGCAATTGGCAGGTATCTTGTTATTCCCGGAGACACTCGGTAGAATTCCACTTACGATTCTGTAGCAAAATTACATTGTTTACTATCCAGAATTAGAAGTTTAACTTGACTCCGCAGCAGAAAATATTCAGAGCAGAATACATTGAAGCATCTGATCGATCCATTGTGTTGTCGACTGGGCATTTGGTAAGGAAAAAGTAATATTGGATTTGGCTATTTGCTTCCCACACTAAAGCTAACCATTAAAAAAAAAAAAATAACAGGTAATGATTTTGCGACATAAACACCCTCTCACAATATGTGAACCCCTTGCCGGAGCTGTAAATGCACTGTAAGTCTGCTAGTCTACAACATAGTCAAAAATTGAATCATGGCATTGGCACATGACACAATGTAATAGTGTGCCTTATAATGTGACAATGGAGTGAATGGATTCAGTCTAAGTACACTGAGCTGTCATCTCTGTGACTACTATTATTATGCTTCAATCTGTTTCAACTATTGGTCATGAGCAATGATGTTATTTGTTATTGGTGTTTACAAGACTAAAACTAAAAGTGAAACTGAAATGAATGAGACGAAAACTAAAACTCTGGTGTTTTAGTTTTAGTCGACGAACTAGTATTATTTTACTGTTTAATTCCTACTGTGTAATATAATTGTTATTTTGTATCTAAAATACAGCATTTAAAGCCTTGCCAAATTTTCATTTAATGCAACTGCCTAATACTATAACACATGGCATACCAAGTGCTGAGGCAGTATTTAATAAAAAAAAATCAACGTCATTTTTTTTTCCATTATAAAGTGAGCAACCCTAATATATATATATATATATATATATATATATATATATATATATATATATATATATATATATATAGCAAAATGAATTAGTAAGTAAAATACATAATTATGGCCATTATTCTACATACCTCTCTGCCCAAGTCAAAGCTGAATAATTCTATATAACACTCAACTTGATCAGTTTCATTGAGTTGTCTGCTGAAATCATCTGAGCGACTAGCATGCTTTTTATAAGAAAACCGTCTGCCGGATAATGGGCAAAAAGAGTCAGTGTATACAGTCATTGACATTTAACTCAACACTTGTAATCATTTGTGAAACAATCCCATAAGTAATTACCTGTCGTCGAAATATCTCAAAATGCTTGTTGTAATAATGTTATTTGGCACAGAGATGAAAATTATCTGGCCACCTAGTTTAGCGGAAGTAGAAATTATTAGTAAGAGCAGACGAGAATAATTAGACGATAGGCAGACGATATATTTCTTCAGACATGATTAGACGATAGATTTCTTGAGAGGATATTTGACAAGACTAGAGGAACTACGACTTCATCATTTTGTTCTACTATATTATACATCATTAAAGTAAGATCATTCAAGTGTAAATAAATACATATATATATTTCAACAAACTGTTTATTCAGTGTTTCATAGCTGTTAATATATGTGTTACGTCTCACACATATCTGTGGACACTTCATTTAATGTACAAATAATAAATATACAAGAAACTCAGAAGAGACTGGCTAATCGGTCATACTACAAATAATTTATATACACCTACCAGAAGAAGAAGTGTCAAGAAGAATAATATATTATATACACAAGTAATTAATACACAAAATACAGCCATGACATAGAATGGTGTGCAGCGGAAAAGTTCCTGAAAGAACATAACATATTATACATGAATGGCGGTAGCTGTGAAGGTTCCTTAGAGAACATAACTGCGTTGAAGTAATTTACAAAATCTACAAGTTCCTGATTTCCTTTATAGACTGTTTCATCTACCAATATACAGTCAGTACTTATACCTACATTACTTCATTTTCTGGACTTTATATTTTTACATTATTTACTGCTGTTGAAACATCGCTATAGCAGTAAATTCATAAGAACATTTACATCAGTTCTTTTTACTAAATCCTCGTGTGGGTGAAAAAGAAGGTGAGCCGAAAAAGTAGCAGACCTTACCGAATTGTAAGCCTAGCAGACCGTAACTGTACCAGGAGAGCCATGAAGTCACTACACTCTGAGCTATACCTTACCTATTTGCATCAACCAGAGAAGTGAGTCTACACCTTCCGAAACTATACTTTTACAGCACTCTACACCTGAGGTCCGAAGTAACAAGAAAGGTATTTTACAGTGATTTCATGTTGTTTAATTATAATTGTTGTTTTATTTGCAAATTGTGTCAATTTTAATATGTTAGTATGTAATGCTTAGAAACATTTTTTTACATCCTTAGTATATAGTTAAATATCTTTTTGAAAAGTTCTAATTGCAAAATTAGTTAAATTAAAATAAATATATATTGTTTTCATCTAGATATTTTACTTAAAATATTTGTTTAGAAGTAACTGTTCGTATCCTGTATAAATTTTTTTTTTACAAGTAATCTGGTAAAGTTGTATACTTGTTTTCGCTCGTCTAACTATAAATTTAATTAAATAATATTAACTTAGTCTGTAAATTTTTTTTTACATTTTTTAGTAATAGTATATTAAGCTTAGAAATATTTTATTTATTGTATGTTTTCATTTGTCACTTATTATTAGAAATATTTTTACATCAGTAATTTAAATTTATTTTGACATAAAGTTGCATATAGACACAAGAATATTGAATACTGAAATATACTATATATACATATATACAATAAAAAACCAATACAGCATAAATTAAATAATTAAGAGATCAATTATAGAAATAATTTAATAAAGAATAATTAAATAAATTCTAGAATGGCTGAGGAAACCTCTGATCCGTGGGAAACATATCTTAAACAAGGCAGAAGTGCAGGTCTAACAGGTGACAAACTAGTAAAATTTGCTAATGATAAAATAAAGCGAGCAGAGCAAAATAAAATAGAAGCAGAAAAGCGAGCAGAGCAAAATAAAATAGAAGCAGAAAAGCGAGCAGAGCAAAATAAAATAGAAGCAGAAAAGCGAGCAGAGCAAAATAGAATAGAAGCAGAAAAAAATAAAAGAGATGCAGAAATACAAGCAGATAAAATAAAACAAGAAATAGCATTACAAAGAGAAAAAATACAGATGGAAATTGAAAGAGACTTACAACTTAAAAGATTAGAACTAGAATCGCAAAGTCAGAATAGTATAGTAAAACAAGAGAATCAAAAAACATATAAACATAAAATAAAAATAAACCCTTTTTCTGGTAAATCTGGTGAGATAGACCAATTTTTCCATAATATGGAAACTCAATTTAAATTAAACAACATAGACAAATCAGAATGGAAAAACTATTTATACCAATCAGTTACAGAGGATGCACTAAAAGCCCTAAACAACATTAGAGATAGCGACACATCAGATTACAGTGAAATAAAGAAACAACTATTAGATCATTTCAACAAAACAGAAGACTACTATAGAAATTTATTTCATAACAGTACATTAGGTTCTAATGAACATCCTCAGGCATATATTAATAATTTAGAGGCCCATTTGAACAATTGGATAAAGATGTCAGGGATAGACGAAAATAGTGTAATTGAAATAAAAGAGCTACTTCTGGTGGACAAAGTACTGACACTTTGCACATCAGAACTATTCACATTCATAAAACAAAGAAAGGTCCATAAGAAGATAGAGTTAATTTCTGCCATGTCAGATTTTAGGGATAGTCATATAAACACTCCAATGTTCAATTCAACACAAAATAAATTTAATCTCATGAAAAATATTATTGCCAGGAAAAGATTTAGTAGCTTACCTTCTAGGTTTAACAATCCATGTCAAATTTGTCACAAGATAGGACACGACAAGCATACTTGTTGGTTTAGGAAACAGTATACAGACAATTATCAAAACAGAAACAGACAGTATTACAACTATGGGGATAGAAACATATATTTTAATAAAAGACAACATAAATATAACAATAAGAGACAATCACCAAACACTAGTCCCATTAGAAAACAAGAAAATAGGGGTAGATCAAGTCAAAGACACTCTTTTAACAACATACATAACTGTAACATGATGGAGGGAAAAGGAGAGTTAATTTTTTATCCTTGTTATGTAGATGGTAGGAAAGTAATGTGCTTGAGAGACAGTGGCTGTACATGTATTATTCTGGATTCAAAATTAGTAAGGGAAGAACAAATATTACAGGGCATAGAAGAGATTAGAATGGGAAATGGAGAAATAGTGAAATGTAAAACAGCAAAAATTTATATTGAAACACCTTGGATTAGTGGGGAAATAAAAGCACTTTTAATGGATTCACCAATAACCTCATTAATAATAGGAAATGTAGAAAATATACAAGACAATTCCAAAGAAATTTATATGAAATGGTTAGAAAATAGAGAATTAGAAACAATTATAGAGGAACCCTTAGAGACAGATACAGATAAAAACATACGTACATTATTCAAAAGCATACAAAATTGGAATGGCACTGAGAACATTGTAAATTTTTTAGAGAGAATAGACATAGTAGCCACACAAAACAATGTTAAAGAAGAAGATAAAATAACAGTTCTAATAGATAAATTACACAACCATCAATTGGCAAAATCACTAGCAGAAAACAACCAAGACAATTATACAGTATTAAAAAATAAACTAATAAATAAATTAAATAATGACAGTAATTCAGTTGAAGTTGTAAAAGAAAATACTATAAAGAATACAAATACAGTAAATAAATCTGATCATGAATGCATGGATTGCAGTAGAAAATGCAGATCATTAAGGAGATTAAATAAACACATAAAACAAAAACATAGTTACAACCTAACTAAAAAATTAAATGCAATGACTAGAGCACAAGCTAATAAAGAAAACAGTACAAAACAATACCCTGAATCTAGTAGACAAAACAACATTTTGGATATTGATAGGGATAAACTTAAAACATTACAAGAACAGGATGAAAGTTTAAAAATTTATTTCAATAGAGAGGAAAATGAAAATAAAAACATAATATATAAGGTAGAAAATGACATTTTAATAAGAAAATACAATAGTCATAACAGGTCATTTAAACAAATAATGATTCCTACAGTTTTAAGAAATAATATACTAAAAGCAGCTCATGATTGCTACTTAGCAGGTCATTTGGGTGTTAAGAAAACACTAGATAGAATTAGAAGATATTGTTACTGGCCAGGTGTCATAGGAGATGTAAAAAGATTTGTTAAGGCATGTAAGAAATGTCAACAATATAATCATATAGGACCAAAACACAGAGCTCCCATACAAGAAAGTGATACAACAAACATTCCTTTTTATAAAATTGCCATAGACATAATTGGACCTATTTCAATAATGTCCAATAGAAGACATAGATATATTTTAACAATGATAGACTTAGCAACACGTTGGGTTGAAGCAATTCCATTAGTAGATATAACTGCAGAAACAATTTGCAAAGCATTATTGTCTATTTTTACAACTTTTGGTTTTCCTAACACTATATTATCAGACAATGGTACCCAATTTAAATCACATCTTACTCAGGCATTTACTCATATGCTTAACATTACACAGGTATTTACAGCTAGGTACAGACCGCAATCAAATGGCTCCATAGAGAGGGCAAATCAAACCATAAAGACCATGTTAAGAAAAATAATTAGTGATCATGGACAGGATTGGGACACATTCTTACCTTTAATTTTATTCGCGTATAGAGAAATACCTCATGAAACAACAGGTTTTACACCATTTGAACTCATGTTCGGTTCAAATCCTAGAGGACCATTACAGTTATTCAGTGAAAATATAATTAATACAGAAAAGAAACATATTAGTCCATTTGAATTGGTAGACAAAACCAGAAATAACATACTGTATTCAAACAAATATGCAGAAGAAAATCTCATAAAGAAAAATAAATACCATAGGGATCTTAAAAATAAAAACAGATACTTAAGGGAATTTAAAGTTGGAGATCTAGTTTATGTACTGATACCCAAAGATAATGAAATTGGATGGAGAGGTCCATATAAAATAATAAACAAAATAGGAAATGTGGACTATTCAGTAGAAATAAATGGAGAGAGTAGAACATTTCATATTGATAGATTAAGAGATATTTTAGATCCTCCTACAGAATTAGAAACCATTGTACAACAGATTCAATCTTCAAATTGTTTAATCGGAGAAGACAACACTTATAGTCTAGAAAATAATATTAATGACACTGATCAGATTCCAGTAATAAGTTTAGATCAACAAGATGACATGAATAAGATTAATTTTGCAACAGACATACCTGAAGATATTAAGAAACAACTTATAGAAACATTAAATTCTTTTCAAAATGTAATTTCTAACAAACCAGGAAAGACAAACATAATTAAACATTCAATCAAATTAAAAACTGAAGAACCAATTAAACCAAAATTCTATGACATTCCATTTAAATACAGAAATGAAGTTCAAAAAGAAATAGAACAATTACTAAATAGTGGATTAATAAGAGAATCAGATTCCAGCTATTGTTTTCCAATAGTGGTAGTAAAGAAAAATAATGGCAAAATTCGTTTATGTTGTGATTACAGAAGCTTAAATTCTATTACAGTGATAGATAAACAACCTTTACCAAACATAGAAGACTTAGTTCAGGAAATGTCAAATGCCAATATTTTCACACACCTAGATTTAACTAGAGGCTTTTGGCAGATAGAAGTTCAGGAAGATTCTAAACAATATACAGCATTTAAAACTCATGAAGGATTTTATGAGTGGAATGTTATGCCTTTTGATCTGGTGAACAGCACTGCAACGTTCACTAAAATGATGAATAAGTTATTAAGAAACATTGAAAACATTAGATATTATGTGGATGACATATGTATTTACACTAAAAACTGGTCAGACCATATAATCAGTTTGAATAAATTACTAGAAATTCTTCAAATTAATAACTTAACAGTTTCACCTGAGAAAATAAAAAAATAGGTTTTAAAAACATAGATTTTCTTGGATATCATATTGGTCAAGGATTAGTCACACCAACAAACAATATTCTTAAAAGAATTTTTGAGATTCGCATTCCAGAAAAGAAAAAAGAAGTTAGATCTATTATAGGATTATGCAATTTTTATAGAAAATTTATTCCTAACTTTGCAAACTTAATTGAACCTTTAGTGAAATTAACTAAGAAAAAGATACAACAAAAAGTTGAATGGAATTCAGAATGTAACAATGCATTAAAGAAAATAAAACAATGTTTTGAAGAAAAACCAATTTTAAGTTCCATAGATATGACAAAGAAATTTATTGTAGGCACAGATGCTAGTAAAACATCAATCGGTGGGTGTCTATATCAAGAGCAGGATAATATTAATAAACCTATACTGTATTTAAGTAGAAAACTGTCAGACACTGAAAGTAGATATTCAGTAATAGAACTAGAATGTTTAGCTTTAGTTTGGACAATAACTAAATTAAGCAAATACTTGCTAGGCAATGAGTTCACTGTGTTAATAGATCACAAACCTTTAGCTAACCTGAATACCAAAAGCATAAATAATGCCAAACTAACACGCTGGTCTTTGTTATTGCAAGACTACTCATTTAACATAAAATACATTAAAGGGTCAAGTAACCATATCCCAGATATTTTGTCGAGACTCAGTCAGAAATAAGTATATTTTTTTTTGTGAGTAAACATATTGAATTGTTTAAACAAAAAAAAAATGCTGTATTGGGACAATAAGAGTAAATATAATTAATTGAAATAACAAGTATAAATATATGAATATAGGAACAATAATGAAATATAAATTTTATTGGAACAAGTAACAATGAAATATAGTAGAACAATAACGATAATGACTAGAAATATAAGAATATAGGAACTATAAGTAAAAATAATATGGATATTCAAAAGATTAATACAAATAAGAGTTGTATTTGAAAATAAAAGATTGGTATGTATTGAGAATATAATATAATACATGAATAATGATGATGACATTTAAGCTTGTCAGGTACACTATTGTATTGAGTAAATTGACTCAAATATTTTTTTAATAATATATTAAAGAATTCATGTTGATGATTGATGCATATGGTATTTAAAATAAAAATATGCATGCTTAAATGAGATGAGAATGAGGAGAGATTGTGTTTAAAATAAAACACATACACCAAACAAGTATTATATACATGAGAATATGTTGTAAGAATGATTAATTACTCATTCATTTCATTCACATTGATGAAAATATTATTGAAGTTTATGCAAAGATTTTATTATGCAATGATTACTAATGCATATTTTATTGAATTTGTTCATTGTTTGAAGTTAATTGTTCAATTTTTTATAATGATCTTAAAAAGTAAAATTTTGTTAAATCCAATCAAAGGATTATTGATTATGACATTGATTATTGTCAAGAAGACTTATTAGTCTCAAAAATGTAACTTGAACAATTATTGACTAAAGAAGTCAAAGATATGAAGATTGCATTAATATATGAATTTTATTAAAATGATGTTTAAAAATTTTTTTTATATGTCAGAAGACATAATAAATTGTACATGATGATAATATTAAATATGTCAAGATAAATTGACACAAAAAAGTGCAAAGTTAATATATTCACACTATATAAAATGATGGGAAAGACATAAGAAAAATGTCTTATATAATTGATGAGTGCAGAATGAATATTGTCAAATCACTAAGGAAAGTGTTATTGACAGAAGACAAAAGAAAAGGTCTTCATAAGAGATAAAAGAAAAATGACTTGCTAGATAAAGCAAGGTAATTAATAAGTTGAACAAAATATTGTTGCAACAGAAGAAGTTTGTCAAAAGACAACATGAAAAATATATTGTACTGAAATAAAATGCTCTCATACAAAAGAAAAGAATGATATTGATGTGAAGAAAAGTGTTGAATATTAAAAAAGAAATTCATGAAGTGAATATATACAAAGAAATGACAATTAAGTCATAAGGTGATAGAAAATAATCACTAAAAAAAAATGCACTTAAAACTTATTAAGAAGTTATGGTACTTGTATAAAATTAATTATTGTAAATTTTTTTTGGTTTTGAAACTGAATTGATAATAATATTTTTAGAAATTGAATAAATTTTTATGTCAATATTATGATATGCTATATGATGCATTTAAAAAATTGAAATATGAGATATAGTATTGACAAGAATATTTTTATTAATAAATTTTGTATCATAACTGGTTTGATATTTGTATCATAACCATTTTGTTTGACATTTTGTAGATACATTGACATTTTTTATAAGGATTATTATTGATTTGATGTATAAAATTTGTATTTTATTTGACAAAAGTAAATTTTATTAAATTAATGACAGAAAAACCAGAGACAAACTAAAAAACTAAATGTATAACATTAGTTTTTAAAGGGAAGGGGGATGTTGTAATAATGTTATTTGGCACAGAGATGAAAATTATCTGGCCACCTAGTTTAGCGGAAGTAGAAATTATTAGTAAGAGCAGACGAGAATAATTAGACGATAGGCAGACGATATATTTCTTCAGACATGATTAGACGATAGATTTCTTGAGAGGATATTTGACAAGACTAGAGGAACTACGACTTCATCATTTTGTTCTACTATATTATACATCATTAAAGTAAGATCATTCAAGTGTAAATAAATACATATATATATATTTCAACAAACTGTTTATTCAGTGTTTCATAGCTGTTAATATATGTGTTACGTCTCACACATATCTGTGGACACTTCATTTAATGTACAAATAATAAATATACAAGAAACTCAGAAGAGACTGGCTAATCGGTCATACTACAAATAATTTATATACACCTACCAGAAGAAGAAGTGTCAAGAAGAATAATATATTATATACACAAGTAATTAATACACAAAATACAGCCATGACACTTGTAAATGTCAAAATGTACGGTTTTTAGTTAGCCGTACACAGAAACGAATAAAAGTTTTTTTAAAGAATTCGTTATGTACCAAAGACAAATGATAAATATTTCTTTTTATTTTAAGGACGAAGTATAGGCTTGATAGATTTTTTTTTTAAATTCACTCTAAAAACTGAATATAAGATTTTCCTACATGACGATTAAAAAGTGAAAAAAATCATCCCCCCCACACACACACGCTCTCTCTGTCCGTCTGTCTGTCTATCTGTCGGTTTGACTGTCTGTCTCTCTCTCTTTCTCTCTCTCTCTCTCTGTCCCTATCTCCCTTTCTCTCTCTCTCTCAGTCTCTCTCTCTCTCTCTCTCTCTCTCTCTCTCTCTTTTAAATACTGTTAAAACAATAGGGTGCAGTGCCGGCTTTAGGTATAGGCGATATAGGCAGCTGCCTAGAGCGGCATTCTTTCAAGGAGCGGCAAATTCCAGCAAAATAAAATAAAAAAAAATTAGAAATAAAATGAATTTGAGAAAGTGTAGAATTAAATAAGAGCACAAAATTGCTTAGAATGGCGACAACAAATAAGTCACGTGGATTAACGATCTATCTTAATTTATTGCATCCTTATTATGACATCTCTATTTTCAAAATTATTTTCTTATTCTGCATTTAACAAAATTAGATTCATATATAATGGAGGATCCTTCTAAATGGACAGATATATAAGTGATGATATTCGTTGTTTTCTTATTCAGCATGATCCAAAGCAGATCAAATTGAGTCTGGTTATCCAAAAGATGAAAGTGGGAGACAATTTTCTAATTACCTCTACACACGAAAACTGGCTAACGGAGAAACTTTAAAAAGGAAATGGTTGATGTATTCTACGTCAGTAGATAAGGTATATTGTTTTTGCTGAAGAATATATAACAGGAGTAAATCTGCCTTAGCAACACATGGCAGTTGCGACTGGAAAAATATGTCAAGTAAATTGCAGCATCATAAAAAATCTCCAGATCATTTAACCAGTTATCTTGATTGGAAAGAACTAAAAATGAGGATAACAAATAATAAAACTACTGATGACGTGAATCAGCGCCTTATAAATTGTGAAGCTAAACACTGGAAGGATGTATTAGAAAGAATAACATCTTTGGTCAGAGTACATGAAGTTCAAAATGTACCCCTGAGAGGGCAGTCTGATCGGTTATATAGGCCTACACTTCATAATGGAAACTTTTTGAAATTTGTTAGTTATTGCAGACTTTGATCCGGTAATGAAAGAACATATAAAACGTTTAAAATCAGATGAAATTCATGACCATTATTTAGGAAAAAATATTCAGAATGAGATCATTCAACTGTTGAGTAAGAAGGTAAAACAGAAAATAATAAATGATCCAAATTGCAAAATATTACGCTATAGTTTTCGATTGCACACCAGACGTCAGTCACAAAGAACAGATGACAATGATTGTTAGATTTGTTAGAGCAAATGAATCGACAAATGACAAACCTTCAAAAGTTTCTATCAATGAACACTTCATTGTATTCGTAGAACTTGAAAAATCTACAGGTGCAAGTATGGTGGAAATTTTACTTAAAGAACTGTCATATTCGGGCATTTGTCTATATGATAAGAGGGGACCATGCTACGATAACGGAGCGAACATTCGGGGAATACATAGTGGTTCCAAGCAAGAGTTAAAGAGCTAAATCGAAGAGCCTTTTATGTCCCATGCAATGTGCATTTGGTGGTGAATGATGCCGTAAACTGTTGTTTGGAAGCAGTACGGTTTTTTGAGGTAATTCAAAATATACACCTTTTTTCTGCATCAACACATCGCTGGAATGTATTGTTAGAATATGTCAAAAACAAAGAGGCAGCAGGTTTAACTGTCAAAAAGTTATGCGCATCACGCTGGGAAAGTCGAGTTAATGCTGTGAAGGTAATTCGATACCAAACAGTTGAAATTTACGATGCACTCGTTTCAATTGCTGATGAAATTTCACTTTCTGAACCATGTGGAACCCAGTCCCGTGCAGAAGCTAAGGGAATTGCACAAAAAATGCTCGATTTCTAGTTTATTTGTTCATTAGTGATTTGGTATGATGTTTTATTTGAGATTAATATATCTAGCAAAACATTTCAAGAAAAGATCTTGATTTAAAAAATCATTTCAACATTTGACTGCAACTAAAACTATGCTCCAGAATTATAGACAGATGAAGGTTTTGCCAAAGCAATTACAACAGCTAAATCATTGGCTGAAGAATTTAGTATTGAGTACAATTTCCCTACAGAAATACAAATAAGATCTCGACTAAGAAAGAGACAATTTGACTATGAAGTTTCACACGATCCGATTCTTGAGCCAGAAATGAATTTCAGAGTAAATTTTTTAACCAGATATTGGATACCGCAATTCAATCAGTTAATGATCGATTTATGCAGCTAACATCTCATAGCGATTTATTTGGATTTTTTGTACGCCATTAAAAAACTTGAGAAATATTATAAAAGAGAGGTTTTCAAAGATTGCATGGCCTTCAATTAGCTTTAACATCTGAAAACGAAGATTCAGCAGACATTAATTCAATAGAACTGTGCGATGAATTATTTGCTTTATCAAGGAGAATTACAGACAAATCAAGCCCTAGAGATATATTATACTATCTATGTGGAATGGGTTTGGTTGCTCTTTTTCCGAATGCGTACGTGGCATTGCAAATTTCGCTTACACTCCCGATAACAGTGGCGTATGCAGAGAGAGAAACTTTTCAAAGCTCAAACTCATAAAACATATTTTCGTTTTACCATGTCCCAGCATCGTTTGGTTGATTTTGCTACCATATCTATAGAGAAAACGATTGCAGAAGATTTGGATCTGACTGAAGTAATTGAAGAGTTTGCCTCTGCAAAAGCTAGAAAAGCATATTTTTCTTGAATTCTTTTCAATCGTTTTAATGCTTAACATGACATTTCTTTTGTCCCCGTTTTGTCTGTCTGTCATCACCCTAGATCTCAACAACCATAAGTCCTAGACCCATGATGTATATATCATTTTGTAGGTCTTGGCCTGCCAAGAAATGACTTTTTTCCATTTCGCGATCTGACCTCTCAGGGCCGTAAAAGGGGGCTAAGTACCGTTTTTTACTATATAAGCTATATTAATAAAGGAGCGCTATGTCTCAGCAACTATAAGTCCTAGACCCATGATGTATATATCATTTTGTAGGTCTTGGCCTGCCATGTGTACATCAAAAGTTCATTTTGCGATAGGACCTCTGAGGGCCGGGCTTCAGGGCTCCTAAGGGGCTTATATATTATATATACACCTTGTACGTTCAATAACCCGTTCATTTGGTGCGAAATACTGCAGCACGTAGTTTCACCAAGATTTATTAAGAAACTCATCAAATGAAATAGTAAGCATGTGTTCTGAGTTTAATTGAAAGTATCAGAGCAACAATTGACGGAGTTTTCGGACGATTAAATGACTATAATTTCGAATGTTTTCAATTATGAGTCCTATTTCAGTGACCACAAACCACTTGTAGTTAGATTTAAGAGAAAATAATTTTTTTTTCAAATATAAAGAAACGTCTTTATAATATTTTTTTTACAGATATATGCATTACACAATTGAATTTATAAACATTTCCAAAATTTACAAATATTTACTGAAAGCTAACAAACGCACTGATACATAACATGAAAATGCGCTAACACGTCCTGTGTCCAGAATGGAACAGGCTTAATTGCTTTTTTTTTTATCTATGTGAATGTTAATGTTGGTCATCCCCGAGTTCAGTGTTTTTAAATTTCAAGAATGCACCCGCACTTCTTTGATATAATCTAAACAAACTTTCCGCATTGTTAATTTTTCTATGCAGACTACGCAGTGATGACGTAGTAATTCCGGTGTTACATCATGCGCTTCGCATTCGTTGTTTATCGTTAATCGTGTGCTTCTTTTTTCTTACAAAATTTTAAAAAGTAACGAAAGTACTTTTAAGTAACCATGTCTGATGGATACAAGAGGAAACACGAGAGTGGATTTGAGAAAAAGGAGGAGAAAGAAAAAGCATTGAAAAAAATTCGGGGTTGTTGCTGCAAGTTATGAGCATTAATGGTAAAACTAGTAATACTAGTGATAATGACATTTCATTTACTTCTTCGGCCACAATGTACACCAACAATCCCGCAATACCAGAAATAATGTTGCAGGACTGTGCTGAAAAAAAGTAAAACAACCAAAACAAGTGTTACAAATGAAAAGGTATCTGCAAATTCTGTTAAGGGTCATGCTGAATCTGCTGTGTTTGATTAGCCTACAGACTCAGACTGTATATTAGGGTCAGTAGGAGATGCCGGTTTGCAGCATGAGCTGCATGACAAAGAATACAGCTATTCATGTGATCCAGCTGATTGGGAGTAACTGCACATCTAAGAAGTTATTTTGCTGAACATCTTCCTAGTGAAAAATTCCGTACTCAGTCTTTTTTATGTTATCACAAATAGACTTATTACTAAGATGGGAAAACGGCGAGCAGCCTACACAACACTACAAGAAAGGTTCAACTTTCTTCTGGACAGATGTCTGTCAACTGATCAGATAGTTTTGAAAGTCAAGTCACTAATTGAGATGTACCCATCAGATCTGAAAAAGGCATTTACTAATGAATTTCTTTTGTTCTCAAGGATGTTTGCTGACAAGACAACTGTGGCTGAAATGCTTACAGAACAAATACAGAATAGGTTGGTGACAAGTTTTCCAAATGTAAATATTGCTTTCCGGGTATATTGTTTATTCGTTTTAGGTATCGGATATATAACAAAATAATATTTTTCGCTTTATTTCTGTTGGTTTCACGGTTCTCAAACTTCCAGCCCCTATGAAGTTTAATAAATAGTCCAATTAATACAACATAGAAACAGTCACACAACATAGAAATTCCCTGTAATGATGAGATGCTTATCTTTTAGATTTTTACATCCTAGAAACCTCTTAGATTAGACAGGCAGACAGACAGTCAGATAGATAGATAGATAGATAGAAAGATAGACAGTCAGGCAGACATACAGATAGATAGATAGATAGATAGATAGATAGATAGATAGATAGATAGATAGATAGATAGATAGATAGATAGATAGATAGATAGATAGATAGATAGATAGATAGATAGATAGATAGATAGATAGATAGATAGATAGATAGATAGATAGATAGATAGATAGATAGATAGATAGATAGATAGATAGATAGATAGATAGATAGATAGATAGATAGATAGATAGATAGATAGATAGATAGATAGATAGATAGATAGATAGATAGATAGATAGATAGATAGATAGATAGATAGATAGATAGATAGATAGATAGATAGATAGATAGATAGATAGATAGATAGATAGATAGATAGATAGATAGATAGATAGATAGATAGATAGATAGATAGATAGATCATATATTTATGGATAACTGTTTGGGAGTACAGTTGGCAATCCAGCAAAAACCCAAATCCTTCCGCATAACACTGGGATGCTATTTTCATTAGTACATGTGTAATGTGTACAAGGTCATAGTCATAGCTGCGCAGCTAAATAATTTCTTAAACCACATTCACACTTTATTCATTGTATGTGCCATACTGCCATTCCAAAACCTCTTCAAGGCATCTCTAATTTGTCGCTGTCAATTAGAATGTTTCTCTACAAACAAACATCGCTAAACTGTGTTTAATAATGTTTTCATGTTTACTTCCTTAATCGATTGAGTTACTGGATACAGCTGCGCATGTAGGTTTTCTTCTTATAATTTTACGTGTTATTTATACTGGTGAATACTTCTTTATGAAATTAAGACGTTATGTTATGCAATTAGTGAATCGCCTGACTACTAGGCCTACATATGTCATACCCGGTTGTGTTCTAGTTATAGTTCCAGGTAACTGTTTACGACAGTCACCCCACGGGATAAATATTTCAGCTGTGGTCATGCTGTGGTCGGCAGCACATGTGACGTCACAAACTAAAAAAAAAATACAATGAAATATAGGCAAAGAAAATTTATTTTTTTTTTTAAATAACTTGGAATTATTTGCGAGCAATTTTACTGTCCATTTCGACAGATACACACTGGGACCGTTGCATTAAGACATGATTAAGATATAAAAGAATCATTTATCTAAAGGTGGGCTGTCGTGAACTACTCCTCATAATTTAATAAAAACAATTGTTCTTAATTTAAACCTTTTTTTTAGTTAATTATTTAGAGCTACAATATTTTTATTTTTATTTTTCATGAAACTTAATAAAGTTTTTCACACATGGTATGGGGCATCCCGGGCAGGTCAGGATGAAAAATTTAGTGACGCACTTTGTTGGTTTTTATGCCCCCCTTTTTTTTTTTAGTGATCAGACAGAGGGATAGAGAAAAAAAGAAAGAATAGCGGGAGGAGGAGGGGTTAATTTCTGTTTAATTATCGTTTAATTAACATTATAACAAATGAAATATGACTTACACCTATATTTTTATATATGTATATATATATAGCAATCAGCGTGTTTTTCATGATTTTGATAATTAGTAAACATAATATATTAATCTTTTAAAAAAAACCATGTATCTTTAACGGGTAGGGGAATTTCTTTGGTGAATGGTAATTAAAACTACCCCACAATCCCTACCCCTCCCCCATCGTCCCGTCCGCAAATGAGCCTGAGCCTAACTACAAACCATACTTAGAAAATATAAGTTGGAAATCACTGTGTGGTGTTGGTGGTTGTTGTTGTTTTACGATCATATTCTTCAAATATGTTTTTTTATATAAACCACCCATTTGATTAGATTTGAATTTAAATATAAATAAACTACAATGGGGGGAGGGGGGGGGAATCATTTTAGATAATGAACGTTAGGGTTTTATATTAATGGAGTTAAGGTGATGTCACTACGTTAATGTTACTGCACAGGCACACACACCACTAGGGAGCGACCGATATGCCTTTTTACCGATAGTCCGATACCGATATTTTCCCCCAGCATTTTTACCGATACCGATACCGATATTTTTTAAATCAACAACAATGCCAAACACGTGTTTTTCTCCTGCTACAGCTAATGACGTATGTCAACCCATGCTCACCCCTTTCCTGTCATATTTCGTAACACTTCGACCACACGTAAGTCTTGTTCTCCACCCTCCCCCCAACTTCCCATCCCAACTATCGGTCGCTCCCTACAAAAATCGGTTGATCCGATATTAACCGATAGTGCCGATATCGGTCCGATACCGATACCGATCCGATTATCGGTCGCTCCCCACACACCACATACACAGTCACACACACACACACCGCACGCGCACACACACACACACGCCGCCCTCTCCTTCACCTAGAAGAAGAACGGATTCTAATCACACAGCTTTGCGTGTAGCTGTTTTCTTTCGCTATCGATTTTGATTCTGGATTTTAACAGGGCTGTCAACCTAGATATTTTTGTATCCAGATCCACATATTATTTTATCTATCTAAATATAAGACAATGCCATCTAGTAGGGACGAGGCGCGAGTGTTTCCGGTCATTTTATAGCTATATAACAGTACTGTGTTTACTAAATATAGTTAGTATAATCATTTATAATAAAATGACTGCAAGTTTAAAGGTCAAACTACACGTCATGTGTATCCGTATAATTAAGTAAATACGTCATACCAATTTTATCATGACAAATGCTGAATCTTTTATTATACCACCAGCAAGGACAAGGCGTGAGTGTTGCCGGTCATAACTCTTACAGAAAGATTTATTGATGTTTTTATGCTATATACAAAGCACAAACGAACATAGATTTATATATTTGTATAAATTATTAGACTAACAACATATACGGTATATATATATATGTATATATATATGTATATATATATCAGCGCTCTATTTAAGAAAAAACCAGTGCCGGGGATGAACACAATTTTCTGCACAGCCGGGGATAAATGTCATCTCCGGCGGGGATGAAAAAAACTAAACCAGAGCCGGGGATGTCAATTCTCAGTGCCGGGGACAACCCCAGCATCCCCAGCGGCGGCGAAATGCTAACAATTTTTTTTTTGAGGATCTTCAATTTCCAAACCACCGGCCAACAAGTAACTAATTTATTTTCATAGATTAACCCAACATAAATATTTTTAAAAAATGGGGGAAACATATGTCTTAATTAACATAGTTCACGTTGGTTGAAACAAATTTGAAGCTGCACATTAATAGGACAAGCAATGAGTTTATTTTAAACAAAAAATGCAAAATTTTCATGTATTCTCTGTTTGTTAAAATCAAATATTCCATTACTCATAATTATTTCAATTTTTTAAACAAATTATGACGTTGTTCTATAACTAATCCTTTTGTTGGTTTGCCTGATGGTACATCGCTGGCAGAATTTGACTTATCTTATAGCTGTGAATAAGTCTTGGAAAGTTATATTACACTATTTACGAGTAAATGGTTTTACTCCAGTGTTACCATTAAACATAAATCTAGTGCGTGCAGAATGAAACATTATTTTATCAATACATCCAGCTACCTAGGCATTTTGATTTCAACTTCAAATTAAACTTATTAAAGTCGGATAATCTAAACTTGTAATAACAAATTATTGCTACGGATATACTGTAACACATGACTTACACACAGTAGACGTGGTATGAAGATTATCATTTGGAGATTTGACTCCTTGAAATACATTTGTTTGTTTGTATAAGACAACTTTGTTTGGGTTAACGTTTTTGCAAGACGGCTCTTTATCAACTTTATTTAAAATTATAAAATAAAAATATTACTTTAAATCTTTGTCTGGATTTTTATATAAAAATAACATTTTTCGATTGATAACTTGTGCATTAGGACTTACGAGCGACGAATTAAAAGTGAACATAAAATTAGAACCGAAGATTAAAAAAAATACTTCGAACTCTTACTGTACGTTTATTTCTATTGATTCGGTAGATAGAAGCGCAGTGCGCAGTTTTGAAGTTAAACGGAAATATTTACCAGTGCTCGCTCGACTTAAGAAAAAATCAGTGATGGGGATGAAAAAAAAATTCCGCAGAGCCGGGGATAAATGTCATCCCGGCAGGGATGCCATTAGCTAAAGCAGAGCCGGGGGTGACATCCGCGGCGGCAAATCGAGCACTGATAAATGAAAGTTATATATATTTAAACTTGTAGTCATTTTATTTTGAATGATTATGCTAACGATATTCAATAAACACAGTACTATTATACAGGGGCAGATTTAGGGGGTGGGGGCATGACGTTACCGCAAGTTTAGATAAGACTTCATTAAATTATCGAAATAATTTTTGTTCTAAGACCAATTTTCAACAATGAAAACAGTTTTGCCCCCCCCCCCCCGTCAAAAGTGTCTAGATCCGCCCCTGCTATTAAAAATGATTTTCTATAAATATGACTAAGACCGACAACACTCACGCCTCTTACCTGCACGATTGTATACCATTTTATGACCACACTGGTGAAAAACACGGGCTAACACGAACTAACTCGGACTAACACGGTCTAACTCGGACGCAAAAATTAGTGCGGACATGGGTGTCGAAAAAAATGTGGACGTCTGATCAGGGGCGAACCTTTCAAACCGGCCTTCTCTCCTCCCCCCTCCCCCAAACTCGGCTATTGATTATTACATTTATAAAAACGATCGTTTGTTTTAATCAGGGCCGTCGTGTGAACCCTAGGCACTTTTAAATCAAAAGATTGATATTTATCAATAATACCACCGGGGCACAGGTGTATTTTTATGTATTTTGAGGCATTTAACAAAAACGCTGTCGAGGCAATCGCTTTCAATCAAATCTTGGCAAATGAATGCGGAAGCGATTTGATGAGGAAAATATGTATAACCCGTCTCCTGTCTAAATCCAAATTGTATGTGACAATTCTAAGATGTTAGGTTATGATAGACAGACTTATTAGGGAGATCGAAGAAAGTGTAGCAGCCTACAGCATACTGTAAAGGATTAGCTTTATTCTTAACAGATCTTTATGGCTATAGCAACACACAGACCTCGTCGACTAATTTACCAATGAGTTGTTTTTATCTATTTGTTAGCAGTTGGTGTCTGAAAAAAAAGACTATAAATAGGGGCTGCTGCCCGTTTATCGTCTGCCACTGACTGTTTCTACCTATCGGGGCCCCTTTCATCACATACACCCACTGGGGGCCCCTGTCATCACACACAATCAACAAATGATAACTCATTTAAAGCAGTGACTACATGCATAGTTCGGGTTTAACCCCCCCCCCCATTGCTGTATAGTGGCGTAACGTAACTAGCGCTAGTTTGGACCGGGGGGGATAAATCTGCTTCATTCTCATGTTAAAAGGAGTAATGTGGGAAAATATCCGCCACTAGTTGTCGACAAAGTAAGTGCAGCCCACAGGTATAAGATAATCTGTGGTGCAGCCCACAGGTATAAGATAATCCGTGGTGCAGCCCACAGGTATAAGATAATCTGTGGTGCAGAGCACAGGTATAAGACAATCTGAGATGCAGCCCACATGTATAAGACAATCTGTGGTGCAGCCCACAGGTATAAGACAATCTGTGGTGCAGCCCACAGGTATAAGATAATCTGTGGTACAGCCCACAGGTATAAGATGATCTGTGGTGCAGCCCACAAGTATAAGACAATCTGTGGTGCAGCCCACATGTATAAGACAATCTGTGGTGCAGCCCACAGGTATAAGACAATCTGTGGTGCAGCCCACAGGTATAAGATAATCTGTGGTACAGCCCACAGGTATAAGATAATCTGTGGTGCAGCCCACAAGTATAAGACAATCTGTGGTGCAGCCCACAGGTATAAGACAATCTGTGGTGCAGCCCACAGGTATAAGATAATCTGTGGTACAGCCCACAGGTATAAGATGATCTGTGGTGCAGCCCACAAGTATAAGACAATCTGTGGTGCAGCCCACATGTATAAGACAATCTGTGGTGCAGCCCACAGGTATAAGACAATCTGTGGTGCAGCCCACAGGTATAAGATAATCTGTGGTACAGCCCACAGGTATAAGATAATCTGTGGTGCAGCCCACAAGTATAAGACAATCTGTGGTGCAGCCCACAGGTATAAGACAATCTGTGGTGCAGCCTACAGGTATAAGACAATCTGTGGTGCAGCCCACAGGTATAAGATAATCTGTGGTGCAGAGCACAGGTATAAGACAATCTGTGGTGCAGCCCACAGGTATAAGATAATCTGTGGTGCAGCCCACAGGTATAAGACAATCTGTGGTGCAGCCCACAGGTATAAGACAATCTGTGGTGCAGCCCACAGGTATAAGATAATCTGTGGTGCAGCCCACAGGTATAAGACAATCTGTGGTGCAGCCCACAGGTATAAGACAATCTGTGGTACAGCCCACAGGTATAAGATAATCTATGGTGCAGCCCGTAGCGATCCGACCCCTAGTCTCGTTATGCCACGGGCTAAATATATTGAACTGATGGAACTCGTTTCTACATTGGCTAAAGCAAATGACATAATACGGCTTTATCATTCTATACGGCTAAATCATTATATACGGTTACATCATTATATACGGCTATATCATTCATTATATACGGCTATATCATTCATTATATACGGATATATCATTCATTATATACGGCTATATCATTATGTACGCTATATCATTCATTATTTACGGCTATATCATTCATTATATACGGCTATATCATTATATACGGCTATATCATTCATTATATACGGCCATATCATTCATTATATACGGCTATCTCTATACTTATAAGACGCATTCGTTGTCTGTCTGTCTGTCTGTCTGTCTGTCTGTTCCCTTATAACTCAAGATCCAGACAAACAAATAACGTGAAATTTGTTACACATACACATAATTACATGGGGAAGGTTATAGGACAGGTTTCGTTTCATATCGATGGGTAGTTTAATTGTAATTAATTTTTTTTTATTTTAGTATTTTACTATATTAAAGTAATCTCGACGGCGCCATAGATAAAATTCCTCTGTGACGTCATTTCCCTATGATCGAATAGAACTTGCGCGCTGGTGCTGTATTGTGTCTTTGTGATGCAAAGAATTGTTGATGTTTTTTCATGCTCCCTAATTTGTACAGTTTGAGGAAGTTAAAGGAATGAAGAAGGATTTTAGAAGAAGTGTGAAGCCATAATAATAAGTATATATATATATATATATAGAGATAGAGAGGGGGGGAGGGAGAGAGGAAAGGGGTGGACAGGGGGGAGAAAAGGAGGGGGAGAGATGAAGAGGAGAGGGAGTAGGGGGAGAGGGGGTAGGGAGAAAACAGAAGGTAAACAGAAAACCTTATTTTAAACCCGGGCAAAGCCGGGTACTTGCAACTAGTATCATTATATACGGCTATATCATTCATTATATACGGCCATATCATTATATACGCCTATGTCATTCATTATATACGGCCATATCATTATATACGCCTATATCATTCATTATGTACGGCTATATCATTATATACGGCTATATTATTCATTATATACGGCTATATCATTCATTATATTTTATGTAGGCCTACAGATTCTATTCAGGGGCGTCTTATATTTAGGGGCACACGAAATTATAACTTATTAAATTTAAAGCAAAAATAAACCGAAAAATGACGAGAAAAAGGGTCAAAAAATTAATTTTAGACAATTACTATATTTACTATGATCATCTTTCAGCTACCAGGGGCGTTGTTGGGCAGGAAGGTCCGGCTCGGATGCAACAAACAAAGGGGCGGCATTTGCACAAATTTTGTAGCTGTAGGCACAGAAGTGGGGCGACATTTTCACAAATTTTGTAGTTGTAGGCACGGGACTGGGGCGACATTTTCAGAGTTTCCCCTGGGTCACAATTAACACAACTGTGACAACTTTTTTTTTGGGGGGGGGGGGAGTGAGGGGGGTTGTGCCGCCACCCTGAAATTTGTCGCCCTATGCCACCGCCTAATTTTTTCCTAAGTGGTTAAACCGGCCCTGTTTCTAATAATAGACCGTATCTCTGATTTATCTTTTACTTCCACGCCCACCAAGGTGTTATCGCGTGTCGTTATCAGTGAAGGGGGTGTCTTGACACACAGTGAAAAGAAATTTCACGTTCCATATCGATATGGTCGCTTGGGTCAATGTTCTCGTATTGGTTTTACTCGGTTGTTATTGTTCGATCAATGCATCATTTGATGAAGTAATGCTTTTTATACCGCCAGTAGTGTTCCTGTGATATAATTATGTTAATCTTAGATCTGTTCCATTTAGAAGGATTGTGTGTAGGTAATGTAAACTAAATCTTCTCACCATTCATCATCATCATCACAATCATCATGATACCATTAACCGATGAGATCGTTGGGGGAACACATGGACACCTCAACAGACAAATTTCTCCATAGTTACCAGTCCTGTCTTTAGTTCAGTGGCGTAGTGAGGGGTGGGCAAGGGTGGGAAGCATCATGCCCAGGGTGCTACACACAAAGGGGCGCCAAATGGTATATTGTACATATAATATATGGAGGGAAGGGGCGCTAAAAAGGTATTGTGCCCCGGGTGCGAGTTAAGCTAAAAACGCCCGACTTTACTCTTCGAGAATCGAGCAATGTGACGTCAACATCTACGTGGCAGACAAAACTTTTTCTTGCAACAGTTTTCTTCTGTGTGCATGCTCCGAATTCTTTCAGGTCTTAATGCACTCCAAAAGCTCGAAGTCTAGCCACGAAAATTGTGATAATCTGATAATCAGGGGCATTAACTCTGATATTTTTGCCCTTGTTTTAGACGCGATCTTCAAGGGAGAAAATAAAATCAGTGAAACAAATGTGATAGAAGTGTGGTACGCCGCACATCACCTACAGATTAACTTTCTGATCCAGAAATGTGAAACTTTTATTGTTGATCACGTGACCGTAGATAACTATTCATATTTTTACCCACACGCTGCGAGACTCAAGTCAGATATTGCGCTAAATAAAATTCGTGAAATTATGGCCATGAATTTCGACGACTTTCGAAAAACTGGCACTTTCCTCAGGTTACCAGTAGATGACTTGGTAGCGATGATAAAAACTGATGATATCAACTCACATGACTGTGTGGTCGAGTCCTGTCTACGCTGGGTCGAGTATGAGGAAGTCAGTAATTGTGACGGAACTACAAATGAAGACAATGTTATTATGAAGTCGCCAACAGTCCGAGATGATGGGAGGATTGAAGTTTTCTTTGACGATAAGAACCTGAAATCTGCGATGGAGTTCATACCGTTGAACAGACAAGATTATATAGGTCGCTTGATTAGTAGCGCGCGCATGGATCTAGTCAGCAAAGAAGGTCTGAAGATGCTGTTAGATAATGACCTCGTGATGGACAACAGAGAGGCGAGAGACATCGTGCGCAAAGCTCTGTCTGCTCAGCTGGAACCAGGAAGAGCAGCCAAGACGTGTGATGACGCAAGTACTATTAACAGCACTGTTGCTACGTCGAGCTTTTATACGGAAACTAATAGTACTGCCAACATTGATTCGTTGAATGTTGATGCTATACACAATGCCAATCATATGTTCATTTTTCTTGACATTGAAAGGAAACTAAAGGCGTATAATATTTTGACCAATCAGTTCTTCCTAATGAAGTATTTGGATATCGGGGGAGGTGATATGTCTTATCAAAAAATATCCATCAACAACAACCACACGCTCTATTTCTTATTATCGTCTAGTCCTGACAAATTTGGGAGATTAATTTTCAGATTTGTGCATGTGTCTAACTCGGTTAAAATCATATGGCAGCTACGGGTGGGAGCTTTCTTTGCAAAGGGAGCACCGCTCTGTACAGCTAATGGTACGTTTGTGTATACTTTCTGTCCGGGAGAATCAACATTGGAAATATTGCGCACGAAAGTGAAGAGCGATAGTAGTAATCTTGGTATTATGACGAATTTCGGTAAATTCAACATTCAAGGCACCTTAAACTCTGTTTTTAATTTTAAAGATAAAATAATAGCTATTTATAGCTCCAGTAAAGATGAACAAATGAATATTTACGCCTTTAACACAGAAACTAGAATCCTAGACTATGTTGCACAGCTGTCAGGAAAAGAAGACAGAATCATCACTTTTAGTTTTGGCAATAGACTTTTCATCTTGCAAGGAAATGGGAGCTTGACAGAATTGACTGAGAAGAATGAAAGCGTGCTGGCTGAATATCATCCACCTTTATGGAGTTTATCACTTACAATATATGGAGCCATGGTTATTTGTGGTACGCTATATATTGCCACAGATATGAGAAAAACAATATCGCTACCATCATCTTGCCAATTTGGGTCAATGAGATTTGTTAATTTTGTACAAAATGTCAGTTGTCAGTACGCTACTTTAGATCAAATGTGGCTTGGGGAAGAAATTTAATTGACGTAAGTTTGAAGATCCTGTCTCATATATTAACAATTAAGAACACGTTTTAATTGATTTTTAACATACCACTTTTCCCCACTAAGTAATCATTTGAGGTATATATATGTATGTGAAACTATCATATGGTCCAGTATTTTTACCCATATCACAACACAGCTGTATGTGAACTGATCAAGTCATCCAATTTAGAACAAATGTTGTAATGTAAGGCACCATTTACTTGTGACACTTTGGGCTCCAACAAACAAACTACACATTACTGGCCACTTATGACACTTTGGGCTCCAACCAACAAACTAAACATTACTGGCCACTTGTGACCCTTTGGGCTCCAACCAACAAACTAAGCATTACTGGCCAAGGTCACAACTTTATTGCTATCCTCGCTTTTTTTCTTTGTTGCCCTCACTTCAAATATAAAATAATGGTTTGAAACATATATCTATACTAGGACAAATGGAGCGTATTTTGATAAATATAGCAATTCTAAAATAAATATACCAATCTTCAAACTAGGAAAATAGAGCATATATTTTGTAAACATATCATTTCTAGAATTGATAGAATCATCTTTATAGACATACATCAATACTAGGATAAATGGAGCATATTGTTGATAAGTATACTAATTCTAAAACTATTAGAACAAAATTTATGCAAATAAATCGATACAAGGAAAAAGCCAGTTGTTTTTAAAAACATCATAAATAGTTCAAGTATTTCAATTGTTATAACATAGATCAATCCAGCGTTGTTGTTTGTTTGTTGTTATTTTATGGGTGGGGGGGTACACACATTTATCTTTGCTACGTCACCTACAAATGTAACAATTTCACTACCACACCCACACCTGTTATTTTGAACGCGGTGGATCCCAAACCATATCTTTTCATATGAGTTTTTCAGTTATCAGAGATCAAACATTTCAAACGTTGATTCATTGCATGTCAGTTGACACCGCGCTGTCAGAATCCGTAAGGTTAACTCAGAGGTGGGCAACTGATATCTTTTAAAAAAAATATCTTAATAAAAGCAGCAATAGAGTGGTGTGGTCTTTAATACCAATAACATTATTAGAATCAAGTGCACCAAGAATCACACACGCACACACACACACACACACATTGTGGCAGCTTACTGTTCTCAAGCTTTCAACCCTTTGCGAACACGTTCATAGAGGAAAGAGAGACAACGTCTCTGGATGGACAGCTCTGCCAAAGTATTTTAGGGTCTTTCTAGATTACAAAAAAAAATTATCCCTATTTTATAATTATATGTTCGGGTATGTTCAGGCTTAATCTGAAACTGTTTCGACTTAAATTAAAAGAAAAACTTGCTCGCTGACCACTTTTGATTACCAATCATCTGAGTTGTAAAAATGCATTATGATGACTCGATATATTCTTCACTTTACTCAAAGACATGTTCGAGTTACAGCTACCTGCCTACAACACGGTGATCACCTGCACCTTAGTCACTCAAGCAAGCATATTTACTCAGAGGCGGATTTAACTGTGGACGCACCTGGCACGCGCCCTGGGCCGTAACTTCAAACAACGTACACGCCTGTACCGGGTACTTAGAAACCTACAACGCGCAACAGTAACAAATTATTAGGGTTGCTGGACTAATTACAAGATCCAATGAACGTTATGGCTCTTAAGTCTATCCTCCAATGAGGTAGTACAGTCTGAACTTGGACTTCCCACCACCCCTTTTCCGTACACACACTGCCATTGAACAAAGGTTAAGATTTGTTAGATATAAACATTATTAGCAATTTAGCTCCGGAAAAAATTGATCAAGTGTGTAAGTAAACCATTGATTAGAAGCTAGAAAGATAAATGTGTTTTTGAATCTAAAAAATATGCCTACATTACAGTATAGCTACATACAACTAGTGTTATGTTATTTCATTAAGTATTCTTCATCGCAGTAAATCACTTTTGCAGAGCAAATATTGTTGCAACTCCTCTAAAAGCATAAACGTTCGCTCTATAGAATCACGACTGTGTGCCATTTGTCACCTTGGCGGGTGCGGTGCCTGACAGTGTGGGAACCACTGACGTGTGAAACAAGTGTCATTACCTTCCCCTCCTCAACTGGCGTCATCATCAATAATTACAATTCAGTCAAGTGATAGTGATTGGGGGGGGGGGGGTCTAATTCGGACTCTAGTGCTAGATATAAAGTTACAGACCAGAGAGAAAGTTTAATGTTAAACATGTTAGGATAGCGAGTTTGTTACCTTAAAGACGTAACACGTTTACTCTCGTTTAGTTAGTTCCTTTTGGACTTATTAGTTTAGGTTAGTTGTTGTTTAAATGTTCATTGGATTTGTAGTAAATAAATAGAATTTGTTTTATTATTGAACCCACGTGTCTTGTTAGTCATTTACAACAATATGTTGTATTTCTGCGGTCGGCTGAGAATTACTGTGAGACGACAATGACATAACGGGACACGCTTTTCGGTTTGCAACGAAGACGTTTAAGGTGGATTCACTTTGTAAACCTATTCACGGCTGTGTTTATGTTACTTCCCTTCCCCCGCCCATCCACTTCCTTCCGGACACCCCTTCAAGTCATCAACATCATCTTCATCTTACCCTGCTAATGGCAGGGGCGGACTTGTGTCCCGGGGGTAGAGGAAAATGTTGGGCCCTTTAGAAAAAGAGAGGGCTTAAAATTGGGGTATGTGGGGGGGGGGCTAAATAATCGGGGGCCCTGTGCGCACGCCCGGAGCGCATGTTGTTTGGGGAAAGAATGGCGGATCCTTGTGCTACTGCTCATGCTACTGCGTTATATAATACATTAAGATATAAAAGAATCATTTATTTCGTTGGCGGGCGGTCGTTAACTTTAATTTACTCCTGTCTTAATGTAATAGTCTTAGCAGCCGTTCACATATTATACAACGTCGATGGGGCAAGATGGTAAGGGGCAGGTCATGATGAAAAATTTCGCGACGCACCTCAGAAGAAAATCTTTCAACTTTGCTACAGAGTGTGTTGATTTTATGTCCCCCATTTTAAATGATCGATGGAAAAAAGAAAGAATAGCGAGAGGGCGGGATGCTGTATATTATAGTTTAATTAACATTATAACAAATGAAATATCACTTACTGTGACGAGCTAAAGTAGATTTAGAGACAGAGACAATCCCCTTCGACCATTTAACATAGTAGATATCTAAGAATTAGGATTAGCACGAATAATAGTGACAAGGTGACAGACAACTTAGGGCAAGGTGGGAAACAATAGAATAGTAGACAGCGAAGGTGTGAAGACTGGGAGGCGCCGTCGGACAGTCTAGCAGGTTAACAATGACGACCAGGTGACGCTCCTAGAAAGATTAGATAGTGAAGAGACTGTGACGTACTTAGGGTAATTAGGGCACGGACGTTATGGGTATAAATAGGGGCTGGATTCGGACATTAGTTAGTGATGGGGCAGTTCGTAGTTATGAGAGGAGTTAGTTATAAGGAGTTTGAGAAGAGAGATAGTTACGAGAGCGACGAGAATAGTTTAGAGATCTTTAGTTAGTCAGAGTTGAGGCAGAGCAAATTACTGTGGATTTGAAGATGTATTCGTTTATGGACTTGTTGTATTCTGATGTACATTCATGTAAATAAATCGTTGTACTAACAACGCATCGAGTTTGATTGGTTTTTGAGTTGTGACAAAGGAGTGAGCAAATAAGAGTGAAACGGACAGACATTGAGCTAAATTAACATCTCTACGTTGGAATTAAAACATACAACTCATAACATAAACCAAAGGGCCTGAGACGTTTATAGAGCATAATCCAAAAGAGCCCGTAACATTTATGGCACCTCCGACGGTAACTCTGACTAACGCTGAACAGTATTGTGCATTATAAATTGAGGAATTCATAGTGTGAAGTAATATTTGCTGTATACATGAAGATTATATTTATGTTGCCGACGTAAAGGATTATTATGTATTGATCGTTGCTGTATAGCAATGGGTTGCTGTTGTCGTCATCGTTACAAATACATGACGTTTTGATTCTAAGTATGCTGTCGTCATAAAGAGGTATTGCGGTATCGATTATTGCTGTACTACATGGAGTTGCTGTTGCTGTCAATGTGGACAATACAGGAAGGTTGATTTTATGTATGCTGTCGACGTGTTGTACTCGTATTATAGTACTTTTGAAGCTGTTGTTGCTGTCGACCTGAGGGAGACGTGAACCTAGTTTTATCTGCTACATTGCACCGGTCAAGTTGAAGTGTATGGACAATATCGTATTATTTTAATTTGTGGATCAAGTCAAGTGTATTGACAATATCAAGTCAAGTCTATAGACAATATCGTATTAATGTTGTGTGTGAATTCGGCAAAAGGTGTTGGACACACAAGCTAAGTCTAACATTTTATTCTTGTATGATTTATGTTAAACATTTATTGTAACCTTTTAATGCATTTTGTTCGTTGTTCTTGGTGGAATTCTGTATTACTTTGAATACAGTAGAGGTTTAAATAGGGTCCACTTAGAACAACCAAAACACATACATTTAGGTTAATGATTATTATTCTGTTTCCATTACTTAGATACTTAGCTCTGCTGATTTAGTATACTTTTTTTTTGTATCTTCTCTTTCCAATTAGTAGTTTTATCAGGTCAATATTAGTTGCATTTTGTTTAGGTTTGTTGTTTTACTATTAATTTAAGGTTATAATCTCCTATCACTGTCATGGAATATCTGGCAGCTTTGGTAGAAACTGGTAAGGCCCTTGGGTATACTGGCAATGACTTACAAGCTTGGGTAATAGAGACAAGTAATAAAGAGAGACTCGAGAGGGAGGATCAGGAGAGGGAAGAGAGACTAGAAGAGATGCCAAGTGAAAATTGTAAAGTTGAACATATTTGGTGGTTGGGTCTTACGGGAGAGGACTTTGTAAAGGCATTTCACGAGAGGCGATTGAAAGAGAAAAATCCGCCACTAGTAGATGACGAGCCGATAATAGGGTCATATTTGTTTGAGGAAAATAACGTAGAAACAGAAAGGTCGAATAATGATGATAGAATACAGGTGACAGATAACGAGTTGACGTTAGAGGATGAAAGAGTGAGTAGAGAACATGTAAATGTGCAGTTAGATAACAGCGAGAGATTACGAGATGAAGTACAAGAAACAAATTTAAAAATAGACAACTTGTCAATTAGACTAGGTTCGGTAGAGAAATTATTACATAGTATCCTGATCAAATTAGATTCGATAGATTCAATCGCCGCATCACAGCCTAAAATAGAAAAGGGGTTGAAGGCTATGGTTAGTAAAATAGATTTAGCGGGCTCAATAGTTGAGATAAATAATGTAAAAAAGGACATTGGTCAAGTTAAATTTATTGAAGAAGTCAGTAATCGGACCAAAAGTTTTGTTAATAATAAAGAAATAATTACAGAGAAATGTGTTAGAAAGAAGTTCCCTGTTATAGAGCCTGTTTGTAAACAAAATGATCATTTTGGGAAAACACCACAACGAAAATCAACTTTTCCTGGGCGTGTTAAACCGGTAGCTGGTCAAAGTCGGTCAGTGGTGGGAAGTGAACATTGGCAGAGGATGAGAGTTAGACACAATGAGCATCAACCGCCTAGAATTATAATTGTAAGAAAGAGATCTGGTCCTAACTGCGATGTGCCAGTAGAACTATTCAAGAAAAACAAATGTCATTGTGAGTACGGGTGTAGAAAGAAGTTTGATGTAAGAGGGAAATGTTGCGAAAATGAGAGTTTGTTGAAGTATGGGCAAATGGAGACACAGTGTAGACATGGTATGAACGATGTGTTTCGGTACAGGCGTAGAAATGACCCTCAAAATATTGATGGTAGAAGAATGAACTACACTTGTCATGGGGATAATTGTCTAAGGTACTGCCATAGAAATATGGGTAAAGATTTATATGGTAGACGAAGGGTAGAGCAATGCTTTAGGCCTCATTACCCTGATCAATATTTCACTTCTAGATCAGTACCAAGAAATAATCGGGTTAATAACGATTGTTATCAAATGAGAAAGCCTAGATATGGGTTCTTCCAAGGCAAGGAGAGGGATTTAGATGGCAACTGGCGAGAACATTTTGTAAAATAGTTTGATTCTCGACCATTGGATATCTCGATAACGGATGTACCTGAAACGGTTAATGCTTGTAAAAAGTATGTAATTTTCTTTTAAGTACTTTAATTGATGATTTTTTTTTGTTTATTGGAAAATATCGTTTGTCGTTGACAATAATTTTGTTTGTTTTTTAAGAGTTTAGAATCGCATGATGTAACTTTTATGTTATAGATGATGATTTTGTTTTGCTGCAAGTTATGGTTACCGAGCATTTTATTACGTAAATCTGTAGAAGGAATCATACATATTTAATTGACCTAATTTAAATGACGTTTTAATATTTTGTAAAATCAATTGTTGATGTTATTGTCAACAAAATGACAGAGTTGTTGTAAATAGATATCGGACACTCATGTTGCATGTTACTGATCATGGTACTAGATAAGTTTTAGAATCATGACCCTATGTAATGTTATCATCTTGGTATTTAGACAATAATTAATTAACTTATAATTTTATGCTTGGTGTTATATACTACCCAATTTTTACGGCTCTAACAATGTGTGAATTTTTTCAAAGTATTTGTGTTAGTTTTGCTTTTGTTAAAATATGATTTTGATGGTTTTTTTTTTTTTTGTTTGGCATGCTTGCATCATGCTTACTAACAAGGGGGGAGATGTGACGAGCTAAAGTAGATTTAGAGACAGAGACAATCCCCTTCGACCTTTTAACATAGTAGATATCTAAGAATTAGGATTAGCACGAATAATAGTGACAAGGTGACAGACAACTTAGGGCAAGGTGGGAAACAATAGAATAGTAGACAGCGAAGGTGTGAAGACTGGGAGGCGCCGTCGGACAGTCTAGCAGGTTAACAATGACGACCAGGTGACGCTCCTAGAAAGATTAGATAGTGAAGAGACTGTGACGTACTTAGGGTAATTAGGGCACGGACGTTATGGGTATAAATAGGGGCTGGATTCGGACATTAGTTAGTGAGGGGGCAGTTCGTAGTTATGAGAGGAGTTAGTTATAAGGAGTTTGAGAAGAGAAATAGTTACGAGAGCGACGAGAATAGTTTAGAGATCTTTAGTTAGTCAGAGTTGAGGCAGAGCAAATTACTGTGGATTTAAAGATGTTTTCGTTTATGGACTTGTTGTATTCTGATGTACATTCATGTAAATAAATCGTTGTACTAACAACGCATCGAGTTTGATTGGTTTTTGAGTTGTGACAAAGGAGTGAGCAAATAAGAGTGAAACGGACAGACATTAAGCTAAATTAACATCTCTACGTTGGAATTAAAACATACAACTCATAACATAAACCAAAGGGCCTGAGACGTTTATAGAGCATAATCCAAAAGAGCCCGTAACACTTACATATATGTTTTTTGCAAATATATGTAAAGCAGTCAGTGTGTTTTCATGATCTTGATAATTAGTAAACATTAGGGAGCGACCGATAATCGGATCGGTATCGGTATCGGACCGATATTGGCACTATCGGTTAATATCGGATCGGCCGATTGTTGTAGGGAGCGACCGATAGTCGAACCGATATAGGCACTATGGGTTAACTATCGGACCGGTCGTTTTTTTGGCTGCCGATACATTTTTTTTTTCACAACAGAGTTGCAGAAAAAAAAATCAGTAAATAACCCAATTCTATAACCAGATCAGACAACATTTAAAAAAAAAAGGAAAAAAAAAACCCGTACACAGAAATTGTCACGTCTACATCAGAGATATGACCTTGAAACAATAGGATTGGCATTTCTTTTTTCTAATGTATGACCTTGAATGATACAATTAGTGAACATCTGTGTGTATTTTTTTTCGGATGGGAAGTTGGGAGGGGGGGGGTAAACAAGACACGCGTAGACGAAGTGTTACAAAATATGTGAACATGGGTTGATATACGTCATACAGCACGAGAAAAACACGTGTTTGGCATTGTTGTTGTTTAAGGGGCTGTCCATTAATTACGTCAACAAAATAGGGGGGGAGGGGGGGTCAGAAAATTTTTGACAACTGTTGACAAGGGGGAGGGGGGGGAGGTCAAGAAAAGTTGACGTCAACAATGTTACTTTTTTAAATTTAATATAATTAATAAATAGGAAAATTAAGCATCGTTTGTAGTTCTGTGTTACACACTCGATTAACATTCAGTATTTTAATTAAACTAACTATATTCCTACTAATTTTGCCACATAAACATTTTGGAAGCCACCTTTTTTAGGGGGGGTAATCAAATGTTGACGTAATTTTATAGGAGATCTCTGGAATTTTGACAAGTTGTTGACAAGGGAGAGGGGGTGGGAGGTAAAAATCGCCAAAAATTTGTTGACATAAATAATGGACAGCCCCTAAAAAGAAAATATCGGTATCGGTATCGGTAAAAATGCTGGGGGAAAATATCGGTATCGGACTATCGGTATAAAGGCATATCGGTCGCTCCCTAGTAAACATAATATATTTATCCTTTAAAAACCAGCATCTTAAGCCTGTTCCATTCTGGACACAGGACGTGTTAGCGCATTTTCGTGTTATGTATCAGTACGTATGTTAGCTTTCAGTAAATATTTGGAAATTTTGGAAATGTTTATAAATTCAATTGTTAGGGGGATAGATACTATTGGGGCCCCTAGGAGATAGACTCTGACTTTGCCATGGCAATCGTAAAAAATATTGGGATTTACTCTTCAAAAATGGAGCAATGTGATGTCATCATTTTTATAGGGGACCAAAAATTTTCTTGTAACAGTTTTCATCTCAGGGCATGCGATGAATTTTTTCAGGTTTTAATGCGTTCCCAAGACACCAGATCTAAATCCAATCATTGTGAAAATCTGGTAATCAGGGGCATTAACTCTGATATTTTTGCACTTGTTTTAGACGCGATCTTCAAGGGAGAAAATAAAATCAGTGACACAAATGTGATAGAAATGTGGTACGCCGCATATCACTTGCAGATTAACTTTCTGATCCAGAAATGTGAAACTTTTATTGTTGATCACTTGACCGTGGATAACTATTTACATTTTTATCCACACGCTGCGAGACTGAAGTCAGAGACTGTGCTGGATAACATTTGTGAAATTATGGTCATGAATTTCGATGACGTTTGACAGACTGAAACTTTCCTTAAATTACCTGTAGATCACCTGGTAGCAGTTGTAAAAAGTGAAGGTTTCAGGTCTTATGACAGTGTGGTTGAGTCCATTTTACAGATATTAATAGACAATCACCTAGTGATGGACAACAGAGATGCAAGAAGCATTGTGTGTAAAGCCTTGTTGGCTCAAGTGGAACTTGAAAGAGCGGCCATACGTTGTTCAGTCACCAATGCAATCACCGATGTTGTAGTTGCAGGTAGTACATCCATGGAAGTTAACAATCCTGTTCATACAAATTCTTTACCACCAGCAGATTATAATGTTTCTTCTGACATCACCAATCCACAGGAAAGCAAAGTATCTGAGACCTGTCTTCCCTGTGATAATCTTCAACCTGTTTTCATTTTTCTAGATGTAAACAAAAGGCTAATGGCTTATAATATTGTGACAAATAAATTCTTTTCATTAGCAAACAACGAGTATGTGGATGTTATGTTGTACAAAGCTGAGCTTTATCTGTTGAGAATATATAAAAAAAATTCTTACATCCATCAAACAATAACCAAATTTTCTCATTTAGGCAAAGCCACTTTAGAAATTGAAATGGATAGTTTCCATGAAAAAGAAACAATACACTATATAGTGAATGGTGCATTTGTTTATAGACTGCTTTCTGAAGATTCACAACTTCAAATGTTTCGATTAAAAGTTGATAACGAAAACAAAAAGTTCGTGTGTGTTGGACAATTCACCACACAGGGCATTTTAAGTTCTGTTGTCAACTTAAATGATAAAATAGTAGCTATTTTTAATGTGAATGAGGCAAAAAAAAAGTATGTTTATACTTTCAGTACCCTAACCAGAATGCTATACGAGGTTATAGGATTATCCTCTGAGAAAGCTAACAGCCTAGCCACTTTTAGTTTAAAAGAAAAGTTTTTCATCCTCCAAGGCGATGGAACTTTAATAGAATTGTTAGAGAAAGATGACAATCTGCAAACTGTTACTCGCACCTCCATGTGGGATACATCATTGACAATCCGTAGGGCAGCTATGTGGAATAAGACGCTCTATGTAGTGGCCAATTTAACAACACAGAAGGTGCTGCCATCAAGCTGCCATTTTGGACCACTCAAGTTTATTAAAGCCTTCCCCAACGCCAGACGTTGCCAGTATACAGTTGTTGACAAGGGATGGCTTACACAGGAAATTTAACAAAAGAAACTTAAATATTGGTACATTATTTCATAACAATTACTCAGTATTGTAAGTTACAATCTCACAAAGTTACTACTTCAAAACCACTGTCTCATATTTTGACTATAACTGTAAAATATTTAGTTGAGCTGATGAGATAAATATTAAGAAAAGAGGAGGAAAAACAGACACATTTATCGAGTTTGAATTGTATTTATTTTTTTGTACAATGCATCTATTGTTTTCTTTTTAAATGTTAATATATGTCTAATATTTGTTTCATTATTATTTTTAAGTAAACTGTTTGTGCTTCAAAACATTTATTAGGCTATTTATTAAAACATAACTTTTTAATTATTAAAAGAAAAAGTGATGTTCACACAAATTATTTTTTATATACCTGATCAAAACCAAACACTTGATTTAGAAATGTTAACATTTACATTATGGTTTCTCTCCGGGGGTGGCTGGATCCTGGCCAAACATAAGCTCATTAAACACTTTACGGAGAAATTCTCTTCTCCCGGGATACTATCTATAATACAAAAGTTAACTGATTACACTGGGCAACAGCCAAAAAAAACGTCTGGGGTTTTTCAACTGATTTAGACTAATTTTGGTTTTCTGAGTCCGAATATCACATTGATTTTGCTCGGTCAGGTCAACTTCTTGAGATACAGCCATAGACCTACCTGACGAGCTATACGTATTATAATATCAGGGGTTTTAAGTTCAATCATTTCTCTAAATTAGCTGCATAAAATTTAGCAGCAAAATAATCACAATTATAAAAACAGAGATAATTATATTTTATTCATAAATCATCAATCTGGATTTTCACTTGATTATTTAATGCATCAGCACTTGATTGTGTTAAATAAGCCAATAAAATTGTCAGGACAGTGAAAGTAGATAGACATAATATTGTTTAGATAGATAAACAGATACATTGAGTGATAGATTGATAGATAGATAGATAAATCGCACGGACAGTGAAAATAGGTCAGGAATGATGATTAATAGCAGCAGCGTGTAGAGTTAGGTATTACGTAATTAGACAGGTGAAGGAGGGGCGAAAGGGAAAGATTGGTCAGTTGTAGGGACGCGGAGATATACAGGTCACGACAGAAAGAGAGGGGGCAGTGTAGGTTTTGTTAAGTTAGAAGAAAGTTGTCTAATTAGGAAGAAACGAAGAGATTAGTAGGAACCGTTTTATTGTATTGACATAAGGGACAATTGATAGAGTAGACTTGATTAAGGTGGTCCATGGGCCATTTAAGGTTTCTGCTAGTTGTTTTTTTTATTTTTTTTTATTTTTTAAGCTATACACTAGCCATTTTTGGCACATGCATACAACATACCAATTAATGAACAAAGAAATAAAATATATATTTAAAAAAATGTATTTTAAAATGTATTTTGTGACTTTTTTTTGGGTAAAAAAGTGTAATTTTAAGACATATTTTCAAAAATTTTCAAAGAACCAATTTTTAAAATCTATTGTAGATATCATAAAATAGCTTTGCACAAATGTTAATGAGTGTGTTTCAAACAAACGTCCAATTTTTTTTTTTTTTGGAAATATTAAACAGAATTTTTTTTATATTTTTTTTCTTACCTACCCCCCCCCCCCCGAAATGCAACTTTTTCTCCAAAAAAAAATTGTCAGGGGTTTATCAGCTGATGATCCGCAAATTTTTTTTTTTTTTTTAAATTTCTGTAGGAAAAAATCCTGACCTGATTGAACAAAACCAAGATCATTTTCGGACTCAGAGCATCAAAATTAGTATAAATCAGTTGAAAAACCCTGGACTTTTTTCAAAAAATATTTTTTTGTTGCCCTGTGTTATTGACTAGATTTAAATATTTTTCTTATTTCACAATAATTTGATTTCTTGCCAAAAAGTCATCAGCTTTAAATCATTATTTCATAAGTAACAATATGTAGCTGTGAAAAACTACAGCACTATCAATATGTGGACGGAAGCTATGTACATAATAGTTTATTAGTTAAATACTATCCTGAAAAAAAATTGGGCAACAATAACATTGGTTTTCTTTCACGTGCATCATTTAATTTATTCTTCATGGATGTGGGCTACTAGTGCGTAAGGTTAACTCAGGGGTGGCCAACTGATCCGTAATGTTAACTCGGAGGTGGGCAACTGATCCGTAAGGTTAACTCAGGGGTGGCCAACTGATCCGTAAGGTTAACTCAGGAGTGGGCAACTGAACCGTAAGGTTAACTCAGGGGTGGGCAACTGATCCGTAAGGTTAACTCAGGGGTGGGCAACTGCTGCCTTTTTCAAAAAAATATCTGCGGCCTTAATAAGAGCATCAAGAAATAGTGTGGTGTGGTCTTTAAACCAATCACATTTGTAGATACAAGTGCACCAAGAATCTCTCACACACACACACACTGTGGCAGCTCACTGTCCTCAAGCTTCTAACTCTTTCCATTGAGGAAAGAGAGACACCGTCTCATGGTGGACAGCATTGCCAAAGTTTTTGAGGGTCATTCTAGATCACACAAACAAAATTTGAATCTATTTTCTAATTACATTTTTTGGGTAAAAGTGTTCAGTCTTAAACTGAAACTGTTTCAGCGTAATTTAAAAAAAAAAAAAAAAACTACTTGCGTACCACTTTTGATTACCAATCATCAGAGTTGCAAAAGTGCGATATGATGACGCGATATATTCTTCACTTTACTCATAGACGAGTGAGAGTTACAACTCTCTAACTACAACTTGTTGAACACCTGCCCTCAGTAACACGGGCATATTTACTCAGAGGCGGATTTAACGAAGGGTATGCCTGACGTGCACCCTGGGCCCTATAACAAACCCCAATTTTACACTGGTAAATTTAATTTTGCTTTTTTAAGTAGTCCTATATTTTTTATTCTGCATCCGGGGCCCCCATCATCATCTTACCTTTAGCCGATGTAGTCGTTAAGAGCAGGGGCGGACTTATGTCAGTTGAGGTCACGGGGGCAGAGGAAAATGTTGGGCCCTTTAGAAAAAAAGTGTAAGTAAAAATAATCGGGGGCCCTGTGTGCGCGCCCGGTGCGCCTGTCCTTAAATCTGGCTCTGGTTGGGGGACGAATGGTGGCCTCAGTATTCTACTGCTCATGTTTTTGACTATGATCGGTTATAAAACCCGACTAGACAGAATTTTTTCCGCTATGAAATTTAGAGTTGTTCATTTTGGTGTCGCCCTAAGCTGGTGTCACCAGGTGCGGCCCGCACCCCCCACCCCCCAGTGACCCCACTACTCAGCATGATTCTATAACTTCATATTAGTACTTCCAATGAGGCAACTTTGCCAATGTGGGCACTTGGCAGTTGCCTAGTTCTCTCATGCCCATAAAGGCTCAAGTCGTGACAAACGGAACCTAATAAACTTCGACTTGTTTGTTTTTTTCGCTCAATGCTAAACTTATACTTTTTTTTCCACCATCAATAGACGATGTAAATACAAATATTAATCGTAAACATGACTCCGTAATTGTACCTGTATTATTTTTTTTTCGCTTGTAGTGACTCCGCGAATTTATAATCACTGACCTAGAAAGCAAACAATTCTGGTTGCACAGCTATGTTTGTAAAAAAAATTACTTTCACTTCAGAAAAAAGAAACGTACGCGTATGTGTACTTCCATAGTAAATGTATCATCCTTTGAATGAACTAATATGTTAGTCATAATTTAGTTATTTAGACGTGATTTTTTTTATTTAAAGAGCTACACAGTATGTAAGGTCCAGTTTTTTTCCACACTCATTACATTATGAAATCAATCACTGCCTTACATTAATTATAATAGTGGTGATGGTGGGGGGAAGGTTGCCCGGCGGCACTTATTTAGGTACTTTGATAAACCTATTTTCGACATGGTTTCGGAATATCCGGAAATGACCAAAAATGGCAGCTATTGATAAAGTAGTCGGAAAAGAGGTGTTCTATCCAAAATACATATGTTTACTTTAGTTAATCAATTTAAGTAAGGCTGATACTTTATTTTTTTATTGCTAAGATTAAACTAAATGAAATATATATATTTTTTTCTAAATCGGATTTTTTTAAGTTACATTTATTTATATAGCAATGAAAGGTTCCTTTACTATAGAGTCATTTTCAAAAAATTAGTTCCGGATGAACAAAACTAATATATTTATATTCTTCGTCTTGTCTAGTTTCTAAAAATGTGCATGTTCTTTAAGATATCTATTCTCTGTTTCAAGATATTTTAATTCAAAGTGACCATGTGTCAGCCATGTTTCTTAACAAATATTATATTAAGGCGAGCTAGGTTGTTTTTTCGGTATCCGAAGCCCAACGCGGATAATTAATCTAATACATTTATATGCTTTGACCTTTATACTGCCTAAAAATGTTTTATTTCTGCAAAACCCCCCTCTCTGAAGAAAGATATTTTACTTTTAAGTTAGCATGCTGCTGTATTTTTTCGGTCTATTTTTAGAAACATGACCTTTATCGGAAGTAAACATTACACTATTTTCTATTTAAAATCTTTTCAAATCTTATTAAATCAATAAAAATGAAACACAATCCACAATGTTTACTTTTTTAATCTTGATGTTTTAATTCAAATCCAATAAAAAAATATGATTTTAGGTGACATTTTAGCTATTTTTTTAAAAGTCACATTTATTTTTTAAATAGGTGATGATTGCACGTGCACATATAAACTGACAAAATACTTACTACAATACTTACTTTTGATCATAATTCTAATTCTTATTAATCATCATAAAAATTAAATAAAATATATATCACATGAATTATCATTTACACATAACCACAAATAAGTGGTAAAAATCTGAACCTTCATCTTAAAAGAAACTCAAGATGTGCAAGTTTGAAGTTAACATCTTGTCATATTACTTCTGATTTGACACCATGTTTTTTTTATAGTTTGATTTTATTATTTTCATAATTATAGCATGAAAGTTATTTTTTAAGATCTCTGTATTTAGTATATGCATCCTATTATATTTCTAAAAAATTTAATGCTTCTTGCTTGAATAGTTTTTAAGTTATAAGGTCATGTCAGCTGAACACAATTTTTTTTTTCAACCAATATACACAAAAAACTATATATATATATATATATATCACTTGCATTATTATCCACACATAATCACCAATAGGTGGTGAAAATTTGTACCTTCTGTCTTTGAAGATTCTCAAGTTTTTAAGTTAAATTTGATTTTTAAGTCTCTTTTTTTTATTTTTTTTTAAACAGCACGACTTCAAGAACACCCTGAATAATAAATATAATTGTGAGACAAAATGGAGATTGACTCTGACTTTGCCATGGCAATCGTAAAAAATATTGGGATTTACTGGTCAAAATTGGAGCAATGTGATGTCAACATTTTTGTAAGGGACCAAACCTTTTCTTGTAACAGTTTTCACCTCAGCGCATGCTCTAAATTTTTTCAGGTTTTAATGCGTTCCCAAGACACCAGATCTAAATCCAAACATTGTGAAAATCTGGTAATCAGGGGGATTAACTCTGATATTTTTGCCCTTGTTTTAGACGCAATCTTCAAGGGAGAAAATAAAATCAGTGACACAAATGTGATAGAAATGTGGTACGCTGCACATCACTTGCAGATTAACTTTCTGATCCAGAAATGTGAGACTTTTATTGTTGATCACATGACCGTGATTAACTATTTACATTTTTATCCACACGCAGCGAAACTAAAGTCAGAGACTGTGCTGGATAACATTCGTGAAATTATGGTCATGAATTTTGATGACTTTCGACAGACTGAAACTTTCCTTAAATTACCTGTAGATCACCTGGTAGCAGTTGTAAAAAGTGAAGGTTTCAGTTCTTATGACAGTGTGGCTGAGTCCATTCTACAGTGGGTTGAATATGAAGAAGTCAGTGACGCTGATGCACAACTACCTAAACCAGGGGATAAAAATAAAGACTGTCATCAAGAAAAAAATACTTTGATTGAAGTCGAACAAGTTAGATCCATAGAAGTCTTATTCAACAATGAAAATTTAATCCTGGAGAAATCGGTTGACAGAAAAGAATTGGTTGGTCGAATAATGACGAATGTCAACTTGGGGCTCGTCGGCAAGGAGGGCATCAAGATATTAATACATAATGACCTAGTGATGGACAACAGAGATGCGAGAAGCATTGTGTGTAAAGCCTTGTCGGCTCAAGTGGAACTTGATAAAGTGGCTATATGTTGTTCGGTCACCAATGCAATCACCGATGTTGTAGTTGCAGGGAGTACATCCATGGAAGTAAACAATCCTGTTCATACAAATTCTTTACCACCAGCAGATTCTGTTTCTTCTGACATCAGCAATTTGCATGGAATCACATTTTTCGAGACAAGCCATTCCGGCGATAATCTTCAACATGTTTTCATTTTTCTAGATGTTAACAAAAAGCTAGTTGCTTATAATATTGTGACCAATCAGTTTTTTTTCCTTAGATAAATACAACAAGCATGCAGATATTATATTGTACAAAGATGAGATTTATCTGTTGACAATTGGTTTAAATCATTCTTACATCACTCCAATTTTAAAAAAGTTTTCTGATTCAGGGAAAGCTTCTTTAGTAATCAAAAAGGATAGTTTCTATGAAAAAGAAATAGTACGTCATATTGTGAATGGTGCATTTGTTTATAGACTGCTATCTAAAGATTCACAACTTCAAATATTTCGACTTAAAGATGATCAGAAAAATAATGATTTCGTGTGTGTTGGACGATTCCCCGCTTTGGGTATTTTAAAATCTGTTGTTAACTTTAATGACAAAATAGTAGCTTTTTTTAATGTGAATGAGAAAACAAAGTTAGTTTGTGCTTTCAGTACACAAACCAGAATGCTATACCATATTACAGGATTATTTCAGAAAAAAAACAACAGGGACCCAATAAGCATAGCCACTTTTAGTTTTAATGAAAAGTTTTTCATCCTCCAAGGTGATGGAACTTTAATAGAATATCGACAGATGACAAGCTACAAGTTGCTACTCGTACATCCATGTGGGATATATCACTGACAATCCATGGGGCAGCTATGTGGAATAAGACGCTCTATGTAGTGGCCAGTTTAACAACACAGAAGGGGCTGCCATCAAGCTGCCATTTAGGACCACTTAAGTTTATTAAAGCCGTCCCCAACGCCAGACGTTGCCAGTATACAGTTGTTGACAAGGGATGGCTAACACAGGAAATTTAACAAAAGAAACTTAAATATTGGTACATTATTTCATAATAGTGACTCAGTAAAGGTAAGTTACATTCTCACAGCAAAACAAAGCTACTACTTCCCAACCACTGTCTAATATTTTCGGTATAAAAGTATATTTGGTTGATCTGCGATAAAGATACGTAAAATAAAAGTAAAACTGACAAAAAAAGAGGAGGAAAAAACATTGACGCATTTTGAATTTTTAACATTTTTTTTACAATGCATCTATTATTTTCTTTTTAAATATCAACATGTCTAATTTTTGTTTCATTATTATTTTTAAGCAAACTGTTCATTTTTCAAAACATTTATTATTTCATGAAACATTAGTTTTTAATTTTCATTAAAAGAGAAACTGATGTTCACTAACATTTTCATTTTGTTTGTTTTGTTGTTTTTTTTTTTATAAACCTGAAAAAAATTTTTATCATTATGGTTTCTCTCCGGGGGTGGCGGGATCCTGGCCAAACATAAGCTCATTAAACACTTTCCGGGGAAATTCTCCTTCTATCGGGGTACTATCTATAATACAAAAGTTAATTGATTATTGACAAAATTAAAATAATTTTTTTCACAATAGTTTAATTTCTTGCCAAAATATCAACAGCATTAAATTATTATTTCATCAGTAACAATATGTGAATGAAAAACTACAGCACTGTTAATATGAAACAGAAGCTTTGTACATAATCATTTCTTGATGCAATTAACAACATATTTCTGGTAAGTTCACTGCTTGATAAACTACTGGATTTAGCTGAATTAGTTATACTGCAGAATTATGACTTTTTTTTTAAGAGTTGACACATAATTGTGTGACTGAATCTGAAGTCTACTATGGTATTCTGGGAAAATTGCATAACTAAGAAATGATAACAAGGTTAAAAGTTTTTTTTTAAGTTTTCCTTTCAGAACATCAAGTGTTCTAGTTGTTAACAGCCTAAATTTATATTTCCATTTTTCATTCTTGACTGACTTATCACTCAACTTAAACAAATTTCAACATAATTCATTAATTTTAATGTTTCATTAACACTGAACTATAAAAACTCAAAAAAAGAATATTTAAAAAAAAGCTTTACACTTCTTCTTCTGATAAATAATTGTGTAGGTCAGGTCTATTTAGTGATGTCACATACACTGGATTTGGTATCTTTTCATTGTAAATATTAGCACAGTCATCCACATCATCATCCTCAGATCCACTTTCATTGTCTAAGAATGAAGCCCATTTTAAAGAAGCATTTTCTTTATTTTTTTGGATAGTAGGCAACTGAGGTGTTTTCATGCCAGACTCAGTTTGTTGGCCAGAGCAATCTATCATGTAGGCGCCAGATGGGCTGCTTTCAACAGCAGGACAAAGGTCTTTGCAGCTAGGCGTAGGATGCTGGGAGACGGAAAGATCGGCCCAGAGGTGCTGACTAGTTGACAGTGTAGACTTTTTCAAACAGCTGATTAAATTATCTGTCTTATCTCTGCTAAGATTATATGGGTCAGGTTTTGCATTTATGGACTGTTTGTACCCATCTTTGAAAACATTACATTGGAACTGTTTATTAATCTGACTGAATTGTTTTCCAAATGAATCATTACTAACATTCTGTTTGCTACAGCAATTATCATTGGAGGTCTTTGTAAATCTGCTCATTGTTTGTGTCACACATCTAAGGACAAAGAAATAAAGAAAATATTAAGTTTGTTTTTTTTTTAGATTTGTTTATATTTATTGTATGTTATCAAACAATTTTTTAAAAATCAACCATCTAACACAAAGAATAAAAAAAGGATGGCCTGCATATTAACGTGTTCCCTACCACATAACACATTTTGTATTTCAAGAATTTTTTAACCCATTTTAGCAGAAGAAATAAAGCTAAATACAAACTAATTTTTAGCAATGATGTTGATTTCTTCTTTCAAAATTAGAACATCAGACGTTTTCAATTAAACTAAAAATAGTGATACAAAGAGTGATTTTAAAATTAATTTTCTATAGTAAAACACCTTTAGGATGGTGTGGGTCTTCATACAAAGTGATTTTATTTTTTTTTTGTTTATTTCTCATTGTTTAAACTTTACTCATATTTGCATCAATGAATATCATTTTTATCAAAATAAAGAATATCTTTATATTTAAGTTATGTTAACAACCCTAATTTGGCCTACGGACAACACACTTGTATATATCAACAAAAAATAGGTGCGATAAAAAAAATTAAAACAAAATAAATTTTAAAATGCTTTAAACTAGAAAAATCAGAGTCCCATATAGAAAAATGGAGAATGTTAATAAAACAACTGAATACATCCCTCCTAAAAAAAGTTGAAAATGTTGTACTTTTTTTTTTAATCTTAAAAAAATGGATAGTGAAATAATGAAATAAGTAAAGTAAGTGACATTTTCTTCAGTTTAAATACTAATTTTTTAAAAACATTACTCTTAGAACAAATACATGTAGTAAAAGTTGAAAGTAATATACTCATCATTCACACATATTTTTACTTAATTATTAAAACAATTCTACAATTTTCATATTTCCTACTCACTCTTCTCTTTTTCTCTTCCTGCTTTTGTGCAGTTCTTTAAAGTCAGTTGTTAGAGAGAGGTCTACATCTGTAGATTCAGTGTCTGTATCTCCAGGAACATCAAGAAACTTGGACCAATGACTAGTCTTAAATATATGTACGAAAAGATTATTGTAAATTTGGCCAGCTAAAATGTCAGAATTTAAAAGTTACATTCGTTTTAAAAAAATGCATTATTTTAAACTAAAATAACGACATTGTGAAAAAAAGTACCATTTAGTCCATAATAACTATGTTGCATAATTTTACAGTTGTGCAAAACATTATGAAATAATCTAAAAAGGAATTAATATTACAGCTATAGACCAAATATACAGTGAACACTATTTTAAGAAACTTTGCAAAATGAGATCAAATGCCTAAACAGAATTCAAACCTTTTGGTCTGTAGGGAGATCCTCCACTGTTTGACTGTCGTGATCTGAAGATTTAGCCTTTGGTGGGTCAGATAGCACTGACAGCAAGTAATTTTCTTGGACTTCATGATCAATTTTACCACGAAGAGTGTTGAGTTTCTGAACATGCTTTCGACAGTCTACACCTGCGCCTCGACCGTAAACCTTTAAAAAAGAAATTTTTTATTTCTTTTTAAAAGAAAAAAATTATAATTTAAAAAATAATAATTTTTTAAACTTATTCAGTAATGCTGTCATTATTATTTTCAATAATGAAGTAAAAATCTAGCTTTTATATACATTTTTTTACAATCCTTTTTATTTTTATTGATTTTAGTATTTTATAAAATATCAAAGCCAGATATAGTATTAAACACATTACTTGATAGAAACTTTCAAAACCAAAGCAGTTAATAAAAAAACTTTGTAACTTCAAGCAAGAACCATAGTTGTTAGGACTCAAAGCAAATAATTTTTTTTTTACATTTGAGTCCTAATTAAAAACAGCTTCCACAATAATACATTTGAAAAATATTTAACCATGTTTAAATCTCTGTTAGAAAAATATGTGCTTTTAAATTTTTTGTGGCTTGGGTTGCAACAATAAGCAGAACAGGATAGGGGCTTGATAAAAAGCATCCGTAAAAGTAGTGAGAAGGAATAATTGTGGGTTTTTTTTTAAGTATTTAGCCAAAATATTTGACTGTGTTCCTTGGACTCTGCGGAGCAAAGGTCTGTGCAATAACTCTCCAGCGCACTTTGCTTTTCAGTTAACCTCATGTTAGTTTGCAACACTTCATTTCCTGTTTGCAAGACATTCTCCTTGCGATCTTTGGGCGACCAACCTTTCTCAGGCCTTGGGGATTCCACCGCAGAGTCATTTTTGTAATGTTATCTGGGGATATCCTAAGTGAATGACCAATTCATCGCCATTTCCTTCTGTATATTTGTAGGTCTATGGATGGCCAGAATTTTTCATTCCTTACTATATCTAATTGACTTATCATTTGGATGCTCCTAAGGCAACCATTTAAGATCGTCTGAAGTTTGTTGGTCAATGTGTTTCTTCACCAAACTACAGGATGTATTTGACATTGCTATTGCAAATCTGAAGTTTAATTTTTGTTGAGAAGGAAGAGCTTTCCACACAGGCCCAAGGGAGAAAAAGGTATGTCTTGCCTTGCATATTCTGGCTTTGACATCTTCATCTGTCCACCCATGGCAGATACAATGCTATTGAGGTGGGTAAATGGTATACTTCCCTAAGAGATGTTAATCACCAAGGGTGATCGGTGTCTGACTTTTGCTAAGTAAGGGAATGACTTCTGTCTTATCTGTATTTATATATAGTCCAGTTTTGGCAGCTTCTTAAGCTAGTTTATTTGTTTTTAACTGCATATGCTGTGGCTTCTGGGTTAATCGACACAAAACATTAGCAAAGTCTAGGTTTTATAGGTCATAGAAAATTGTATCCCAGTCTTTGTGCCTTATGTTGTATGCCTCATGATCCAATCTATCATCATTAGAAACATCATGGGGTAAAGTAAGCATCCCTGGCTTACTCTGGTTTTAACTTTTATTTGTCTGTTAACTTGCCTTTAGGCATCACTTGCCAAGCGGCACCTTCATAGAGTTGCTGGATAAGATTATGTAGGCCTTTGGGACACCATAGTGCGGTAGGAGTTGCCAGATGGTGTCTGCCCTTGTGGTCAAAAGCTTGAAATTAAGATGGATTGCCCCTTCAGGGATTGTTCAATAATGATTCTTAGGGTAGCAATTTGGTAGTACAGATCCTGTCCTTTTGGAAGCCTGTTTGTTTAGCCCTGAGCAGTTTATCGATGGCATCCTTCAACCTCTCTAGAATGATGCAAGTTAGTACTTTGTTATGCACAAATAGCATCATTATGCCTCTCCAGTTCTTGCAGAGCCCCTTGTCTCAATTCTTATGAAGTTTTTATGTTATTTGAAAATCAGCTTTTTGTTTAATAGGTCATCATACATTTATGCAGTAAAAGAGTATCTATCGTGGATCTACAAAAAGTACAATCATAACAATGGTTTCCCAAATTTTTAACATCAGCGTAATAAGCCATCAGCCTTCATATTTTCTCTAACCACAGCATATATTATGTGGTTAGCATAAAGCCCAGCCGCCTTTACTACCTAACTACTGATGATGTTATATATATTTAAACTTGTAGTCATTTTATTATGAATGATTATGTTAACTATACTCAATAAACACTCACTTTAATTTAAAGTTTAAACAGTAAACACAGTCAGTACCATTATTATTTATTAATTATATAGCAATAAAATGGTCGTTTTTTTTAGAGACTAATTAAACAGTAGAAATAAGTGTCACCTTGATTATTGACTGTTTTTCTCCACATAATTTACATTTCCATTTCGAAGTTTTAGTGACTTGAAGTACTTGAAAAATGTGACAAAAGGCACACCGCAACACATGAAATTCAACCATCGCGCCGTATGTTTTTGTTTTTTTCATTGTTAAAATAGACTTCGGAATCGTTTTTTAAGACGAAAATTATTGTGCAAATATCCAGTTAGACACAATATGGCGTCCTCCATGTAACGATTTTCAAAACATGAAGAAGGGTAGTAAACATGAAATTTCACGATTGTTCAAAGTTTGTACGTTCTTGCATTTTAAATTTGATTTTTCATTATTGTGGATATTCATTATCTTTTAAAATTTATAGGATGCAACGAAGTGCTATCTTATTTATAATGCTGGACATACAGAATGATAGCCTACAGCCTACAAATTACAATCGCACTGGCTCCTCGACCGTCCGGACGGTCGATGTATTTTTTTTTTACCTCGACCGTCAACAATTGCATAGCCGAGCAATTATACATTAAAATAAGAGGTTAGTTTGTGTGGCGCGCTAGTGATGTCGGTTGTTCGCTTGGCTGAGACCCTGTTTGGCTAGCTATGTGCGGGTTCGATTCCTGATAGAGACATACATTTTTTTGTTCAGATTTTATTTTTCAGGGTTAGGGATAGGGGGTTAGGGTGTGGAGCAATATCTATTGATGATCATTTTTTAATAAATCATACATTTTTTTTTCCAGATTTTTTTTTCAGGATTAGGGATAGGGATAGGGTTAGGGATAGGATTAGGGATAGGGTTAGGGATAGGATTAGGGTTAGGGATAGGGTTAGGGATAGGATTAGGGTTAGGGATAGGATTAGGGTTAGGGATAGGATTAGGGTTAGGGATAGGATTAGGGATAGGGTTAGGGATAGGGATAGGATTAGGGTTAGGATTAGGGTTAGGGATAGGGTTAGGGTGTGGAGCAATATCTATTTATGGTCCCCGAAAAAAAAAATATCTCCGATTTTTAACAGTAAATGACGTCATCAACGTCTGCAGTAAATAAGAGTTCTCATTCATTCTGTACTTCAAATCATAAGAGTACATCGACCGTCCTAGAATACATCGACCGTCCGGACGGTCGAGGAGCCAGTGCGAATTACAATTGTCTACATACTAATTTAAAAAGAAAAAAAAAGAATTTGTTAAAATTTCGAAAATTATTTAATTATTAATAATCTTATATTGAAACTGCATAATTAGTCATATCAGATTAAAAAGGAAATAAGAAAATCCTTAATAATTAAATACAGTCTAAATACATTTGATATGATAAATCTGCCTTTACAATACCACTATCTGATCCTATTAACTAGGTCTAGGTATGTCATTATTAAGGCTATTTCATCATGAAAATGCAGTGGCTATGTTTGTAATAAAAGATTTTAATGCAAATTTACATTGAAAATAGTCTACTGTCTAATTTTGCTATGTGCAAAAAATTTGAATGAGCGGTGTTCTTAAAAAAAAGCTGAATATTTCACTCAGATCATAATCTTAATTGATTTAATTAGAGTAGACATGCTTTGGTTTACTAGCGTACCTCTAATTCTGCTGTTATTATATACTAAGTCTAATGTGTTATTTCAGAGTAATTATATTTATTTTAGTATATATTTGAATAAATGTAAAAAGATATTTACAGGATATGTCGGGGATGTTTTACCTCATTTATATTAATAATTTAATTGTTGATCGTTTTAATATTGTGATCACAGAATTGTAAACAATATATTAACTTTATTTCACGATCTGATTTGTATTCATTTTTTTACATTATTATTTATCACCTGATAATTTATAATTACTTTACAAGAGCCCCATTAAACAATTTAGTTTGTTTTTTTTATTTTTTTAAATATCATAGATATATATAAAAATAATTTAAAAGTTAAAGTTCTTTCACAGAAAATATGTCTAAAATATTAAACTTTGAAATCTACTGTTAAAATATTTGAATGTGTATTTATAAAATTTACCTTAAAAAAAAATCTACACTTTAGTCAATTTTTAGTGATGGACATCTGGCCTCCTTTTTGTGGCCCTTGGTATGGAAATAAATATTTTAATGCTAAGTTTTTTTTGCATTTCAACCACACAATATTGAAGTTTTTTTTTTAATTTTTTTTTTCCTTAGCTCATCAGGTGCTATGTATTAACAGCATCAATTTTGAAAACAAGTCCTTGGTAGTAAGTAAAGCTTTTCGTAAAGCTACACTGAGTTTGCCATCATTATATACTAGGAATTGGGATTAGACGTTTCATGTATATGATATATTTTCAATTTGTTATACAAAAATTAAAGCAAAAAAAAAATTGTTAATAAAATATTTTGGTTGTTATTTTCCTAGGGCTATGTTGAGTTAACTGTCTGGCCTACTGTTCCTGATTTGACAGAGATACGTATAAACAGTAAACAATGTAGTATCCTTTTATTTTCATTGTTATAGTTTTTGAAAGTTTTTTTTATCATGATTTATATGTAATATAAAAAACACATGATTATTATACTTTTGCCTTTGCTGGGGGGGGGGATCTTGATATTCTCATATAAAAATATATCTGATCTTTAGATAAAACTGTTGCAAGTTCAATATGATAAGTTCTTTTTTTATATATTTAAATTTCAAAATTATTTTTGATGTGTCCTGAATGAAGTTTTTAGTCATGCTGTGGACAACACATTTGCTAACATAAAGTTTCTTGTTCAAATGCTGGTAAGTTTTTCAAGATCATCAGACAGTCGCGTGCAATAGATTTTTTCCTCAGTATGATTCATGTCTTGGATATGCTGCTCCATGTATATTATTTATTAGACTTCGGTTATCCTGTAAATGGTTGTGATGAAAGTTACCCCTGTCAACTTACAGCCACCTCATAGGAGACTTTAAGATAATTTCCATTGAAACCTCTACTGTGATATAATGCTGTCTGCTCAATTTTTTTTTCTTAACTATTTAAAGTCATCTATCGTATCAGCATAGAAAAGAGGTGGGATGCAGAATTCGCTTATTTCGATCCCAGCTTAAATATTTGCCAGGGTAATGCCGTCAAGTGAGTAGTAGTTTTGTTTTTGCATTTTTTTTAAATGCAGTCTCCTATGAACACAATTTATGAAACATTTTTATCCTTATTAATGGGAGTTCTCTTAGAATATCTCATAGCACATTAACAGACTCATATTGCATTTTAGAAATGTATTAATTATGTTAGAAGACATTCCTAATCATATTGCCCAATTTTTTGTCTGAATTCCACATTATGATCTTTTGAGTAAGAAATTAAACTAAAAAAAGGTAACAGAAACTGAGCCAAGCAGTCTATTTGTAATTTTAGTTATCTGTTGTGATTTAAACTCTTCAGTGTACAACTTAAGGAGTATGTTTTTTTTAAATATGCTTTTTGCAGACGAAATATTGACTACTTTCATAAATGCCAGACAAATGCAATCACTGCTGTAGACCCTGACTATGGATGCGGAGAGCTGATTGTCACACTTCCACGGGATGTTCTGCCCATTGTTTCAGGTTTTATTTAATTTCTTTACTTTTTTTCTGTGTTCATTAAAATGGTTTCTGTTAAAAGATTTAGACCATATTTAAGTTTTGCTGACATTTGTACATTAAAAATATTTTATGATTGTGAAACAAAAAGCTTGAATATCCCGAATAGGGGGTTTGTTTTAAAAAATTGGTTCATTATGCCTATTCACAATCATCTACTTTAATTATTTTAATTTTTAAGACATTTTGAAATATTATCTTCATTTATGAAGATGGTAATGCAGCTGTAGTCATTCCTTAATGAAGTTTTGTTCTTTTTAATTTTTTCTTTACTGTTCAAAGCATTAGGCAGTTTCCAGGTGTGTGTTGAGTTTGGTCTAAAAGATCCAAAAGGTGGAGTTCACTTTGTTGTCCCTGATATGCCTGGATCATTGGCAGAAAAAAGCGCTCACATGTTCACATATACAGTTGAGAATCAGTCGAGGTGAGTACACAATATTTCTTTCAATCACTTAAGTAATTCATTTAATATTTTTTTTATCTATTGGTAAGTTTTTGAAAAATGTTTCATTCAGGTTGAATTTTTGGTTTCTTTTTTGATACATACATACTACATAAATAAAATATCCAGAATTTCATGAGTATGCTTAACTTGAATGTCATTAAGTTGGTAATTTTATAAAAGACCAAATAAGCCATATTTATGAGTTTAAATTATAAAATTCCACTTGAAATTTAAACATTTTTTAAGCCCAACTAAAACAATGTAGAGACCTAATTGTAGCTATGAGTTGTGCATTTGTAATTGGAATTTACAGATTATGGTTTCCTTGTATCGACACATTCTCTGAGCCCTGTACCTGGAAGATTGAGGTGACGGTTGACAGAGACATGACAGCAGTGTCATGTGGTGATTTGGTTGGTGTTGAGTTCACTGAAGATGACTTGGAGAAAACATACCATTATTTCCTTTCCACTCCAGTTGCTGCCCCTAACATAGCCTTAGCAGTCGGGTAAAAAAACATTTTTATATTTCTTTAAAAAAATATTTCTGAAAAAAAATTCTGTTATCAGCCATTTTTGTGCTAAATGAATATTTTTAATACTTTATTTAGGTATTATTATTATTATTTTAGACGAAGTAAGATAAATTTATGTATCTGTTTCATTAGAATATTGTAAAGCAGGAGAGATTACTTAGCTACATGATTCTTTTTTTTTTCCTTTTAAGACCATTCGAGATTCTGGTAGATCCCAAGATGCATGAGGTGACTCACTTTTGCTTACCAAAACTAATGCCAATCTTGAAGCACACTACCAGCTACATTCATCAGGTGTGGGTCATTGATCATAATGTCTTTTAACTTAACCGCACAGAGGGATAAAAATAGTATACATGTTGTATACTTACACAGGACTTTGCAATAAACACTTTATATGCTGTATTTTTTTGTTTTTTTTCCATGCAGGCCTTTGAATTTTATGAAGAACTGATGTCCAGTCGCTATCCCTATTCTTATTATAAGCAAGTGTTTGTAGATGAGGCGTATTGTGAAGTGTTGACATATTCCACCATGAGCATTCTCAGGTCTTTCTCTTGTTGTTTGTTTTATGATCATCATGTTTTCTGTATTTTTTTTTCATAATTAATAATTTTAACATTTTGTTAGAGTAATGGCCAGCCTTTAGAATATGACCCATTTTTAAACAGCCACAGATGGTACATTTTTAGCTACTTTTATTGGAAATCAAATAAAATGTAATATTTTTACAATAAACGCCTCATTTTTATAATTGTATAAGATCTTTTTAATATTTTTGTGAAATTTAATATTACTTTTTTATTTATATCAAATATATGTTCAAACTGTTTCCTTTTTAGTTAATTCTGACTTGCTAACTACTTAGAATAACATTTAAATTGAAACGTCAGGCCTTCATAGTTCACAATTTTTTTTTTTTATTTTACACAGTACAAACCTGCTCCACCCACCCAATATAATTGATCAGACCATGGCTTCACGCCAGCTTATGGCGACTGCTGTGGCCCAGCAGTTCTTTGGTAGTTTCATCGCCATGGAGTCCTGGTCCGATGCCTGGCTTACAAAAGGCATCACTGGCTACCTTTCTTATCTCTTTAGCAAAAGAACATTTGGGAACAATGAATACAGGAACTGGGTCATGAGGGTGAGCAATGTTTTTTTCATTTTGACTGATCCTGATACTGGACAACGAAGTGTTGTCTTCAGTTGGGATTTTGAAATACCAAACTTTAATCTCTAATATGTAAAAGATCATTGTGATGAAATTTATTTAAAACAGTTTTATAGCAATATTCCACTTGTTTTTTAAAAACAGTAAATATTCTGTATTGGCTGTCAGCTTAAATGCATACATTAATTTTGCATTTAGTAACAAAAGGTTAATCTGCATGTAAATTATTTTAACTGCACCACTAGTCCAGAAATTCCTATACTAACTCTTGCAACAATAGATATATTTAGATACATGGTACGAAGGCTCCTATTCGGTTATAAACAAATTTCTCAGTTTTATTTTATTTGGAAACTTGTGATATTGTCTACAGGTTACTCTTATTTCTGATGTATTTATGTCAACCATGAGCCTATATCTCATAACATAACATAGTTTTAAATCTAAAGATTTGTAATGAAATATTTTAAACTGACTTAACATTATTGGTTAATCTTGTGTTATTTTTCTTTTCATCGGCTGGTGTATTAAATTTCCAACGTACATGTTTAATTTTTTGTTTTATTTCAGGTTTATGGTTATTTATTTTACAATAAAGTAAAAATATCTCTTCCCCTTTTAAATTGTGTTTTTTATTAATTAATCATTTATTTGTGGCCAGGATTTGCTTGAAGTGAGTGAGTATGAGCAACAAATAGGCAGTGTTGTGCTAGATCCAACTAAGCATGACAGCAACCATCACTTCCACATCCAGTCACCTCATACCTTGTCACCTCGTTACAGTGAGATGTTCTGCAAGAAAGCTCGACTTGTCATGAGAATGCTGGAGATTCGAATAGGAACAGAACTTTTGTTACAGGTTAAGATTACATTGTTACTTTCCTAATTTACTAAGTGGTAAATTTTTTATTACTTTTTTTTTTACATTTTCTGCTTATTAAATGCCAGTGTCTTGGTTGTGCTATTAAATGAAAGTGTCTCGGTTGTGCTATCTGTAATTTAACTGGATGTTTAGGCCATCTCTGTTTAATATACTTTAATATGTAATTTTAGATAGTCTCCACAATAATGAATATATTTGTATATTACATAATTTCAAAAAGTGTCCTTAAGAGCTATTGATATATGTGCTTAGATTTCAGATTTCCCACATAAGATAACATCTATTTAAAAAAAAAGCATCAAATTTAAATTACATGGCCAAATTTGGAACTACAATCAACTTTTGTTATTATTTTAACTGTTTTTTATATTTCAGGTTTTAAACAAACTACTTTCTTTAGCTTACAATGCAAGTCAACAGCCTTTCAGCTTTAGCAGTTGGTTGAACATGTTGTTATCAACCTCTTCGGTAGGTTCTCTTTATCTTTGTGAATCTATTCTTTTTGAGCACATACATATATTTTCTATGTCACTGATAAAATTGTTTACAATCAGCTTAAATCAGTGTTTTCCTACCTTTCATGTCATGCCTTTCTAAAGTTCTAATGCCAAATGTTGGTTAACATTAACCTATAGAATATCTTGAGTATAGTATACTTCCAATTTTGAATTGCTCTCCATAACAATAAACTTGCCATTCTCTGACATGTGGGCCCCTAAGTTAAGAAAAGCTGGTAGAAATATTCCCTATGAGTAGTTAAACTCAGCTATATACAGATCTCATCTAGTTACGGCAGGCCATCTATTCAATTTAAATAAAAATATAATTACTTCTAACTGATATTCCTTTTGTCATGCCTTTGAATGTTACTCAGATACACACAAAATTTACTGTGCATCATTCACCATAACGAAAATAATTCTCTCATCAAAAATTCATTAAAACAATGTTCATATAAAGTTAGAACTGATCTAGAATGTTTTTCAAACAAATTTTGTGTATGCGACATGCTGATAATCTGCTGTTTTTTTTTTATTCCTTTAGTTTCTGAAGATCATTTACACAGTGACAGGAAAAGATATTGAACCTTTTATAGAGCAATGGGTGTATCCTTTACTTATTCACATTTTTATTTTTAAAAAAATGTCATTGTGGTCCAGGCTTCAGTATTACAAAAAGCTGTCTCTATGACCACTAATACAACTGTAATTTTAACCTAAAAAAAAAGTGCATTATTTTCATAATATCTGGATGCAGCGAGCTGTATATTGTAATAATATCTTTAAATATTTAAAGTTATTTGCTGCTCATTTATTATTAAAGAAGGAGAAAAAAATGAACCAACATCCTTTTTTACCCCACGCATTTTTGAAATCTAGAAAAATCATGTGAAAATTTTTATTTCAACTTTTCTTTTTTTTATTTATAGCACCAAGCAATCTTTTTGAGATTTATTTACTTTTGTCATATCACTTGGCTGTTTACATTTCCTTGACCCAGACTGTCTCAGATATCAGGGGGGCTGTGCCAGGTTTATTGGCAGCTTTGTCTTCAATAGGAAACGTAATGTTGTTGAGCTGGATATCCGACAGGACGTGTCCCCTGGATCTCTGAAATATGTGGTGTGTATATTTGTATATGTGATATAAATATTTGATTTGCATTAAATTGTAATGTTCATAGCCTTGTTTACCAAGTTTTTGGTGTTTCACTCACATTTGTTCCTTTTGCTTGTTTTTTTAATTCACCAGGGCACACTGAATGTAACCATTCAAGAGCTGGATGGATCTTTCAACCATCAGTTTAAAATTGAGGAAAACAAAACCAAGTTTGAAATCACTTGCCATTCAAAAAGCAGAAGGTTAGTACTGGTTGAAGTCATGATGCTTTTATCTTTGTTTATTAATGTATATTATTATTAGATGTTTAATAATTTTGATGACTTTATTTCCAGATATTTTATTCAGTTGTAAAAAAATCAAATAGTGATGTTAAATTGAGACTTTAAAACCAAGTGCCTTAAATAAATTAGATAAAATATTAAATCAAAAGAAAAAAGTGTTGAGAATTATTTCAGATTGCCTTAAGATTAATTTTTGTGTACAGTATAGTGTCGGTGACAGTTTTATATTAATTTTTGTGTACAGTATAGTGTCAATGACAGTTTTATATTAATTTTTGTGTACAGTATAGTGTCAATGACAGTTTTATATTAATTTTTGTGTACAGTATAGTGTCAATGACAGTTTTATATTAATTTTTGTGTACAGTATAGTGTCAATGACAGTTTTATGGAACCATGTGAAAAGTAAATGTACACATTTCTTACTTCAGAAATAAAAAGAAAAAAATTCCTTTAATGACTGGTGAAGAGGTTGACATGGATTTATCAGCTATGGAGTGAGTGCAATGTTTTCATTTTAAATTACTAATTATGAACTTCTCACTGAAATATCAATATAATCCTTCTAATTGTATATTGAATTAATTTATTTGACCTCATAACTATACATGAGTTGTAATCTTATCGACTGCATTTTATTTTGTAAAAGACAATCATACAGTTTCTTTTTTTTCTGCAATAGCCTCTTGTTATCAAATGTTATTCGAAATGTTTTAAGATTGACATTTTTCCCTCTCACTCATTTGGTTTTTAATCCCTCGTGTTTCATTAGTGCTGACTCTCCAGTACTCTGGCTACGTTTAGATCCTGACATGCATCTCTTGCGGACAGTCACTTTTGAACAGCCTGACTACATGTGGCAGTATCAGCTGAGATATGAGAAATGTATTGTGGCTCAGTTTGAGGTATTTAAATGTCTTTAAAATTTGAATCGAAATCATCCATATTTCTAAAAAAAAAATTTACAACTGCTCATGAAATTTGAAATTAGAAAGGAAAATTAATAGTGATTGATTGTTTTAATGAGATAAATTTGGAAAAATAAACATGGCATTTTCATAAATATGACGTACTTCTACTACAATATAATGTACTCAAGTTTAAAAAAGATGTGTAAAGTATGAAATTAAATAATTTTTCATATTTTTTTCCCATCAAGTTATTTTCTTATAATATAAAAAAAACCTTTTCTTGTTTATCTGTTTTTTCTGACAGAAATTTTTGTCAGAGCAATATGTTCTTTATGTCAATGCTATTAAATAAACGAAACCTATGTAATACTTAAGGAATCTGGATTTATAGTTAAATCAATGCAAGGAAATGTAAAATAAAATCTGTTTTTATAATCAATATGTTCTTTAAAGGTGAAGATAAGTCCCTTGCCAAATAAAAAGGACTACAGTGTATTTATGTCTGATTATTGTTTTTATTGCTGCACAACAAAAAGAACTTGAGCACATGCTTTGGACCCCTGTACAGAGAGACTTTTCAGAAGACAGGCTAGATTTTAAAATTTTATCAGGGCTGTCAGTTGAGATGCCAACTGAACATGTTACCCTGTCCATTTTGAATTCTTCGGGTACATTAAAATGTTATAAAATGAGATAGATATTTGGTGAGTGAGCAAACCCAGTAAACAATTTCAAGGCCATTGAAGGGGGAAAGGGGGGGCTAATAGAACTAATGTCACATGACCCCATCCTACTATTTTTAGTCATTATGGCACAATAGTTCAATGCAATGCAATTTAGAATCACATTGTTTGTGCGCAAGGAAATCAGACTTAACAGTATGAAGTTAAAATATAACATATTTAGTAGCCTTTGCAAGGGTTAGGTATTAACTCAAACACATACAAGGGGCTCCTAAAAGTTTGTTCATATATGCCCCATTGATAAATTTAGGTCTGGGGAAAATGGCTGACTTCCTCTCACAAAAATTATTTGAAGATAGGCAGTACATAAGCAATATCAAGTCCATCAAATGGGTTGCAGATCAGGAGTATGATAAATCATATTTAAATGACCAGGGCCGTCACAAGGGTTGCCGAGTAGCAGTAGGACGAATCACTTTAAAATTACCAGTACCGTCACAATAGTCCACCTTAACACATGCCAAGTATCCATGTCCTTTATTTCCCTGTAATTTCAGGGCAATCAAAACAGGTGCATGTATGACCCTAACAGAAAGGTGCATTTTATGTACAGTAATAAACTTAACAAAAACTATTTAGGGCGGTCAAAAGTTTGGGGGAATGGAGGGTGATATACTATGAAGTGTCCCAGCTATGGGACAATGAGAACATTGTCAATTTGCCACACAGGCTGCTATCTGAAAACAGGCCAGGGAGCCCTTTCCTTAGGGGCTTTATATGCTATGGTTTAAAATAATACATTCACATCATTGAAGCACTTAAATAATGATCACAAATATGAACTCCAGTGATGTGCCGCCAGTCTGCTTGTGTACCAGACCTCTGGATTCTAGTTTATTTCAAATCATTATAAATACACTAATGAAAAAAGTGACAAATAATTGAATCAACGTGACTTTGTTTTAACCATTCGCAATGTCAGTTATTAATCTTTTTCTTTTTTTTGTCTTGTTTAGGCCATTGAAGCATTAGGCAGGTTCCCTACACCAGCCTCAAGATATGCTCTGACTGACACCATTGAAAATGAAGAATGTTATTACAGAGTCAGGCAGGATGCCTGCTACTGTTTAGCCAAAGTAAGTTATTGGCTGACTCATATGTAAGATAGAAAATAGTTCCCTTATAGGGTCATTGAGCAAATGAAGTGAAGAATTCATGTTTCTACTCCATTCTTCCATCTATCCTCCCTATTTAAGATAAGTGAACCAGTTACATTTTTTTTATTGATTTCTCTTTAAAATAAAAAATCATAAATGTTAATGGTGTGTAGCATTTTCTGTTTTAAAATTAAGATTCAGTTTACAGCAAAAAAAATTTCACTTGAAATAGCCTTTTTAAATTTGTTACTGGAGTGTACACTGAATGTTTATCAAGCTGCTGTTAAATTTTTAGTTACATTTTTTTTAAATCCTTGTGCAAACGTCACATTCTTTTCACAGATTGCCAATTTAATGGTGGGCACCTGGACGGGGCCACCTGCCATGATAGCCATCTTCCGTAAAATGTTTGGCTCACACTCATGTCCTGGAATCATTCGCCAGAACAACTTCTCCAACTTTCATCATTATTACTTATTGAAGGTGAGGGGACATTAGTAATACATTATACTGTACGCAAGGCTTATATATTTTATTTTTGAGATTTTTTTCTGTCAGCAATGAGAGGGTAGGTTTTGGTCGCAACTAGAAGTAAGACAGAATATGCCACCTGTTTTTAATCAATATTTGATTTCCACTTGGGAGTGTGTTCAAAGGTTAAAAGAAATTATTAGTCTGATTCATAAATGCTTAATTAAATTTATATCTTTTGGGGTTTTTTGTTAATTTTTTTTTATTTCTACATGTGTATTAATTATTATTTTTTTACAGTGATGTTTAAATCGTTTAAAATAATACCTCCACAAAGCATGTAACTATCAGTTATATTTCTGTTGATATATGTAATTGCTTGCCATTAGCATTTGGAATATTTTTTTTAAAAGAGCATTCTCGCTTAGTTGAGGAAAAATGTTTCACAGAATTTTGCCTTAAGGCATCTTCAAGAGGTTTCAGTCTTTGTTTTTATGACATATGCTTTATTTGTCTCAAACGGGGATGGATGCATTTTCCTTTTCTCCTCTCATTGGTTTTTTTTCCTATTGCATTTAGTAAAGCATTTTAAGCATGTTTTAAATGTATTAGTTGATTGTTTTAAATGTATTAGTTGATTGTTTTAAATGTATTAGTTGATTGTTTTAAATGTATTAGTTGATTGTTTTAAATGTATTAGTTGATTGTTTTAAATGTATCAGTTGATTGTTTTAAATGTATTAGTTGATTGTTTTAAATGTATTAGTTGATTGTTTTAAATGTATTAGTTGATTGTTTTAAAATCTTAAAATTCTGAATCCCAGTTGTTGTTTTTTTTTTTTAGACAATGCCCCAAGCAATGGCCAGACTTAGAGATGTGCACAATTTATGCCTCCCTGAAATCACAAAATTTCTTTTGGATCTTTTCAAATACAATGATAACTCTAGGAACAAGGTTACTGTTTATCACACTAAGCTTATGTTTTGTAATATTCTACAAAAAACTGAAGGAACAATTAATGGGGGTAAAAAAAAGTTCAAATTGACAATTAAAAAAATGTGACTGGTAACACTGAATCTGAACATGTGGCTGAGCAAACCAAATAAAAGGTTTCATGAGTGAGAGTATATAAATTTACTGTTGGTTTAATGTTTAGCACTTGAAAGAAATAAATAGTTGCTGTATTGTTTATAACTTGTCACTGACCTTTATAACTTTAAAAATTGTATCACAGTGGTCTGACAACTATTATCGAGCTGCTCTTGTTGAGGCTCTCTCTGCTAGCTTGACACCCGCTGTGACTAATGTATCTCTTATTACTGGGTGAGTGATATTTGACCTATTTTTTTTTATACTTCTTTCACTGAGTACAGTAGACTAATGACTGTTAACCCTAATGTGGGGTAAACTCATGCTGGATTATTACAAAGCTGCCTTGTCCCATATATTTTAATTAAAATATCGCCTTTTAATTACCAAAACACTCATTTATTACTACATTTATTGGTATACTGGCTGTACCCTGCTATACCTTTGCATAGGCAGACCATGTTTCAACTCTGAGACTATCATTAGTATTTTAGACTTTTACGTCTCATATTTAAAACCACAGAAACTTTTTAAAACTAGATTCTTTAAAAATTGTTTATCAAATTGTGACACGTGCAAGAAGCCATTAATATCTTAACAGGAAACAGTATTCTTACTTTCAATCTAAATCGGACAGACTTAAGATGGAAAATATTTATATAGTTAATTATTTTTTTAACTTGGCCAGGTAGTACAGTGGCATGCTAATCACGAGATTTATAAATGAACATATACTTTATGCATGTTGTGATTTTAACAATTATATCTATCTGCTTCCCTCTTTAAAACATTTGGTGTTTCATTTTCCTTGCTATGAATATGAGATTAACCAAATGTGGCAATACATTCACAGGCAAATTGTGACAGCAGCTACATTGTCACCAGAGATCAAGCTGGTGCTGGAAGAAGTTGTTCGATGTTTAAACCTGGAAAAGTTAATGCCATGTTACAGGTTCACTGTAACAGTAAGGTAGGATTCGCCCTAAGGCATTTCTGTTTGTGAAATAATTTTTTTTACTCATATTGTTTCAGATTCAACAGCTACCTTATTTGAACAATTATTGTTCAAATCAATTTTGTATAATTATAAAATTATAGCAATGGCTAACAAATCAAATGTCTCAATTCCAAATTATACTTCTTGAAGTGATTTTGACTATTTTGAAATGCTAGAAGACAAATAATAATTATTGCCAGTTTTAATGTGCATCATCAAAAAAAGTAACATTATTTTTATTGATTTTTAAACACCCAGAAATTTATACAAGTCCATATAAAACCAGAGTCTTTTACCCTAATTGTTTTTAACATGTACATTTACAGAACATGCATTTTTTCAGCACTTTTTAAAAAGTTTTGCTGGTATTTAGGGTATTTTGTAAAATCCTAACATCTTAACTAGTGTTCACATTTACATGTTTTTAAACAGTTACAAATACATGCATTTCTATAAATGTTCATTGGTTGACTGTAGAAATAGTCTAATGCTCTGTATGCAGCTGCCTGTACACAATTAGGACGCTACAAAAACTTGGCCACCTTCCCATTGAGTCTGATGTGTTTAAAGACTACTCTCAGCCTGGGATATTCAGAGACGTGAGGGTGGCAGCCATTACATGCCTGGTAGATTTTATCAGAGGTGCGGAAGTCTACAAACATTTTAGTTTTTAATTTTATGTGTGTAAAAATATTATTTTTAATATTTTTTTGATGATTTTTTTAAGATATTAGATTTTCCCAAGTAGTATTACATGTACATGTATTAGATTTCCCCAAGTAGTATTACTTGTACATGTATTAGATTTCCCCAAGTAGTATTACATGTACATGTATTAGATTTTTTTTTAGGCTGAATCTTTTGAATCCTAGTTTGAAGCATGTACATATTAATGTGATAATTGAGACATATTAAAGAGTTATTTTACTAAATCCCATTAGAATTATTCATTAAAAAAAAACAACATATGACTGGTAATTTCAGGGGCGCCATGTTGACTTTTGTAAAGCTTTCCCATAGAAAGTCTCCTTTACTAATTGTTTCACCATGCCGTCTAGAACCCTAAGGCTTGTTTGTCTCTAAATTGTCCTGTGTTAAGTTCTGGTTGCTAGAGACTGCCTGTCTCACATTTAATATCCTGAAGACAAAATAAATACTTCTTAGAATAAACTCTTGTTTTACCATGTGAAAACAATCTGATCCCCAAACTAAACTTTTCAAATCTCTCAAAATATTTATTATAGTTTAATACAAAATGGTTAAACAAAAAAAAATTTCTTATGATTAAAAAAATTATGGATCATTTATTTTCTATTTTACATCTTTCCATGTTTTTATTATTGACTTGGCATATTTTGTAATATTTTGTTTCCATGTTTTTATTATTGACTTGACATATTTTGTAATATTTTGTTTCCAGGGGATGTTACTGGAGAACATTTGTTTTGGGTTTTGGATTTTATTGAAAATGAACAAGATCCATATCTCAAGTAACTTTTTCAGACTTTATTTATTACTTTTTAACTTGGTCTCATGTTAATTTGTCTCCGTAAGTTTGTATTCATGCTGTTTTATAAATTAAAAGGCTGAGTAAGGCTGTCTGATTTTTTTTCACTGGTATTTACTTTTCATATGATAATTTATTTTTTGCCCAGACATCACATGGTGACCTGCTTAACCCAGAATCCCCCATTCAGAAGATCTGAAAGATCTGCTCTAAATATAGAACCTCTGGTGGAAAGACTCTGGGAAATGATGTGGTACTGTATATTTCTGTAGCTAAAGAAGTTTTTCCCTGTAAATCAGGTGTTATGAATGACCATGGATAAACTTTGTGCACATTGTATTTGTTCTCACTTTAAAAATGTTGTTGTTTCTTTGTAAATTTGTCTCCCGATTGCTTGCATAGTTTTTCTGTTTATCATTACAGCCATGTCTCACATGACAGTCGCCTGCGATGTGGGTTGGCTGACCTTTATTTTACACTGTATGGACGACAGCGCCCAACCTGTTTGCCAATACCAGAGGTAACTTGTAGTAAATCCATCGATGTCTGATTGAAATTTCCTCCAGGTGGGGATTATTACAAAAAACAATTTCCAAGTAAAATATAAGACTTGGCTTTCCTAAAAGTGTAAACATTAGATAATAACAAGATAGGAAGTATCAAAATGCTGTGGTAAATTTCACCTTATATTTAACACAGGAAAAAGAAAAATGTTAGTCACTGTCTGAAATGTAATATTTAGATGCGCACAATATGTTGAGATCCAGCATTGCTTGTGTTGTTCTGTACACAGGAGAAAACAGCTAGATACTTTGCCCGTTGTTTGTTTTCCACTAACTTAACCTGTCACTTTTTTTTTTTTGCTATTGGTATTTTACTATATTTATTTTTTTTAATTCACAGATTGCTAAACTTTCTCAAAAAGAGAAGAAATCCAAAATGGAGGTGAAGTATTGCACAGTTTTCAATATAATTTTATTTCTGGTTTTTGTCTATTGAAAAAAAAAAAATTTTCAACATCTTTTTTGTTCCCAGTTTCAAATGTTTGGTGAAAATTATAATCTTTAACATTCTTCATTTCACTGTATGAATGTGCTACATAGTCCAGTCCTGTACATTTTCTTTTTTTTTTTGGGATTTTGTCAGAAAGTTGAATCAAGTGAAGCCTAAATTACAATAACCATGTGTTTGGTCAAAATTACAAAGTTTTTCCTAATTTAATAAACGCAGTGGCTACGGTTACGCCCGACGTAATCCGTATTTTTTTTTCCGGGTTACGGCCATAGATATTGCTCCACACCCTATCCCTAACCCTATCCCTAACTCTAACCCTAATTCTAACCCTATTCCTAACTCTAATATCTATGGCCGTAACCCGGGGAAAAAAAATACGGATTACGGCCCTATTCACATTATAAAAAAATGGCGTCCGACGTAACTGTAGCCACTGCGTTTAATAAAATATTCTGTGTGATAATTTCTCAAGCTACTTATGGTCCCAACATTTTTTTTTACACCGGTGTAACTTGTTCCTTCAGAAAAATTCTGGTCAGTGGTCCTTGATGTGATGGTCACTGCACTATAGTGGCTTTTGTTCATTTTACTAATAATTTGTTGTAAAACTATTTCCCTGTGCAATAATTAAAATGATTAGTCTGATTATTGTCTGACTTATGTCTGTAGAAAAACCAAATGTTAATTTTTTAATTCCTACAACTGATTACACCTACTTACAACTGATTCTGTTGTATTACATTACACTTAACTTCTATCCACAGATTAATGTGGATGACCTGAGTGTTTCGGAACCCGTGCAGAGTAGCATCGCCATCTGGAACCCAGAGCTGTCCAATATATTTGCTTCTCCTGTCCATGATTCCTCCATGGGGGATGCCTCCGCACCCACCACTGTCAAAGTCAATCTTGACATGGATGTCTCAGAAGACGTAAGCTATACAGTCACTTCCATTTGAACCATCTGTATTCAGCAGTCTTACTAAATGAGAATAAGTCTCGCTTTTTTTTTGCTCAATTCAACCGTTATTTACTTATTAAAGTGAATGTCCGTGTAAATTATGTCAGACATGTTATAATTGGGGGCTCAACTTTTTTTTTTAATTTCTCACAAGAATTAAAACCGGGTAGCCTGGCTGATTAACAATTATATAACTCACAATGTCGGAAGAAACACACAAACAGAATTATGTATGTTTCACTGTAAAATGTGTTTTCAGAATTTGATTATAGACACTTTTTTTATTTTTTTTATTAAAAGTAAAAATAAAATAATTTTACTACAAAATTTCTCTCCAGAAGCGTACATTAGAAGTTTTGATTTAGATTATTTTAATTTATAATTTGAACCAGAATGTGGACAAAGCTCCAGGAGATCTCACAATGTTGTCTGAGGAAGAGTCTGTGGCTGTGGAGGCGTCGGTCATCGTGGATACAACAATAGATGAGTCTGACACAGAGGTAGAAAATGGTTCATTTATATTTTCCTTCTTTTATAAATTGTTAAATGTTTTTTCTTTTTTTTTTCCCTTCAAAAACTTGTCTTTTTTAAAAAAAAAAGACAGAAGCATGTATCTGATAATGAAGTGCTTCTGTCTCAACATCAGATTTAGGTTAGTTGATAAAACATTTTGATTTTTTAATTTAATCAGAAATTACATGTATTAACTTCCTTGTTGTTTGTAAAAGTAATTGTTTCTTTTCCTCCTCTTGCTGGCAGACAAAGATTGACATTACACACATCCCTAGCAGAACTTCAGTACAAATCGACCTCTCTGACAGTGTCAGCTGCCTCAGTGAGGATTCCCTGTCACCCTTACCATCGCCTGTGGCTAAAGGTCAACATTTACTTAAGTTACATTTTTTTTTAAAATAATTTTCTGAACTTAACAATCTATTTCACAGTTGTAACTTGTCTTGGAATAATTAGGTAGAGCTAGCTGTCTATTTCACAGTTGTAACTTGTTGTCTTGGAATAGTTAGGTAGAACAAGACTGTCTATTTCACAGTTGTAACTTGTCTTGGAATAGTTAGGTAGAATTAAACTTGACTGTCTATCTCACAGTTGTAACTTGTCTTGGAATAGTTAGGTAGTATTAACCCCATTTTGTATTTTCAGGTCCACCAGATGATGTCATTGTCTCTTTGGACAACATCATCAAAACAGACCCAAGTATTCCAGGGAGGTTACTCCACATGTCCTCACCTCCTTATCACCCAGAGCCTCCTGTCAAATGCGAGGCATCCCCACCGCCACTATCCCCTCCGCCTAGGAGGATCAGCAGCATCAGGAGCCCTGGGTCCCCTCCAGCGAGGAGAATCAGCAGCATCAGGAGCCCTGGGTCCCCTCCAGCGAGGAGGATCAGCAGCATCAGGAGCCCAAGGTCCCTTCCACCAGCCTCCCCAGATTCTGGAAACTCACCGGGCTACATCATTGAAGATGAGAGGGCTCCAGACAAAGAAGATTTGCAGCCTGCGGCCAGTGAAGCAGCAAGTGAACCACTCGAAAAGGAGGATGTGAAACCTGTCTGGGAGTATCCTGACAGGTCTGAGGTCAAAGAGGAGAAGTTTTGCAGCTCTTCACTGGACATTAAGCGAGAGACTCCTTCACCTAGGACACTACAGACACCTGCAAATATTAAAGTGGAGCTTGAAGAGGAGAGCCAGTCCCACAAACACACTCTACCATCTTCCCATTCTCCCTTGCCGTCTCAGACACCGCCTCCAGTACTGCCTAATCCCCTCCCCTCACAGTTCTCACATTCTGGGACCTCGCAGCAGCACACTCCCCCTGTCACAGTCAAGCAGTCTTTAAGCGTTGATACTGAGCCCGCTGAATCTCCTCTGACGCTGAAAAGGAAACTGAGCCTTCCGACTTACCACAGCTCTCCCGAGCCTGAAGTCAAGAAGATTCCGCCTCTGAAAGTATCCACATCTGGAACAGGTGGGACCACGATACTGTCCCCTAATGTAGCCAAACCAAGCTTGAAGACTACCCTTTATCTAAACTCTGGAGGTAAACTTTCCCTTATTTTGATCTTATTCTTTTTTTAACATGATGTAATTAAACCATTGAAGAAATGGTGTAAAAGTATAAAGCCATTTTTCAGAAGTTGAGCTGACTGAAAAATCAGATAAGAATCTTCCCATTGATTAAACTAGCCTTGAGTGATGAATTTAAAAATTTGAAACTGCAGGATAAACTATGGCCTAGATTCAGGTCACTTTTCATCCCGTCAGTACATGTATTTTCCTTCAAGATTATGGGGCAGCATTTTTAGAGTGTGCTTCAGGCGCACTGATGCTGAAAAAGATATCCAAACTAACCACACACACACACACACCCACCCAACCCCGAGCACACACACACACCTACCCCCAACCACCACCCACCCACCCCAGCTCCCCATTTACTTGTTTGTTGTAACTTGAACATATTGACTAGTTAGTCTGATTTTTTTTCTTTGTTGTTTTATTCTGGCTTGTTTTTGTTATTTATTTATTTACTTTTAAGCTGTCAACAAAATTAAACTGGGTTGTTGTTGTTGTTGTTTTTGTTGTTGGTTGTTGTTGTTGTTTGTTGTTTTTGTTGTTGTTGTTGTTGTTGTTGTTGGTTGTTGTTTTTTTTTTTTTAATCTTTCATTTTTTTTTTTCAGCCACTGCGTCCAGTGGAGGTGAGTCCAGGGAGAAAGGTCACCACAAGTCCAAGAAGAAGAAGAAAAAAAATAAGCACAAGCACAAACACAAGCATAAACACGACAGGGGGGACAGACATGAGAGGGGTGACAGACACGACAGGGGGGACAGACACGAGAGGGGGGACAGACGCGACAGAGAGAGGCACAGGGAGAGGCTAGTGCTTGACTTGTCAGAGATCACCAGAGGGAGCAAGGATTCCCCATCCGTCAGGCCCAGTGGGGAACACCAACTGGAAGATAAGGATTCCTCTGATTAAGTGCCAGATTGTTTTGGTACCATTGATGATGAACGGTCCTGTGGGACTTCTATTATCAGCGGAGTGGTACTATCACCATATGTCAGTCATACTACAAGCTGTAGTAGAAATGTGGTGTTGTTAGTTTTTTAAAACTGCATTGTCTTAAAAGATTCTCTGTGTTCATGAGATAAGTAAAGTGTAGGGGAAGTGTAGCTTTTGTTTGTTCCTTTGTTTTTTTCAAAATGTGAAGAATAAACATATCTGTATCATTTCAGTGTTTCAGAGCAAAATGATCATGTCAGTCTGTCATGTCTGTTAACCCACTGCTAGACATTCAGTCTATCATGTCTGTTAACCCACTGCTAGACAGTCAGTCTATCATGTCTGTTAACCCACTGCTAGACAGTCAGTCTATCATGTCTGTTAACCCTCTGCTAGACAGTCAGTCTATCATGTCTGTTAACCCACTGCTAGACAGTCAGTCTATCATGGACAGTCAATCTATCATGTCTGTTAACCCACTGCTAGACAGTCAATCTATCATGTCGATAAACTCACTGCTAGACAGTCAGTCTATCATGTCTGTCAACTCACTGCTAGACAGTCAATCTATCATGTCGGTTAATTCACTGCTAGACAGTCAATCTATCATGTCTGTTAACTCACTGCTAGACAGTCAATCTATCATGTCGGTTAACCCACTGCTAGACAGTCAATCTATCATGTCGGTTAACTCACTGCTAGACAGTCAATCTATCATGTCGGTTAACTCACTGCTAGACAGTCAATCTATCATGTCGGTTAACTCACTGCTAGACAGTCAATCCATCATGTCGGTTAACTCACTGCTAGACAGTCAATCTATCATGGACAGTCAATCTATCATGTCTGTATAAAAACAAGATATAAAAAAACATGTAGGTCACTATGACACAAGACAGGTATACAAGTAAGGGGTTCAGTTTCATACAATTCAACACCTTGAGTTCTTTAATGTTGTGTCCATTAAATGTGACAGAATGTTTCTGCACCCATTTATAAGCCTTAAAAACAGAAATGCTTAGTTAAACCAGTTTCATATAATAATTAAAAAGTGATGCCTAGTATGGTGTTAATTTAGTTCTCTGAATGACCACCATGCCATGTCGCTGTGTTTTTTGTGTTTGTTTCGTTTCCATCTAGTAAACTTGCATTTGTTCTTTTTTAAAAAAATTTTGAAAGGCATCTTGACTCGGTAAATTCTGTACAAATGTTAAATGATAATTATTTTATCACATACATTTCACGTTCAACATAAGTCATTTCATGGTTTACTTTTTGTAAGTAAAAAAACATTATTTTTTCTACTCTCTATGTTTATGTACATAAATGAATGATTTTATTAAAACCCTAAACAATAAAAAAAAAAAATATTGTAATGCAAAAAAAAAAAAGATTTATGTCATTTTTTTTTTGGTCAAGTCATTTAATGTTGTAAGATGAATGGAAGTTTCAGTGGCTTGAATTCATTTAAGAAGAAATTAATATAGTGCATTATTTCGGCATGGCAGTTTTTAAAAAAAATGGATGCTGATTTCTTAGGGAGTTTGTTGTAACTGTTGCCTGTAAGATGCTTTAAACTTCTAATTTCCAATATCGTCCATTGCTGTCCACCACCAATCTTCCCGAATATAGGTTTATATGAGGTCGAGAGATGAACATTCCCATCCTCACTACAAGGGATGAAATGATGGACTTCAGCCTTTCAGCAGCTCAACCACATCTTTTGAATGACAGGGTACAGACCAGTCATGAACTTTGACCCGTGGGTCATATCCGACCCGTCACTGGTCGAGAAAACCACTAGCTTTTTTTTTGTATGTTATGACGTCATACTTTCATTTTTATCTCTGCATATTCTCTTGGTCTGTGGCCCACCGGTCAAATTTATGAACCCAACGTGGCCCGGTATTCAAAAAGTTTGCCCTCGCCAGGTATAGACCAACATACTGAGTCAATGTGCGACAATTTAGAACACATACGTTTGATTCTATATTCCGTTTGATTCTATTTTCCGTTTGATTCTATATTCCGAGGCTGCCTTAGGATACAGGGCTAGGACCTCCAAAAGGTCATGTCAATGATTCCAATTTTTTTTTTTAATTAGGACCCACAGTTAGACAGACAAATGTTCCGTTTGATATGACATCCTGTCTCATCCATGTTATTCAGATATTCCGTTTGATATGACATCCTGTCTCATCCATGTTATTCAGATGTTCCGTTTGATGTGACATCCTGTCTCATCCATGTTATTCAGATGTTCCGTTTGATATGACATGCTATTCAGAAAAAAAAGACCAAAATAACACAGACAATTTAGGGCAGGAAAACGAGGACGATTATATTTAAAAAAAGAATTCGTGTATTGTGTAAATGTTTAGGAATATATAGGTTATGGTCAGCTCACTCATGTCTTGAGATGTCGTCCACACGCACAAATACTAAAATAAGATGGTAGGGTTAGGCCTTCAAATTACTTTTGAAAAAAATATAAATGTCACCAAAAAAAACCATGTCCACGCGTCTCTCACTTGACCAACTAAACTTTCTCTTGTGCTCGGTGCATCAAATTTCATATTTTTTTTTAAATACTCAAGATAATCTAGTTTAAAAGTTCTCAAACTATATACACTGTGGGTGCGAATGATCTCCATTTCTCCCTAAATTTTCTGAGTCTTTCTCATCCATACACACACACACAAACCTGTGCTGTTTTTAGAACCGACGAATCAGAAAACCACCAAATGACATGGCGCCCCCCTCCCCCTATGAACATTTATGTAAACCTATTGACATCTATGTAAACCTATTGACATCTATGTAAACCTATTGACATCTATGTATACCTATTGACATCTATGTAAACCTATTGACATCTATGTAAACCTATTGACATCTATGTAAACCTATTGACATCTATGTAAACCTATTGACATCTATGTAAACATATTGACATCTATGTAAACCTATTGACATCTATGTAAACCTATTGACATCTATGTAAACCTATTGACATCTATGTAAACCTATGGACATCTATGTAAATCTATGGACATCTATGTAAATCTATGAACATCTGTGTCAATCTATGAACATCTGTGTCAATCTATGAACATCTGTGTAAATCTATGAACATCTGTGTAAATCTATTGGCATCTATGTACAACGTATTCATTTTTCTCCATTATATTCTGGTGTACCTGCGCTGACGGACGTTATCATTTAAATTATGCTGACGTCGTTTACATTATAAATGACACGTGGCCGGCCGCACTTGGCCACAGATGGACATTGTGCTGAACATTTTTTTTTCATCATCGGCTCCACTCCCCTTCCCCCCTCCTTCCCACCACACACCCTCCACGTACCCCTACAATCACACCAACCCTTCATTGTCTCTGCCCAGATACCCCGCCTATGTTTGGCTCTATGCGCACTTCAATGACGTTCTTTTGTTTAACTGGTGGACCGTATGCTTACCTGTATGTGTTATACCTGAATGAATCTGTCACTGATTATCCTACGTGTAATGGATAGCAATGTAACCAACCTATTACCATTTTAAAATATTTCAATATTTCTAGCGTCGAATTCGGCATGAACTGGTACAAGATTGGGGGGGGGGGGGAGGTAGGCAGTCACTTAATTTACAGTAGGAATACCTTATTTATTAGCTCTCGTCGCGTACCTGAAAAGAAAGCATAACAGCAATGGCGTCACAATGTTTCGACTGAGCGGGGCTAGCGGGCCTTACTTTGACGCCCATGAGACTTGAATATATAAATATATAACACGGGTGGGGGCGGGGGGGGTCTAAACAGGGGCAGTTTGAGAATGCAACTAGCTTTCATCTTTTTTTTTTAAATTTTGTTCGATACTTTACATTTGACGACCATTAAAGTCAAGATATTTGTGTAACGTCTTCGTGCCTTTGAACATAATGACGGACAAACGGATCAGGGTTGGTGTGATTGTAGGGGTACGTGGAGGGTGTGTGGTGGGAAGGAGGGGGGGAAGGGGAGTGGAGCCGATGATGAAAAAAAAAATGTTCAGCACAATGTCCATCTGTGGCCAAGTGCGGCCGGTCACGTGTCATTTATAATGTAAACGACGTCAGCATAATTTAAATGATAACGTCCGTCAGCGCAGGTACACCAGAATATGATTGAGAAAAATTAATACGTTGTACATAGATGCCAATAGATTTACACAGATGTTCATAGATTTACATAGATATCCATAGATTTACATAGATGTCAATAGGTTTACATATAAGTTCATAGATTTACACAGATGTTCATAGATTTACATAGATATTTATAGATTTACATAGATGTTTATAGATGTATATAGGTATTCATAGATTTACATAGATGTTTATAGATTTACATAGATAGTCATAGATTTACATAGATATTCATAGATTTACATAGATGTTAATAGATTTACATAGATTTTTCAAAGTTCAGACCACACAACATAGCATACAGAAATTTTTAGCGTATCTCTTTTATAAAAGTCCACCCATAATGATATATTGATACACAAATAGCACAATAACATAATATATGGAGGCTTTCAGAAATGTTGATATTAAATTGACGGTGAGCATTCTGTATAATTTATATTTTGTGGTTCAGACGAAAGTAAATGATTCTAAGTGGCAGTGGCGTACCAAGCTTAACTCGCACCCGTGGCACAATACATTTTTAGCGCCGCCCCCCCCCCCCTCCATTTGAAAACCATGTAATATTAGGCCTATATGTAAAATATACCATTTGGAGCCCCTTGGTGAGTAGCGCCCGGGGCATGATGCCCCCTCACTACGTCACTGCTTAACTGGCGCCTCGATGATGATTCCACAATAATTAAATCACACACTTAGTGACGCACTAGAGCAGGGGTGGGCAAACTTTTTCTTAGAAAAATGTATTTGTTATCTACGGGCAGCATATATATATATCCCTCTCTCCCCCTTCCCTCTCTCCCTCCCTGCCCCCCTATCACTCTTTATCTCTCATCCCTCCCATTTCTCCCATCCTCCCTCCTTCCCTCCCTTCTTTCTCCATCCCTCCCTCTCCCATTCCTCTCTCTCCCTCCCTGCCCCCCTCTCTCTTTATCTCTATCCCTCCCTCACTCCCACATTCTCTCTCTCCCTCCCTACTCCCACTCTCCCTCCCTTCCTTTCTTTTTCCTTCCCTCCCTCCCTCTCTCTCCCTCACCCCTTCTCTCTCCCCCTCCTTCCCTCCTCCCTCCAACCATCCTTTCCTCTCTTCCCCCTATCCCCTCTCTCTCGCTTTATCTCTCTCCCTCCTCTCTCTCTCTCTCTCTCTCTCTCTCTCTCTCTCTCTCTCTCTCTCTATATATATATATATATATATATATATATATATATATATATATATATATATATACTAGTTGCAAGTACCCGGCTTTGCCCGGGTTTAAAATAAGGATTTCTGTTTACCTTCTGTTTTCTCCCTTCTCCCTTCCTCTCTCTCTCCCTCCCTCCCCCCTCCCAAATCTCTCTCCGTCCCTCTCCCATCTCCCTCTCTCCCCCCGTCCATCCTCCTCCTTCCCTCTCTCTCCCTCCCTGCCCCCTCTTTCTCTTTATCTCTTCCTCCCATTTCTCCCATCCTCTCCCTCTCTTCTTCCCTCTCCCTCTCTCTCCCTCCCTAACCCCTCTCCCCCTCCTTCTCCCTCCCTCCCCCTTTCCACCTCTCTCTCTCTCCCCTCCCCCTCTCTCCCCCTCCCTCCCTCATTCCCCTCTCTCTCCCTCCCTGCCCCCCTCACTTTTTATCTCTCTCTCTCCCTCCCTCCCCTCTCTCCCTCCCTACCCCCTCTCTCTCCCTCCCTACCCCCTCTCTCCCTCCCTCCCCTCTCTCCCTCCCTACCCCTCTCTCTCCCTCCCTACCCCCTCTCTCTCCCTCCCTTCCTTTCTCTCTGCCTCTCTCCTGCTCCCTCTCCCCCTACTCCCTCTCCCATATATATATTATATATACTTATAAGACGAATTTTAATAAAATTCATATATTATTACAATTTTCATATCTTTGACTTCTTTAGTCAATAATTGTTCAAGTTACATATTTGAGACTAATAAGTCTTCTTGACAATAATCAATGTCATAATCAATAATCCTTTGATTGGATTTAGCAAAATTTAACTTTTTAAAAAGTTTTATAACAAATTGAACAATAAACTTCAAACAATGAACAAATTCAATAAAATATGCATTAGTAATCATTGCATAATAAAATCTTTGCATAAACTTCAATAATATTTTCATCAATGTGAATGAAATGAATGAGTAATTAATCATTCTTACAACATATTCTCATGTACATTATACTTGTTTAGTGTATGTGTTTTATTTTAAACACAATCTCTCCTCATTCTCATCTTAATTAAGTATGCATATTTCTATTTTAAATACATTATGCATCAATCATCAACATGAATTCTTTAATATATATTATTAAAAAAATATTTGAGTCAATATACTCAATACAATAGTGTACTTGACAAGCTTAAATGTCATTATCATTATTCATGTATTATATTTTCAATACATACAAATCTTTTATTTTCAAATACAACTGTTATTAGTTTTAATTATTCCAATATCCATATAATGTGTATTTATAGTTCCAACATTCACCTTATTTATTCTAGTATTCTTTTAATATTCATATATATATGATCTTGTATTATGTTTATTCTTCTTGTTCCAATATCATTTATATTTTCTAATTGTTCCAATATTTATTTATTTATACTTGTTATTCCAATTAGTTATATTTATTCTTGTTGTCCCAATACAGTATTTTCTATGTTTGAATAATTCAATGTGTTTACTCAAAAAAAATATACTTATTTCTGACTGAGTCTCAATGAAATATCTGGCTTGCTTGGCTCTTCTAAACTACATGTGTTTTCTTTATAAAACCCATGGCTTTTATTTGCGTCATGTTTCTGTATCATTTGTTTAAATTTTTGATTCTCATTAAATGATTTACATTTAGATTGAGTATGTCCATTCATCTTACATTTTAAGCAACAACTATTTTTTAGTTTAAAACAGTTCTCTTTAAGATGACCAATTTTCTTACAAAATGTACATGTAGGTCCATCAAAAAATTTTTCACTGTTTCTTTTATATCTTATTGTTTGACAATTATTTACTGATTTGTGTGTGTTCCTATTTGAATGGTAATTGTGTGTATGTCTATTCCTAAAGTTGTTATCCTGTGGTTGGTACTTATATTAGTCTTATGCGTCTCAATGTCCCTTGTTTTTAATGGACAAAATGATTGTTTATGTCCTAAATTTTTACATGTGTAACAAGTTATGTTTTTCAGTTTGAGGGTACATCTATTAGCTTTATGTCCAAAATTCTTACAAAAAAAACACATTGGTTTGTCTCTATTTTGTGTTGTTGACTCTATTTTATTTTTATTTTGTTTATTAGTGTCTGTAATAACAGAACAAAATGATTCTGCTGTTTTTGAAATTGAATGAATTTTCTTTATCAAAGGTGTATCTGTTTGTGTTTCAATTTCACTTGTTGTCTTGCTTATTGATGTTTTGTTTAAGTTTACTTGATTGTTATTTGTATTTGTTAATTGTGAATCTGCTATTTTCGTTATTATTTTTTCTATAGTGCTTGACTGTTCATGTAGTATGTTATATGAATCAGTTACATCAGCTGTAATACTTTTTTCAAATTTTTCAAATTTACTTGTCAATGTTTCTAAACTTTTTATTAATGTTTGAATTTGCTGACTCTGATCTTGTACAATTTTTCTTAAAATAGAATTGTCATTTTGTTGATCTGAATTTATTATAGTACTGTGATCATTTTCCTTTATTTTTAAACTGGTGTTTTCTAATATGTTCAATGTATCTATTTTATGACATATTTCATTGTTTAAATGGACAAATAATTTGTTTCTTGATTCGAATTCTTTATTGCAATTATTGCATTTTATGACAGGCTTTGTGTTTATTATTAGATTATTAGTTTCTATTTCTGACTTTTTGTGATTGGGTTTTAGTCCTAGTTTTTCTTTGTATAACTCTAATTCTTGCTTCATATCTGCTCTCATTTTTTTTAATTCTCTTTTATGTTTCTCTTCTTCTATTCTATTTTGCTCTGCTCGCTCCATTTTATCATTAGCAAATTTCACTAATTTATCACCTGTCAGACCTACAAGTTTGCCCTGTCCAACATAGTATTCAAATGATCCTGGTAGCTCAGCCATTCTAAAATTTATTTAATTTTCGTTATTCAATTATTTATATATTTGATTTAATTTTATATTTCTGCTGTATTGGATTTTTATATTTATTGTTTATATATTTAGTATATTTCAGTTTTCAATATTCTTGAGTCTATATGCAATTCCATGTCAAAATAAAATTAAATTACTAATGTAAAAATAGTTCTTATAATAAGCGACAAATGACAACGTACAATAAATAAAATATTTTAAGATTAATTACTAAAATATGTAAAAAAAAATTTTACAGACTAAGTTAATATTATTTAATTAAATTTATAGTTAGACGAGCGAAAAGAAATATATAACTTTACAAGATTACTTGTAAAAAAAAAATTAACGAGATACGATCATACGAATAAGACAAATACTTCTAAACAAATATTTTAAGTAAAATATCTAGATGAAAACAATATATATTTATTTTAATTTAACTAATTTTGCAATTAGAACTTTTCAAAAAGATATTTAACTATATACTAAGGATTTTAAAAAAATTGTTTCTAAACATTACATACTAATAGAATAAATTTGACATAGTTTGCAAATAAAACAACAATTATAATTTAACAACATGAAATCACTGCCAAATACATTTCTTGTTACTTCGGATCTCAGGTGTAGAGTGCTGTAAAAAGTATAGTTTCGGAAGGTGTAGACTCACTAACTTATCTCTGGTGTAGATAGGTAAAAGTATAGGTCAGAGTGTAGTCACTTCATGGCTCTCCTGGTACGGTATGGTCTGCACAATTTGGTAAGGTCTGCTGATTTTTCAGACGAGGATAGAGTAATATGAACAGATGTAAATGTTCTTATGAATGTACCGCTGTAGCGATGGTTCTACAGCAATAAATTATGTAAAAATACAAAGTCCAACAATTGAAGTAAAGCCAAGGCAGTTGTATATAAGTTAAGAGCTGTATGTTGGTGAATGGAATATCAGATGAAAAAAAATCAGGAACATGTAGATCTTCTAGTGTGCCAACATTTGTCTTGATTACAATAAAATTACTTCACATCAGCCGATCATTATGTATAATATGTTCTTTATGGAACTTTACCGCTGCATACCATTCTATGTCATATGTTCTTTCTGGAACTTCACCGCAGCCACCATTCTATGTCATAGTTAGTTTTTGTGTATTAGTAGATCAGTTGTATGTATAGTATATATATATTTTTCGTGGTACTTCTGTTTCTTGGTAGGTGTAAATATATTTCAGTCTCTTCGGATGGTTTATGATTCAACTAACTTGACTTGGTGTATATTATTATATTATTAAGTATTCACATGTATGAGACGAATGACATGTATAAATCACTGAATAGACTTCTATGTATCAAACATATATATATTTATTTATTCAATCTATGGAAGTACATACATGGTATAAAATAATGTGATATGATAATTATGTGTACTTGTACCAAATTTCACGTTATTTGATTGTCTGGATCTTGAGTTATAAGGGAACAGACAGACAGACAGACAGACAGACAACAAATGCGTCTTATAAGTATAGAGATATTGTCTACTTCAATTACAATTTACAGCGTATGAAAATATGAATTAAAGATAATAACTATGTATTTGTCATTTTATTTAACATTCACACACTATTACACATTTACATTACATTTTAAAAATACGAACTAAATCAGATCTGTGCTAATTTGGTAATAAAACTTTACTATTCATATTATTTAAAATCAAGTTTATTGTTACCTGTCAAAATAATTATGAAGACAAGGGAACTTAATTTACATACAAGCTGACCACAGAGTACAATTATAATTAATGAGAAGTATGTAACTGTTCACAATTTTGGATAATGTTTGTGAACTGTGGAACCAGTATACTGGTTGTGGTTCGCATGACTTAATTTAAATTGCAGTCAGTCACCATCGATCTGTTCTTAGACGTGTTTATTTTCAGACAAGAAAACGCTTGCTCACAAATGCATGTGAACCTCAATAGTGACAAAAGCTTGGCAGCAAAGTTTTTTTTAGGTGTGGAAAAGCCATTGCTGGCAAACATCCTTAAAACTCCAGCAAAATAACTGACTTGAACTTCTCCTTCAGGTCAAAAATCTGTTTGTACGTCAAGCAGCGCTAACTAATATTCTCGAGCCATAAAACCGATTTAATATCCCTAGTTTCGAATCTAATAGTCAGGATAAAATGTTTAAAATACAGCGAAAACTCTAAGCAAAGAAAATTACCATCGACAGAGGATCGCAACATGCATACGGGCCACATAATATACTCTTGCAAGCCGCATGCGGCACGAGGGCTGTAGTTTGCCCACCCCTGATGTATTTGAATCAATGAGTTGATGTATTTGAATCAATGAGACCTCGAGTATCCAAATGATGAACAATTAACAAATGGAATCAACTGGTCATCAAGTATCTGAATCCAACAGATAAATATCAATAGGGTAAGCTTAAGCTTCCAGTTCCACTTAAAGACATGAGTCATGTCATTAAAGCGATTATAATAATCGCATTCAAAAATTGTTACTAATTTAGATTCTACTTAACCATTCATATTTAATAAAATATAATAAAACTTTAAATGAAATTTAACTCATTTTTTTATTTTTACATTTTTATAAAAATAGGTTCTTAATTAAATAAAATTTTTAATTTTTTAAAATTATTTTTACATAATTCTTTATATTTGTTTATTATATACAATAAATTATAAAGTATTATTTATTTATTTCAATATTGTTGTTTATATGACTAATAAAAGTATAATACATAATTATTTTACAGTTACCTCCCTTATAAAAATATCGGTGTTATTTACCTTGTGTGATCGTTTGGATCGGCTGTCATCAGGGAGCGCTGGACAGGGAAGTTAGCAGTTTCGTGTGAAGGCACTGGCGGCGGAGCAGGGGGGGCAGGGGGGCAGCGGCCCCCCCTTAAACTTTTAAGGGGGGGCGGCGCCCCCCTTGAATGTCCAGTCTGCCCCCCCTAAAATTTTAACTTTTTTAACTTTGTAATTCATTTTAGTTTATATGTGTCATTTTCATTTTCATAATTCATTTGATTTATTTCTTAAATTTAATATTTGAAAGAAATTATAATGAATTGGCATTTTACAGTAATCACATTATTGAGAGTCGTTGTGGCATATTTTAAAATTAGTTGCAAGTACCCGGCTTTGCCCGGGTTTAAAATAATGTTTTCTGTTTATTTAAGAAGCGTAATTTGACGTTTAATTAAGATTTAAAATAGGACGCGTAAAAAAGGGTTTATTTGCATGCAAATTGCAATAAAAGGGTACATTTATCTTAAAGCAATGTGATACACAACATTTTTGGCAGTTCCTCTCTCTCTCCCTCCCCTCCCTCCCTCTTTCCCTCCCTCTCTCTCCCTCTTTCCCTCCCTCCCTCTCTCCCTCCCTCCCTCCCTCCCTCCCCCTCTCTCTCCCTCCCTCCCTCTTTCCCTCCCTCTCTCTCTCTCTCAGGCATGACTGTATCAAAAGATAACAATTCCTATGGATGAAGGAATGTAATAATGTAGTAAGTAATGTGATATTTGGTTCCCCGTACCGATCATATTTATAGTAAGTTAGCTATGTGGGAGAGTAGCTCGTAAAACCTGAAATCAGGGTAAAAGTTTGCCAATTTTCATGTCTTTGATATCCAAAATAATTAATTACAATTAAAGTACCCATTGAGATGGAACGAAACCTGTTTAAGAACATTCCCCATGTAATTTTGTGTACGTGTACCCAGTGGCGCAACCAGCAAAAAATGCTGGGGGGGGGGGGGGGGGGGCTCACATATTGAAAAAAGACAGTTTGACAGTCTTTTTTGTAACTTTATAACGTAAATTATGTATTGATGATTTGGCCTGGGGGGGGGGCTTGAGCCCCCCCCCCGGTTGCGCCACTGCGTGTATCAAATTTCACGTTATTTGGTTGTCTGGATCTTGAGTTTTAAGGGAACAGACAGATAGATTTGCAAATGCGTCTTATAAGTATAGAGAAGTATTGCCATCTACCGAATGACGGCAAATGTAATTTTTAAAGCAAATACAATTATTTATTATCTTTTCATAAATTACTTTTTGTTTATTGAGTTTCCCGTTTCCGGTTTCTTATTCATCATCATTCATGATAATTATCAGTAATTTTCTGATCTAATTTCACTATTAAATTTGTAAACAAACTGACATTACGAATCAGTTGACGACAGAAGTGCTCAATGTTCATTTTTATTTTTTTAATATATTATTTTTTAATAATATCGATTAAATACTTGCTACAGAATTACTATATTCTATTATAGAATTAAGGGGGTAAAATTTGTCTTTCGGTTATATTTTGTCTTGCCCCTCCTTAAATTTCCAAGGGGGGGCGCCGCCCCCCCTTGAATTTTGGCTTGCCCCCCCTTAAAATATTTCGTTCCGCCGCCGGTGTGTGAAGGGGTGCATTTTTCTACTTAGCAGGTGGCTAATGTCAGTTCTATTTAGAAAAAAAAACTATAGGATGTTTTAAATATTGATGGGATTTGTCTTCTGAGCTAGAAAATTGTACAGAAACAAATTATACATAAAGCGCCATTTATTATTATTTTTTTCTATTATGTATTGATTTTTCTCTACCCATCCTACGCTACTGGTCTATACCCATCACCATCATACTCTATACCCATCACCATCATATTCTAGACTCTCCACCATCAACATACTCTATACCCATCACCATCATACTCTAGTCCCATCACCATCTTACTCTATACCCATCACCATCATACTCTATACCCATCACCATCGTACTCTAGACTCACCACCATCAACATACTCTAGTCCCATCACCATCATACTCTATTCCCATCACCATCATACTCTAGTCCCATCACCATCTTACTCTAATCTCATCACCATCATACTCTAGTCCCATCACCATCATCAACATATTCTATACCCATCACCATTATACTCTAGTCCCATCACCAACATACTCTAGACTCATCACCAACATACTCTAGACTCACCACCATCATACTCTAGTCCCATCACCATAATACTCTAGACTCACCACCATCATACTCTAGACTCATCACCATCATACTCTAGACTCACCACCATCATACTCTAGACTCATCACCATAATACTCTAGATTCATCACCATCATACTCTAGACTTACCACCATCATACTCTAGACTCACCACCATCATACTCTAGACTTACCACCATCATACTCTAGACTCATCACCATCATACTCTAGACTCATCACCATCATACTCTAGACTCATCACCATCATACTCTAGACTTACCACCATCATACTCTAGACTTACCGCCATCCTACTCTAGACTCACCACCATCATACTCTAGACTCATCACCATCATACTCTAGACTCATCACCATCATACTCTAAACTCACCACCATCATACTCTAGACTCACCACCATCATACTCTAGACTTACCACCATCATACTCTAGACTTACCACCATCATACTCTAGACTCACCACCATCATACTCTAGACTTACCACCATCATACTCTAGACTCACCACCATCATACTCTAGTCTCATCACCATCATACTCTAGAGTGACTAGAAAAATGAACCTCAATGCGCACAATTCTTCTTTTAATATTTAATAAAGATAATACCATGTAAAATCGATCTTAAAAAGTTTTTTGTTTTTTTTTTAAATTAAAGTTCAACTTTATACAATTTCCTTGCTGGCCTACACTCAGAATATTGGCCATGTATTGACATTAAGTGTTTATTCATTTTAATTATGGGAGATAATAAAAATAATAAAATTATATATTTTATTATGATGTTTTTTTTTTTTTGTTTTGCTTACATTTGACGTTCATTAAAATAAAGTGATTTTTTTAAATAATAAAAATAAAAGTGGAATGAAAGAATAACATGTATAACAAACAATACACCGGTCATTACCAAATACGTTTTCAAATTACGCCAAAGATAAAGGGAAGTAACCGTACAAACATTGGATCATTCTTAGTTTGCGTGGGTTACCTTTGAATCATAGGTGTACCTTGGGTGGGACCATCTTGAGTCTTGACGTATTATGGCTTTTCTGCGGGCTACACGCGTATAGATGCCCCACTCAATTATTTACTTAATTTAATACAGTGACGAAACGACAGGTATAATACTCACCAAGGCTGCCGACAGCTAATTCTGGGAGGCCCCGACAATTCATTAATCTCCACTAATTCGGAGTCAACCATATCACACACACACACAAACACGCCCTACTTTCATATGAATGAAATGTGATATAAATGGAGCCGTAATTAATCAACACCCATCCCCCCGACCGTTGAAGAGCCACACGCCCCCCCCCCCTTCCGGTATCAATTTATACAGAATGTAATGCTGGGAGGGCGGTGGGGGGAGGGGGACAGTGTAGTTTACTTTTTCTGCGCACCATGGACATATATTTCTAGATTACTGTAAAAGTCTCTGCCTAAGAGCCCACTAGCAAAGGGGTTCTATTTCGTTATTAATTCCTACAAAATGTGATACTCAAAGGGGCCCCGAATCCGTGCCGAACCTAGGGATTTGGGGGCCCGGGGGCTTGGCCTCTTTGGGGGGGGGGTCCAGGAATTTTAAGTTATTCGACACCATGACATGAGATAATGTACTTAATATTTAATGTAAACAAATTTTGTGGGCCCCCCCCTCGAGCTGGGGCCCTGGGGACAATTTGAATTTTGACCACACCCTAGGTACGCCTCTGCCCCGAATTGTATTTTTGCCCATGCCGCCCCACCCCCCAAATATATCTGAAGTGACCACCTAGGGCTCCTAAACAACCTAAGAACGGCTCTGATTATCAACAATGTTTTATTTCAACGCCAACTCTCAATGATGGAAAGACAGCATAATTTCGATCAAACCCCTCTATTTGGTCTCCACCCCCACAACACTAACCCATTGCATCTCCAAGTGAAATGTTAACACCCCTTTATTCAATTTTTGAACCCGTTGTTTTGTTCCCCCCACACAAAACCGCCACCGTTATTTTTCCTTCCTGCGCTATTCAGCCTCGGCCGCTGCGCATGCGCGAGGGGAATACCTTTTTTTTTTTTGTTATTTAAAAAAAATGGCGACTGCTGTAAAGTCGAAGCGAGTTATGTGCTCGTTGAAATCTGTAATCCGATGATAAAAACAAAATGCTGTGCTGTGTTTCGCTTGTGTGTGTCGGGAGACGAGACTCCTTGGTAACTACTACACAATGTTATTACTCCTTGTAGTTTGTCCCGTCCGTTGACGACAAATGTGCGAATGCAGTTTAAAAAGAGATTCACATTAATCCTAATGTGTGGAACCTTATCCGTTGTCGCCTACGTTGTTTACCTTCATGTGTTCTCAGCCAACGGAGTCGGACGCACCTTCAGCCATACCCTGGAAAAGTATGGGAAAATCACGGTCCAGCACAGGGATATCGACAACCCTCGGTCTTTTCTCGTTGACGACTTTGAAGCCGTCTTCTCCGCCGACTCGCACCCAAGCCCCGAGAATCGCTCTCAGTTGGAGACTCGACAGGACTGGAGGAAATGCCGGATGGAAACGTGCTTCGACTTCGGAAAGTGCTCGAATGGTTTCAAAATATATTTATACCCTCGGCAGTACCCCGTGTCAGCGCCCTACGCGAAGATTCTTAGTGTTCTCGAGAAGTCTCGCTACCTTACGGCCAACCCACTGGAAGCCTGTATATTTGTCCCCACCATTGACACCCTAGATCAGGATGTCCTTAGCAAAGACTACGTGGCTAATGTTGATAAAAAACTTCAGAGTCTACCTTACTGGAATGGTGGACGTAACCACCTGCTGTTCAACCAGTACTCCGGTACGTGGCCGGACTACTCAGAGGAGCTCAAATTCATTGAGCAGGCCATGCTTGTCAAATCGAGCATGTCCATCGACTGGATCCGATACGGGTTCGACATCTCCATGCCCCTGTTTCCGAAAGACCACCCTCAGTCGGGAGGTGATCTTGGATATTTAAACAATGCCTCAAACTCAATACCTTCTCCGAGGCATTATCTGCTTGCGTTCAAAGGAAAGCGATATCTGAATGGGATAGGGTCAGATACCCGCAATAGTTTGTATCACATTCACAATGGAAAGGATATCGTACTTCTGACGACTTGTAAACATGGGAAGGGCTGGGAGAAACTCATGGATGATAGGTGCTTACAAGACAACGACGAGTACGAAAAGTGAGTACTAGTATTGCTACTCTTTGGTTACCTTTTTAGTATGTCTTACTTCTTGGGGGGGGGGGGTCTTATTGGTATTAAGTGTGAGTCCACTATGTACTCACGAATGCAAATAGATTACCAGTAAATGAAAATAAAGAATGGCAAATGAGCATACAATGTTATAAAAATTTAGAGTGAATAAGTCATAAAATTTTAAACTATAAATCAATTAAATAAATATAGAGCCAAGACATAATATAAATATAGGCAAGACATAATATATATATGATATATATATATATATATATATATATGATATATATATATATATATATATATATATATATTTATAAGCAAGACATAATATATATACATATAGGCAAGACATAATATATATATTAAGCAAGACATAATATATATATAGGCAAGACATAATATATATATATATATTTATAAGCAAGACATAATATATATATATATATAGGCAAGACATAATATATATATATAAGCAAGACATAATATATATAGGCAAGACATAATATATATATATATATTTATAAGCAAGACATAATATATATATAGGCAAGACATAATATATATATATATATATATATATATATATATATATATAGCTAAGATGTATTTTAAATTTGTTTTAAGAGAATTAGTTTTAGCAAAGCAATTGTGTACAATTTAACACATTTTAGAGAAAAAATTAATTCTGTTGGTTTGTTTTCTTCAATTTCTTCATTTCATTTTTACATTTCTGTGTTAATACAGACAATATTTACATTTCTGTGTTAATACAGACAATATTTACATTTCTGTGTTAATACAGACAATATTTACATTTCTGTGTTAATACAGACAATATTTACATTTCTGTGTTAATACAGACAATATTTTCATTTCTGTGTTAATACAGACAATATTTACATTTCTGTGTTAATACAGACAATATTTCATTGTTTAGAAAATGCTGTAAAAAATAAATCCATAAAATCTACTACAGATATAACAAACAAAATGTTTGTTACAGTTAGTTGAAAATCTCAAACACTTGTAAACACTTAAATATTGACAGATGAAAAAATAAAAATATAAACAGCCATGATCATTTTGTTTTTCAACAAATCAGTGAATGGAAGAAAATTGTAAATGTCTATTTTATGGTTAACCCCAAATATATACTTGAACTAATTTACTAGAAACATTTCTTATGGTTGGCAGTGGCAATATTTTTCTTTCTGTCCACCCCGGATAACACCAGAGCTCATGTATACATTTTGATTTTTAACTCTGGCCAAATTTCAGTTGCCATTGAAAACTTATTTATTAAATTCCTTTTTTTTTATAAAGTCACATTCTTTTGTTGTATCTCTTACAGTTAAATTAAATTAGTTTGCTGAGTAAAAGAAAATCAAGTTTCCATTATAAAGTTAACACAGACCTTTGGGCTATGATGAGGTATTCATTTGTTTCTGTAGCCACTGCTCTTGTATGGGATTGTATTGGATTGTATTGGATTGTACAATGCCCAGCCATCTTAACTTTACCCAACAAATGTTGGGTACCCATTTGTAGGCTGGGTAGAGTTAGGGTCACAGATTGGACCCTAGAAAAGTTCCAGCATTTGGTGGAGCTTGAACTGGGGATATTTGGGTCATCAAATAATGATCGTTAATAATTATTACGTAAATTATTACAGTTTATATATATGATCCCTTCTGGGCTTATAAACATTTTTTTAATTATGAATTCATTTTTAAATGAGCCACCAGTATCATTTTTATATTTTAAATGCATCAATTTTAAAGGTGCTTTGAAAAAAAATATACTTTTAGAAAATTTTTTTTTTTTAAATCTACATATCAGGAAATTTTGTATTATTAATTTTTAATTTTTTTTTTTTTGCTAATAGAAATTGTTGTACTTGATCTTGGCAATTTTTTTTTCTAATTATTGCATGTGAATAAAGCTTAATTTTTTAAATATATAAAAGTTATTTTTGGTGACACGTTTATTTTTCTTAGGACCTTTCTAAAACTTGACCTACATTACATTTTTTTTATAAATGTCCAACTTAAGTTATATCAGCGGCATAGCATGGGTATCGGCCGCCCAGGCCGGAAGACGATTTTGCCGCCCTCTCATTTAGGTATTTCAATTTAATCTATACATTTTTGCCGCCCCCCCCCCTAAAAAGTAATAAAAAGTGCCGCCCGGTGCGGACCGCACCCACCGCTCCCCCCCCCCCCCAGGTACGCCACTGAGTGATATATATACACACACACACACACACATATATATATATTTATGTTCAATTGTTTTATAAAAAAAAAATCCTCCAATGAAATCTACAGCTACATATGCCAGTGTGATGACTGTGCTTCTTTCTCCTGATATGGCACACACGTGTGTTGGTGTGAATAGGGAAAAATCATGCTTCACTTTTTATTATCATTGTGGCTGGTTGGGGGTGGGGTGTTGGGGGAGGGGGGGTCTATTTAATTTGTCCTAATGACCACAAATTTTTTTTTGTTATTTTTGAAAGAAAAAAAAAACAACCACTCCCACTTGATTCATTTTCATATTTTGACCCCCTAAACCCCAAACTGACCAATACGCTCCACGCCAATCCTGATTTCACCAGATTAACTCAAAGCTAGTCAAAAGATGGGAAAACAATATATACACCTATTTGTTTCACAGTAACATGCATGTGCCTATGTTGTCAGTCAGCTTGATTCACTCACACTCACGGGGGAACAGGGGTAAATAGCGTCGTTACATGGGATTCGAAACTACATGTCTTCCTATCGTCTGTTGTCTCCCATTTCTGCCAATCCTGTCGTTTCGTTACTGTGTACCATTCTCTCTCCTTATCTCTTTTGCTGATCGATTTCGAGACCTAAACCCGGTATTGTGATTTTAAACCTGTCTGTATAACGTCATCAAACCAACAACATTTACCCCCCCCCCCCGGCCCTCCAACCCCAAAGTACACAGAGCGACATCATACAATCAAAATAATAAAAACATACACATATGTCCTGCTAAGCTATTCTATGACCACCCCACCCCCTTTTACATAGTTGATAGTTACACATATAAAAGGTTTACTTGGTGTAGTTACACATATAAAAGGTTTACTTGGTGTAGTTACACATATAAAAGGTTTACTTGGTGTAGTCACACATATAAAAGGTTTACTTGGTGTAGTTACACATATAAAAGGTTTACTTGGTGTAGTTACACATATAAAAGGTTTACTTGGTGTAGTCACACATATAAAAGGTTTACTTGGTGTAGTTACACATATAAAAGGTTTACTTGGTGTAGTTACACATATAAAAGGTTTACTTGGTGTAGTTAAGGTTTACTTGGTGTAGTTACACATATAAAAGGGTTACTTGGTGTATTAACATTTCTACTGCAAAATGCATCGTCATATTCACATAGTAAAAACATTTAACTTGCAAACAAACTCTTCCCCCCCCCCCCCCCCACTGACATGTACTGTCAACTCTCCATCTTCACATTGAACGGATGTTTCTCTCGTTTAATTTGCATTTCTTTTTCTTTGCGACTTTTGATTTTTTTTTAGATATCAGATTTTTTAAAAAAGAACAACTTTAATTAATTGTTTACTGTACACGGAAATTTAAAAAAAATCTGGCAAGTTGAAAATGATGCTGAACGTACACAGTGTGACAGGGGAATGAAAGGGGAAAAAATGGAGTGGGCTCATTACGTGCACGGTGCAGACCCGTGTTAGCCGTGTAGTAACATATCCAGACCCGACCCCCACCCCCGGGCACATTTCACGGTGCCAGTGTATTATACACAATTATGAAAGTCAAATTTAGTCTTCACTTAAAAAAAGGATGCGTCCATAGGTTGGGATGTATTAAAAAAAAGATTCAAATTTTCTTGATATAAATCCAACTCAGGTTGATTCAAAAGTGGAGGCCATGAGCGAGGGTTAGTAGCGCAGTGTCTTGTACAGTTTAAAAAAAAAATCACCTTTACTTTTTTTTTTAACTTATGAAAGATAGGGTGAGTATGGATATTGTTTTTTTTTTTTTTGAATAGTTATGTGGACTTCCGTTAGATCGCGTTCCAGCACAGCAGATGTCCCTACATTGATCATGAACACCACAAACCCGACATTCAACAATGTTACTGGTTGTTTACTGAAACACTGTCACTTTTGAACTACACCGACATGTAAACATTTCAGAGAATGATGTCATGGTTTCCCCATAACATTCCCTTAGTCAGTGGGGCCCAACTCGCTGTCAGGAACAGCGGTTACTTTTTTTTTAAAAAAAAAAAGGCTGCTCCGTTGGCCATGTCGTCGACTGACATGTGAAAACTTTTTTTTTCCCCCCTGACCTCTGATGACTGTTTAATTATTTTTTTTTTCATTTTTTTAGACGTTTTACACTTGATTTATTCTTGTTCATCCATATGCCCTTGGCCCGGACTGCCGGCCAAATCATGGAACCCGCGACTCATTGTTTGCCCCCCCCCCTGTCTGTACCCTAGCGATTGGAATAAAGCCGTCCAACCCATGCTATACCTATATCCTAATGTTTACCTCTCAAACAAACACAGCTACACCATTTTTTTTTGCTTATATATTGACTGTCTTATGTAGTGGTGTGTGAAGCCCCTGTAAGGATGGGATGAAATCTCTTAGATCCTATGAACCCCCCCCCCAATGGGACTGCTTGTATGGTGCCCTTTTTTCATCCCCACCATAGCCATAGCCGATAGTGGCCATGGAGGCACCACGGGAGATATATCGGGAACTTGAGCCAAGACCTGAAAAATTTCCTTGGTCTTCACCGGAGATAGAACCAGGTACCTTCAGGTCGACAATAGAGTGCTTTACCGCACGACTATCCGTTCCCTGGTGGTCGCTACATTGGTTCCTCACACAGAGGCGTACCTAGGGTGGGGGAGGGGAGGTCCAAATTTGAAAGTCTCCGGGCCCCAACTTAAGGGGGGGGGCGGCGCCATAATTTTTTTTTACATTAAATATTAAGTACATTATCTCATGTCATGGTGTCGAATGTCAAAATGCAGGGGCCCCTAAGAGGCCAAGCCCCCCCCCGGTCCCCAAATTCCTAGGTTCGGCACTGTCCTCGCACTGAAATTATCATGTTTTACCTGACAAAATAACAACCGTTTCCGACATTCATCGAGGGCCTCTTTGTGACATGCACATACAATCTTCTGACGAGCATTAGTTAGAGAATGGACCGGCAGCGCCGGGTTAACATCCTCATCAGCGACATTTATTATCAATTAATATTATTTTCGCCAACGACGATTACTCGTCTCGCGTCCGTGGGTCAGCATACGGGTGTTATGTTATGTTAATAATTCTTAAACATAGTCTTGTCCGTGTGTTTTTAAAGCCGCGTGTTATTCTTTGTCTGTCTATATGTATGTATGCCCGTTTATTATTTTAGTTATTTTGTCCACGTTTGCCATTTCGTCACTCGCATGTATCGCTCGGCCGAGCCGCGACGGGGGCGACAGGTCGTGTGGTCCGCCATTACTGGGACATTACAAAGACTTGACTACTGCATGACGTCTCATTAGTCACTGCTTAAAAAAGAAGAAAAAATAAAGGAAACACAAAAAAAAACGTCCTCTCTCGGCCAGGTATTTGTAGAATGTGTGCGACAGGTAGTGAAGAGACTGTATACTACTGTATAGCATACCTGGATCTAAGTGATAATATCTGACCTGTGCTGTTTTGCCGGGTAAGAGGGGGGGGGGGAGGTGTCGAATATGACTTATTTTTGGTTTAATTTTTTTTTTTTACATCTTCGCTACTTTTTTTTCCGCCACACAAATCACACAGAACTTTTTTTTTATCTCCCTTGCCGAGTTCCTATGTACCTGTAATAACGCCACCCCCGCGACAACGTGATGACGTACGATCGTGGCCATGCCTCCCCCCCTTCCCCCACCCCTTCCCCCACCCCTTCCCCCACCCCTTCCTACTCCATTTTCTTCATGCCATATTCAAAAGAACACTATCCGTGAACAGAATTAAACACAGGTAGCCTTGTGGACCGTAAAGGAACACTCGCTTTGGGCTCGTCTTAAACGGCATCGATATTATTACATTGCTGTCTGTCACATGGTTCTCTTGAGTTCAGAGACCCATTATGTCTAAACCAGGGGCGGCCACGAATGAGGTTGATGGGACCCGCACTCCACTGTTTTATAAAATAATAATAATTTAAATCGCCGCACACAGGTCAAATTTATCAAAACTAAATAACAAAAATAATCTAATATAATAATAGCGGTCTCGCTTCTGCGTTATATCGAAAGTAGAATTCAAGAATTCAAAATGGCGTCTTGCCGGCGTCTCAATTCGATTAATGTTTTTTTTTTTAATTTAAATCTACAGTTTTGAATAGTTTCAAACATGAAACCCAAAGGCCAAAATGTGAAATAATTCCATTTAATTTTTTTTCTGCAATCTTTAAATTGTAATAAAATCATGAAAGATCGGATCTGTCCGAAATAAAAAATAACCTAGCCATTCAGATAGAACCTAAGGGAATATAACTAAAATCATGAAAGATCGGATCTGTCCGAAACCAAAAATAACCTAGCCATTCAGATACAACCTAAGGGAATATAAACTAACAAAGGTTTTTGCAGGGTACAGATAGTTAAATAATAATAGGATAAGCTGGCTCACAGGGAGCCGCAATAGGCTTATTGGAGAGCCACCTGTGGTTGTAAACTTTTAACAAGGACTTCATAGAATACACGTGTAGCAAAAAATATAAACAGCTTGGATGCTTTCGTATTAGTATTTGTCCACAGGACTATATGTATTTTTAATAGGTTGCCCTTCCCTATAATTATTTCATTAATATAAGTACGTATATCGTTATGTAAGCACAGTTGCGCCAGAGTTCATATATGAGCTCTCGGAGTCATGCGCACTCGTGTCCCGTTCGGTTCAAAATCTGCCCGAGTTTTTTATGATTTATGAATGTTACGAGGGTGCACGAGACGGCTGCTGCTCGGGTTTGCATGAAATGTGTGGAGTGTCAGTTAACAGATTGTGTCCCGGGCACTGAGTTAGTAGGGTTGTTTTTTTTTTTTTTTAAATGTCATGTGACAGCGATTGATAAATTAGATCTGTTCCCGCTTTAAAAAAAAATGGAAACTTATTTACGCACTTCACGTAATCGGTGTTTTTTTTTTTCCTTTTTTTTTTTCAAACCGCCAGTATCTGTCAATCAAATTCACACGATTATAAGCACCTTTGAAAAGGCCGTCACCCGTCCTGCACGACTCCGCTACTCCGCTCCGCTCCCCCACCCCCTCCCCGTCATACAGCATGGAAGCGTCTTCTTTTCTCGTTTCACTAACCCCCCCCCCCCCCTTTCCCTTTTCACCAGTGGTAATGGTATGGTCTCACACCTCCCCCCCTCTCACCCCACCTCCCCCCCCTATCTTTTGGTGATGGTTTCGTCTCATCTCTGTTTGCATTTTTTGTCATTCGATGCCCTGACTGCCGTCTATGGAATTTCTGCCCTCGGCTCGTCTTACGTTCTGTGTGATTTCTTACACATCTGAAGACATTCCGGCTTGTAGTTGCCTGTATTTGACTTACGCATTACACTGCGGCGCAAAACTGTATCACCCAGTTTCGCCCATAATTCTTTGAGCGTAAAATGCTACTGCTATGAAATGAGAGATGGTCCGATAGCAAACTGCGGGCCGCTACTCGTTTCTAGCAATAGCCCTTTTATGTTATGGGGGGTCTACCTTTAATATACATTAACTCATATCAATCCACCCCGCGGGATATTATGAACCCAGTGTGGCCCGCGACTCAAAAACTTTGCCCACCCCTGGACTAGACAGCGTGAGCTCGACCCGGCGTGCTGAAGGTTTCTGGGTCGAATCCGAAAAAAAAAAACGGTTCCGATATATTGGTACATTGGCTCATCTCAATTGTCATTTGTATCAGCTTATCATCGGGTGAATCGGTGGCGGTGGACTCAATAGGCTGTGTGCAAGGAATGAGCTCAAATCGCAGTACTTCAGTTATCTCTTCATTGACATTGGCTGCGTCCACCGTGATAGACCCCCCTCCCTGCCACCTTAACTGGCCGTTGTAGCCTCGGCTGGGGTAGACAATGTAGAGTAGGTAATGGGATGATTACTCCAGCTCCCAATATCTGGTCATCTCATCCTGACAGCCACTTTATATGATTATATGAGTAGACCTAAACTGTAGGAATGTTTCGGCAAAGATAATTATTTAAATTAAATAATGACAGTCGAATTAAGAAACAAAAATACCGCATGAAATAGTTCGGTGGCAATATATATATATATATATATATATATATATATATATATATATATATATATATATATATATATATTGTTTGTGTCTTTGTGAGACCCCTAGCCCGTAACTTTAAGACCAATCACCAAGTTTTCACTGTTGATTCTCTTAAGTTCATTGGGTGATTTACCAGGTTACAACTGGGACAACCTATCCAGACCCCCCCTCCCCCCACGCCTACTGTAACAAAGCTAAACGTTTGTTTCAGGCCTCGTTTATGGCATTCACCCCCCCCCCCCGTGTACTGCTGGAGCCGCTTCTGGCAGTCCCTTTGTCTTGCTGATCGACTCGTGGTCTTCACGTCACGACTCGTGGTCTTAACGTCACGTTTGTGACACTGGCTGGTACCAACCATCATGATATGTAATTTATGTGGTGCCATCATATAGATTTCTTTCGTATGCCTGATGACGTCAATTGTCATCAATACATCTTTTAAAACAAAATATCATGTTTCACATAAACATTCACAGATTCGTTGTCATAATATTGAACAATCTATTTCAAACATTAGTTTTATGCATACAAGTCTATTTCGCTGAAAGGCAGCGTTTTTTTTTCCAACGTGCGGTCCATACGTTACACACGTGGACCCCGGGGGTGGGGGGTACAGTTTTAAATGTGAAGTAAATAATACAATTTTCAAAAGTATAAATGTATGTATATGTAACATGGGAAGGAAGGAGGGAGGAGGAGGGCGATAAGAATTTTACATAGGCTTTTGTGATATATGTCACACACACACACACACACACACAAATGGTTTGTGAAACACCGGTTTACTACAACATAGCTCTTGTCATATTTCTTAATTGATTTAGCGAAACCTTGAAATGGCAATATATATTTTTTTTTCATAATGGTCTGTGCAAACTTTTTAGAGCATTTTCGAAAAAAAATGCTCTATTGTCCCCGTTTTGTCTGTCTGTCTGTCCGTCCGTCCGTCATCACCCTAGATCTCAACAACGTTAAGTCCTAGACCCATGATGTATATATCATTTTGTAGGTCTTGGCCTGCCAAGAAATGACTTTTTTCCATTTCGCGATCTGACCTCTCAGGGCCGTAAAAGGGGCCTTATAAAGTACCGTTTTTTACTATATAAGCTATATTAATAATGGACCGCCCTATATCTCAGCAACCATAAGTCCTAGACCCATGATGTATATACCATTGTGTAGGCCTTGGCCTGCCAAGTGTACATCAAAGGTCCATTTTGCGATTTGACCTCTCAGGGCCAAAATATAAGAGTTTTTTATGTACGTTTTGCTTATATTTTAAATATAAATAATAAAAGCTAATCAAAGGGGCGTAATCATTATGTATTTTTGTAACAGTTATTCAACATGACTTACTTCCCGTACTTTACATAAAACAACAATTGACGGAGTTTTCGGACGATTAAATGACTACAATTTCGAATGTTTCAATTATGAGTCCTATTTCAGTCACATATTCACTTTACAATTAAATCTACTGAGTCCTATTTCAGTGACCACAAACCACTTGTAGTTAGATTTAAGAGAAAATAATTTTGTTTTCAATTATAAAGAAACGTCTTTTTAATATCTTATTTCAGATATATGCATTACACAATTGAATTTGTAAACATTTCCAAAATTTACAAATATTTACTGAAAGATAGCATACGTACTGATACATAATACGAAAATGCGCTAACACGTCCTGTGTCCAGAATGGAACAGGCTTAGATTGCTTGTTCCTTTCCCAACCCTTACTTACATGTTTGTTTCATGGGGCGTGTCTGTCATCTGTTCTAGATTAGGTGGGGGTTGGGGGGGGGGTCTGTTACCTGAGTGTACATGTACACCATGTAATGAAAGATATCAGTATATCGCCTTATTGTGTGTACGGTCTTTGAAGGGATAGGTTATCACTGAAATCTACTAAAAACCACCCATGTGTCATTTTTTTTTTCATTGTGTCCCGCCTTGGCCAACAGTGCAATGGCCAGGGAGGCACCACGGGAGACATACGTATATAACATCATTAGACGTACGTGTAGCATGCATTATAAATAGCCGTATATTGCTTTGGAATACGCATGAACTGCTTAATGAATGCATGCACCGACCTGTCATTTCAAGTACTTCTATCTCGTGTTGATTTATTTATGCCGATGGTCGTCATCGTCTTTTATTTACGTTTATCGCTAACAAAAATACTTCTGTGCCGTTTTTGTGTTTTGTTAATTTAAATTTTCTTGTTTATGCGCCACGTGCTTCTTTGTGTGTGTGTGTGCATTCAAACTGTGTTCTATCCTTTTAATTTGGTAACCTATCAAAGTTTGGCAGCACTTGGCAGTTAATCTCTCTCTCTACGCAAAATGAAAGACGCGTGCGGAAGTCACTCCATGAGACCAACTTCTCCTTTAGAACGTCATACGCATATCTGGCTACCTTTCTAGCCCTCGCCTTCCCTCCTCGTTAAGCCCTGTCAGTACTGACGACACATTCAATCAACCATTATCATTTACTGCCTGTATGTTGTCGCATGATGTGACGCGCGTAAGACACCACGCCTACTTCCTCAGTTTTCCTAGCGAACCAGTTGCATGTCAAGGTCCTGTTTTTTGCCACCGAGCAATGAAACATCATCAACATAAAATAAAAAAAAATGTCACTCGCCCTAAGACATCCTAATTTAGTATTTCCACACGCCACCCCTGTTTCAATGTCGTTCCTTTCTTTACGAGCTCGTGGTGCATGCGAGATAGAGGTTTACCCTTTTTCCATGGTTCGAATCCCAGCACGTCAATCAAGTGTCGCTTGGCGGTTTTCATCTTGTCAGGACATGTAGGCGTTGGCGTTAAAATTCGGTCCGCGGGGTGGTGGGGGGGGGCAGGACATCAGGGACACTTGAAAAGCGCCATGCTTTATTTTTTTTAAAGAGCAAGGCCTCCTTACAGGTTTGTTGATGAGGGCCCCTAAGCTTTAAGCGACGCCACTGCATGTAACTTTGAGATGTAGCCCTCGCACTCGCGAGTCGCGCTGGTTATCTAGACATGGGAAACAATAAAACTTTACAATCAATGGCTTTGACGTAGACCAAGAGATAAACGTTTCACCTGTGTATGTGCCTCCCCCCCCTCCCCCGCCCCCTCCTTATTCCCTTTTTTTCTGTGTGCCCTCCCACCCCCTCCCCCAGTTTTTTTTTTCTTCCATTGCACTTAAAGTTTGAATGCAGTAAATCTCAGCCACTAATTCTGTATTAGCCTTGTTATTCACTTTGGGATTGGCGGCCTCCGTGAACGTGACGCTGAGAACTGGAGGTCAAGACGAGGGTTCAAATTCTTGCTGAATTTTCTCTAGGCTATGAAAAAAAAATACTGTGTCTGTGTAGTACAGATCACTGCGTAAAGTTTCAAGTTGTATGCATGCACTTACAAAACTGTCTTCAAGAATACAGGCTGTTTTCTTATGGACATTCCTATCAGATACCGTTTTCCTTTGTTATTTAGTTTAGAAAGAAGAAAAAAACAGAATTTCAGAAACATTTCTAAAGTGTGTAGAAAAAAATATCCGGCAGTTAATTGAAATATTTACATCCTGCTATCTGTGCATGATATATTTTCTGATCCTGGTTCTTCAGTCAACCAAAGCGTCAACATGTTTTCTCCTTAAACTCTGCATTTACCACATTTGATATGATTTTGTAGTGGAAGGGCACCTAGTATATCTACACATAAGAAAGTCAATGCTGGCAGTAGATAAACTGTTGGACGTATGTCTGTCTATCCACGAGAAAGTCAATGCTGGCAATAGATAAACTGTTGGACGTATGTCTGTCTATCCATGAGAAAGTCATTGCTTATAATAGATAAACTGTTGGACGTATGTCTATCTCTCCATGAGAATGTCTATGCTTATAATAGATAAACTATTGGACGTATGTCTGTCTATCCATGAGAATGTCTATCCCTATAATAGATAAACTGTTGGACGTATGTCTGTCCATGAGAATGTCTATGCTGGCAATAGAAAAACGAAGCAGAAAATCACTATCAAATAAAAAACAACATTGTGCCCCCCTCCCCCCCAAGTATGGTAATGTCATCGTGTGTGTGTGTGTCTTTTGAAAGATGGGCTTTTATCAGCCCCGTAGCGTGAAAATTCTACAGGAGTTGCCAGGCATTCTACAGCAGGTGCCAGGCAATAGCAGGGGGGGTGCTGGTAATACATTTTACTAAGTAGAACAAATAAGCAGGGGGGGCAGACAAAACGCAGGTGGGGCCCGGCCCCCCGCACGCTACGGGCCTGGCTGTTATCCATGGTTTTATTTTCTTAAGCATTTTGGTTAACTGTCCTGGGACACCCTAATCCATTTCCCCCCCCCCCCCCCCCCCAAAGGCGAAAAAATTGGCCAGCGCTGCTTTGACTTTGAACAAGTGTCATTCCACTGATCATACCAGTCTTGCTTTGCCGGATAACAATACAACTACCGAAACTTTATTCCGCGACTTTGGTAATTTTCCCTTGTAAACTGTGTTAGTGTGTGTGGGGGGAAGGGGCAGAGAGAGAGAAATAGTGAATTCAAATGCATGTATTCTGGTATGGAATCAGTGTTCTACCAAGCGTGTGTGTGTGTGGGGCGGGGGGGGCGTGGTATTACTGGTTGAGACGGGGGGGGGCACACTTAGTTGTATAGTCGGCCAGGGATCGGTCGTATTACACATCACTTTGTGTGTGTCAGTGTAACGGGTGAACGTTAGAAAAATCCGCCCCAGGTCGCCTCAAACGCTATTCCGTCAGTAAGAAAAAAAAAATTAGAGAAAAATTACCCCAATAAACACCCGTAGAATTTAAAACGCATACATGTATTTATTCCTTCGTTTGTTTGTTTTTTCTTCTTAAAGTATCCCATCAATTAAAAAAAGAGAGACAAGAAGCATACATTGGAAATGAAATAAATATAACAATGATGTAACACTATTCCCGCACTCGTTGAAACCCATCATCATGCGTTGACACTAGCTGACAGAGTTATCGCACCTGGTAAGGCTAGAAGGTGGGTGGGGGGTACTTCATTCTGTTTACATGTATTTCATGCCTAGCAATCTTGTGTCACATAGTATAAAGGAAAGAGGGCAGCCGACTTATAAATCCTAGTAAAAAAAAAAAATATTTTTTAAATATCTTCCCTCAAGCCATCCGAAAATGAGTTCCCTGCCCTCCCCCTTTTCATAAGGGATTCCCGCTGATTTTCATTACGAGATGCGTCAATGGTCGAAATGATGGTCGAGTTTGTGAGAGAGGCCGATGACGTATCAGATTTTGTTTTTGTTTGATCTCGACTTTAAAAAAAAAAAAAAAATCTTCCCAGGATTAAAAGATTATTTCCAGAAAAATAGACGCCGAGTTAATGAATGTGTCATTTTAATGTGATGGATAAAATAAAATTGACGGATTATGCCAGATTCTCTCTCTCCCCCCTCCCCCACTTTCTTGACCCACGGACACACCCCCCCTCGTGCATTAATATATTTATTTATTCAAGTGATTGTCGTTGAAATTCAATGCATTGGTTTGACAGTGAGTCTGTGATCCTGTTAAGACAGCTCTACCCCCCCTCCCCAAGATATACTCGATTCCACCCTCCATAATCGTCGCATAAGCCCATTTAAAAGCCCATTCAACTCCCCCTCCCCTCCATACACACTTCCATATATCACCGGCAGGGCCGCTTTATCAACTAGGCACAGTGGGCACTGTGCCTAGGGCCTACGGACTTTTCAAGGGCCTACGAAAGCCAGAACATAAAGTGAAAACAAGCTCAGAATGCCAATAAAATTTAATAATGTTTGTATTAAAGTAACTATATATAACCGTGTGAGATGAGCACGTCAAGCTGCAGTGCTGTAGATCTGTAAATTACACCATGTTAACTTTTCGGCTCTTTGTCTAGGCAAAGTCACATATGACAGCCTCAAAAGTTCATTTATATTTCAAATCGCAAAGAAGTGAGGGTGCATTCTTGAAACATATTAAAAATAAGTCGGGGAGGGCCTACGACTTTGAAAGTGCCTAGGGCCTACGATGACCATAAAACGGCCCTGATCACCGGTACCACCAAGTCCTGCCGCTATGTATCAGTGATATATTCGTGTGTCACTCGTTAAGGTCTCTGTTAACAATGAGCTGCCCTAACTCCCAGTTTTGAGTTCCTGCCTTGTATCCTATGCAGTAGCGCCTGAAGATGAGGAAGGAGGGGGGGGGGTATACACGTTCAGCCATATATTCCAATCCATTTTTGGGGCATATGACCCCCCCCCCCTGCAGCAGCGCCTGAAAAATTGGAATATGGGGTTGGGGGAAACCGTTCAGCCATAAATCAGCCATTGACGATGTTACAAAGTAAATTTTTTAAAACGTCTTGAGACGTTGGAATAAATTTTGGGGCAAATGGGCGCACCCTTTTAAAGTTGATCACTGGGCGGTCCGCCCCTCCCCCGATGTTCCCACTAGGGTGTGGTATGAAGTGAGCAAAACATTTTTGACTCTCAGCGACATTTTGTGTTTGAGGCCAAAATTTGTGAGCGATTTAAGCGATGTCGTCCGTTGAAGTGAGCGATCGTACGTGTAGTATGAGCGACGCTCTGAATTCGTGTGAGCGATCGCTCACGCGCTCAGCTTAGAGGGAACATTGCCCTCCCCCAAAGTGGCGTTTGTAGATCCCGGGGCGGAAATCAGGACTGACGCCCCCATTCCCCCCCCCGACAACTACTCAAGTTCAGCAGATGCCGCCCCTGGGGGACTAGAAAGTAAGTGCCACCTGGTGCAGATAGCCCACCCAGCCCTACCCTAGTTACAGCGGCCACACATACACACACACATACACTTCGTAAGCCACTTGTTCCAGACCAGGAAACATACATTTGAGTTTACTCTTTTATGTTACACCCATACACACAGCCATACACACACGAGAGGTAATTTATGATGTTTGGGTTTATTTGAGGATTAATATTGTGTTTCAACTCATCATCATTATTTGTACATCTACTCTCTCTCTCTCTCTCTCTCTCTCTCTCTCCCTCCCTCCCTCCCTCCCTCTCTCTCCCTCCCTCGGTCTGACACAATCTTCAGAACTGGGTTGCCAGAGGGTTTTAACTAAAACCGCCGAAATTCACAGAGATAAAAAAAAACAGCCAAAACGCCGCCTTATCAACGAAATATACCCGCCGGATAACCGCCAAAGTACCATTGTATCATCTACAAGCGACATATAACCTGTACATCAACAGTAATTAGGGATATAAATAACTGGCCATCCGCTGGGTTTCTCTGTTTTTTAACGTTTGAAGAGTGAACATTTCTGCCTACCAAAAGTACATAATGCTGGTTCAGTAAAAGGTTTATTATGTTAATGTAATGAGTCCAAGCCGTTCATCTCTAACGTTTATCTGTTTGAATGTGCTTAGTTATAAACAGATTTTAATTAAAAAAATTTTTTGTAATATTATTTTAGTCATATTTTTTTTTAGTTATAAAAATGTAGTCTGCTATGTCATACAAGCAGCTAAATTCCCGCCAATCCGCCGGTAGAAAAAAATCACATCCGAGCCCAGTAAACGCCGCCCAAATTGGTGGTGGAAAACCGCCAACCTGGCAACTGTGCTACACACCCTCCTTTATTCTACATGTACTCACTCCATTCAGGTAACTTGGAAGTTGGTCAAATTGTGGTTTTTCTCTCTTCCGTTCCCCACTCTTCGTTTAAGTTTTCTTCTTTTATTGTTTGTTCCCCCCCCCCCCCCCCCCCGCTGTAAGACCGGGTTTATTTTTTGATACCGTCTGTCACAGTTGATGCGTCCGGCTAAAAATAGAAACTTAAAAATAACACCGGCGGATGTTTTCCCACCCTGTTGATGTGATATATAGTCAAGTGATTCGTGAGCTGTTGTGACTCGCCGAGTGAGCAAATGAATGTTTTACATACGCACACACACAATCGGTAGTTGCGCCCGTCTGTCTGGCTGTCTGTCTGTTATCTGCCCGAGGGTTAGTCTGCCAGTCTGAACGCCTGTTTCACTTGTCGTATGAGTCTGCATCCAGACACAGACTTCTGGAAGTCATACATTTTCCGACCCCCCCCCCCTCCCCCACCCCAAGGCACCTCAGCTTCAGCACCGGTGCCACGTGAATGTCAAAGTATTCTACCCCCCCCCCTCCTTTCCGGGTTACCTGACTGAAGTCCCTGACATTCTTATCAAAAGTCGGCGAATTGATGGTGGAGGGGGGAGAGATGGGTGGAGGAGGCTGTGAGTGACATACATATAGTTTTTTGCTCATAATATTCTTATCAACAATTTTTTTTGATTGTAAATGTTGAGTAAATAACCGCCAAATATGGCTGCCCCCCCCCCCCCCCACATAGTGTTCACCTGTTCATCTCTGCGTTAATGGGTGAGATTAGTGTGGTGCAGCAAACTGCTCAGCTGAGTTAGCCTTACCAGAACTATAATGTATTGTGCCAGTTCATTGCTGGATTGGGCTCTATACGCCCTTCATATGGCTATTGTGCCCACGGCGGCCATTGTTCAGTTATTTATGAACTTAAGTTCGGGTGCCGCCATGAAGTTCTGAGACGTACACTTGATAGAATGGAGACGTTTTTCATTGCCATTGTTCAGTTATTTACCTCATCCATTGGTGTACTCGGACCAAGTGGCGTCACTGGGGGGTGGGGGTGCGGGCCGCACCGGATGACACCATTTTAGGGGTGACACTAAAATGAACAGCTCTAATTTTCTTAGCAGAAAAAAAAAACTCGGTATAGTCGGTTTTATAACCGATTATAGTTAAAAACATGAGTAGTATCACATTGTGCTACCATGCAGAGCAGTTTCACAGGTGCCACCATGCAGAGCAGCATCACATGGTGCCACCATGCAGAACAGTAGCTCAGGGTGCCATCATACGAGCAGTAGCACAGGGTGCCACCATGCAGAGCGTCTGGAGCTTAGTTACATGAATACAATTTAAAGCTGCTCGGATCAACTTGGAGTTATTTGTAAACTGCGCTAAAAAAAAGGGACGCATGTCGTCACGTGGTTCCATGAAATTGTAGTTTACAAACACAGTTGAATGAAAGTCATGTAAATCTTTCTGAAATACAGTTTTTATCGCTAATATATTTTAAAGTGAAGTATCATAAGGTCAAGTGCACGAAAATTCGAAACAGGTACTATTGCACCTATTGGAAGTATTGAGGGAAGGGGTGACACCCTGAATTTTCCGCACCGGGTGACACCCACCATAGTGACGCCACTGCTCGTACCACCAGCTGAGAACTTCTGTCCTATGCCATATATATTGGAGAAGCGCCTACTGGTTGCTGCTGCATTGTGGGATTCTTCATTAGAACACAGTGGGCACTGATCTCACGTTGCATTGGCTGACATGGTTCAATGTATTGTACTCAGGGGACTTTATGCGGGGGGGGGGGGGAATTGAAAATTGTCATTTGATTGGTCCGTCTCATTTCGTCCTGTGTTAATCGTTACAATGTGCCGTTTGTTATTCTTTATTGAAACACTAATTTAAGGAAAGAAATTTCAAATGCCGGAACGTTTTATTTTTTTTAATTTAATGCAAGTTGCTTGGGCCAGAGGTGCGGACGGGGCGGGGGAGGGCGGGGGGGGTGGGGTGGCGGCGACATTGTGGTCTGGTGCGGAGCGTGAAGATCTGACGCAGCGACCTTTACAATGAAAACCTTTCTCTTCAGGCGCTAAGACCTGTTTTCAAGCCCTCGACCAACGGCCCGGTTTTCTTAAGCGTTCTCCCAATTTTTTCAATTATTTAATTATAGTTCCTGCACTCGCTAATCTCATGTTACTGGTGGGGAAAACGAGTTGGGGGTGTAAAAAACACAAGTGAGGCTTATGTATAAATAAACGAATGATTGATTCGATATACAATGGATTCCGATTAATTGGGACAAAAAGCCTCGGTCCCGATGTGTCCCAATTAAGCGGAATCGACTGTATATATATAATAGAAGAAAATAAATGGTGGGCGTGTCATGGGTGGGTGTGTGTGTTTCTTTCTTCTCGGGGGGGGGGGGGTGGAAATTGAGTGCGGTAGATCTCTAACAGAGCACGTTGTGTGTGCGTTTGGGTGAGTGTGTGTGTGTGTGTTCATGGCGTGATGTAGGTTTTTTTTTTTTGTCAATTTTATTTGTGCCACATCACAGATAAACCCATGTCCGTTATCCGTCGGCGTGACAGCGTAACACGAGTAGAAGTAAAGACGTTGTTAATCATTGTCTTGGCAGCGGCGGCGGCGTCACTTTAAACAGAGAACTTCGGGGGGGGGGGGACGTTACAGGAGGCGCTGTATCGGTAGATGTTGACAGTGCCTGTTTATAGGGCAGTTTATAACATCAGGTCAACCAACGTAATGATTAACATGTTGGTTCTACGCTGGCGCTTTCGGTCAACTAGACGAGCGTATTCTGTTAGGCCGCGATTCTCAACCTTTTTCGAGACTGTACCCCAAAGGGTTGAGAAAGGATTTCTGCAGGTCACCCCTCACATGTAAAGTTCTTCATATGTTTGGTTCTTCTAAACGTAAATTATATGTCGCTGCGTACCCTTGCATAGAGTCTCTCGTAACCCAAGGGGTACGCGTACCACACCGGTTGAGGACCGCGACAGTAAGGAATGTTGACTGTTATTATAGTTTTTTTTTTAGGATAAAGCATAGACATTGTTTTCAAACTTGGTAGTCACCCAATGACTGAATTTCGAATTTTCATGGCGTCATTCTTTCAGTTACCTGTGTTAAAGTATGTTCTGTCGACCAGTTACCTGTGTTAAAGTATGTTGTGTCGACCAGTTACCTGTGTTAAAGTATGTTGTGTCGACCAGTTACCTGTGTTAAAGTATGATGTGTCGACCAGTTACCTGTGTTAAAGTATGTTGTGTCGACCAGTTACTGTGTTAAAGTATGTTGTGTCGACCAGTTAGCTGTGTTAAAGTATGTTGTGTCGACCAGTTACTGTGTTCAAGTATGATGTGTCGACCATTTACTGTGTTAAAGTATGATGTGTCGACCAGTTACCTGTGTTAAAGAATGATGTGTCGACCAGTTACCTGTGTTAAAGTATGATGTGTCGACCAGTCACTGTGTTAAAGAATGTTGTGTCGACCAGTTACCTGTGTTAAAGTATGTTGTGTCGACCAGTTACCCGTGTTCAAGTATGATGTGTCGACCATTTACTGTGTTAAAGTATGATGTGTCGACCAGTTACCTGTGTTAAAGTATGATGTGTTGACCAGTTACCTGTGTTAAAGTATGTTGCGTCGACCAGTTACCCGTGTTAAAGTATGTTGTGTCGACCAGTTACTGTGTTAAAATATGTTGTGTCGACCAGTTGCCTGTGTTAAAGTATGATGTGTCGACCAGTTACCTGTGTTAAAGTATGATGTGTCGACCAGTTACCTGTGTTAAAGTATGTTGTGTCGACCAGTTACTGTGTTAAAGTATGATGTGTCGACCAGTTACCTGTGTTAAAGTATGATGTGTCGACCAGTTACCTGTGTTAAAGTATGATGTGTCGACCAGTTACCTGTGTTAAAGTATGATGTGTCGACCAGTTACCTATGTTAAAGTATGATGTGTCGACCAGTCACTGTGTTAAAGTATGTTGTGTCGACCAGTTAGCTGTGTTAAAGTATGTTGTGTCGACCAGTTACTGTGTTCAAGTATGATGTGTCGACCATTTACTGTGTTAAAGTATGATGTGTCGACCAGTTACCTGTGTTAAAGTATGATGTGTCGACCAGTTACCTGTGTTAAAGTATGATGTGTCGACCAGCCACTGTGTTAAAGTATGTTGTGTCGACCAGTTAGCTGTGTTAAAGTATGTTGTGTCGACCAGTTACTGTGTTCAAGTATGATGTGTCGACCATTTACTGTGTTAAAGTATAATGTGTCGACCAGTTACCTGTGTTAAAGTATGTTGTGTCGACCAGTTACCTGTGTTAAAGTATGTTGCGTCGACCAGTTACCCGTGTTAAAGTATGTTGTGTCGACCAGTTACTGTGTTAAAATATGTTGTGTCGACCAGTTGCCTGTGTTAAAGTATGATGTGTCGACCAGTTACCTGTGTTAAAGTATGATGTGTCGACCAGTTACCTGTGTTAAAGTATGTTGTGTCGACCAGTTACTGTGTTAAAGTATGATGTGTCGACCAGTTACCTGTGTTAAAGTATGATGTGTCGACCAGTTACCTGTGTTAAAGTATGATGTGTCGACCAGTTACCTGTGTTAAAGTATGATGTGTCGACCAGTTACCTATGTTAAAGTATGATGTGTCGACCAGTCACTGTGTTAAAGTATGTTGTGTCGACCAGTTAGCTGTGTTAAAGTATGTTGTGTCGACCAGTTACTGTGTTCAAGTATGATGTGTCGACCATTTACTGTGTTAAAGTATGATGTGTCGACCAGTTACCTGTGTTAAAGTATGATGTGTCGACCAGTTACCTGTGTTAAAGTATGATGTGTCGACCAGCCACTGTGTTAAAGTATGTTGTGTCGACCAGTTAGCTGTGTTAAAGTATGTTGTGTCGACCAGTTACTGTGTTCAAGTATGATGTGTCGACCATTTACTGTGTTAAAGTATAATGTGTCGACCAGTTACCTGTGTTAAAGTATGTTGTGTCGACCAGTTACCTGTGTTAAAGTATGTTGTGTCGACCAGTTACCTGTGTTAAAGTATGTTGTGTCGACCAGTTACCTGTGTTAAAGTATGATGTGTCGACCAGTTACCTGTGTTAAAGTATGATGTGTCGACCAGTCACTGTGTTAAAGTATGTTGTGTCGACCAGTTACTGTGTTCAAGTATGATGTGTCGACCATTTACTGTGTTAAAGTATGATGTGTCGACCAGTTACCTGTGTTAAAGTATGATGTGTCGACCAGTTACCTGTGTTAAAGAATGATGTGTCGACCAGTTACCTGTGTTAAAAGTATGATGTGTCGACCAGTCACTGTGTTAAAGTATGTTGTGTCGACCAGTTACTGTGTTCAAGTATGATGTGTCGACCATTTACTGTGTTAAAGTATGATGTGTCGACCAGTTACCTGTGTTAAAGTATGATGTGTCGACCAGTTACCTGTGTTAAAGAATGATGTGTCGACCAGTTACCTGTGTTAAAGTATGATGTGTCGACCAGTCACTGTGTTAAAGTATGTTTTGTCGACCAGTTACTGTGTTCAAGTATGATGTGTCGACCATTTACTGTGTTAAAGTATGATGTGTCGACCAGTTACCTGTGTTAAAGTATGATGTGTCGACCAGTTACCTGTGTTAAAGTATGATGTGTTGACCAGTTACCTGTGCTAAAGTATGTTGTGTCGACCAGTTACCTGTGTTAAAGTATGATGTGTCGACCAGTTACCTGTGTTAAAGTATGATGTGTCGACCAGTTACCTGTGTTAAAGTATGTTGTGTCGACCAGTTACTGTGTTAAAGTATGATGTGTCGACCAGTTACCTGTGTTAAAGTATGTTGTGTCGACCAGTTACTGTGTTAAAGTATGATGTGTCGACCAGTTACCTGTGTTAAAGTATGATGTGTCGACCAGTTACCTGTGTTAAAGAATGATGTGTCGACCAGTTACCTGTGTTAAAGTATCATGTGTCGACCAGTCACTGTGTTAAAGTATGTTGTGTCGACCAGTTACCTGTGTTAAAGTATGTTTTGTCGACCAGTTACTGTGTTCAAGTATGATGTGTCGACCATTTACTGTGTTAAAGTATGATGTGTCGACCAGTTACCTGTGTTAAAGTATGATGTGTCGACCAGTTACCTGTGTTAAAGTATGATGTGTTGACCAGTTACCTGTGCTAAAGTATGTTGTGTCGACCAGTTACCTGTGTTAAAGTATGTTGTGTCGACTAGTTACCTGTGTTAAAGTATGTTGTGTCGACCAGTTACTGTGTTAAAGTATGATGTGTCGACCAGTTACCTGTGTTAAAGTATGTTGTGTCGACCAGTTACTGTGTTAAAGTATGATGTGTCGACCAGTTATCTGTATTAAAGTATGATGTGTCGACCAGTTACTGTGTTAAAGTATGATGTGTCGACAAGTTACCTGTGTTAAAGTATGATGTGTCGACCAGTTATCTGTGTTAAAGTATGATGTGTCGACCAGTCACTGTGTTAAAGTATGTTGTGTCGACCAGTTAGCTGTGTTAAAGTATGTTGTGTCGACCAGTTACTGTGTTCAAGTATGATGTGTCGACCATTTACTGTGTTAAAGTATGATGTGTCGACCAGTTACCTGTGTTAAAGTATGATGTGTCGACCAGTTACCTGTGTTAAAGTATGATGTGTCGACCAGTCACTGTGTTAAAGTATGTTGTGTCGACCAGTTAGCTGTGTTAAAGTATGTTGTGTCGACCAGTTACTGTGTTCAAGTATGATGTGTCGACCATTTACTGTGTTAAAGTATAATGTGTCGACCAGTTACCTGTGTTAAAGTATGTTGTGTCGACCAGTTACCTGTGTTAAAGTATGATGTGTCGACCAGTTACCTGTGTTAAAGTATGTTGTGTCGACCAGTTACTGTGTTAAAGTATGATGTGTCGACCAGTTACCTGTGTTAAAGTATGATGTGTCGACCAGTTACCTGTGTTAAAGAATGATGTGTCGACCAGTTACCTGTGTTAAAGTATGATGTGTCGACCAGTCACTGTGTTAAAGTATGTTGTGTCGACCAGTTACTTGTGTTAAAGTATGTTTTGTCGACCAGTTACTGTGTTAAAGTATGATGTGTCGACCAGTTACCTGTGTTAAAGTATGATGTGTCGACCAGTCACTGTGTTAAAGTATGTTGTGTCGACCAGTTAGCTGTGTTAAAGTATGTTGTGTCGACCAGTTACTGTGTTCAAGTATGATGTGTCGACCATTTACTGTGTTAAAGTATAATGTGTCGACCAGTTACCTGTGTTAAAGTATGTTGTGTCGACCAGTTACCTGTGTTAAAGTATGTTGTGTCGACCAGTTACCTGTGTTAAAGTATGTTGTGTCGACCAGTTACCTGTGTTAAAGTATGATGTGTCGACCAGTTTCCATGTGTTAAAGTATGTTGTGTCGACCAGTTACTGTGTTAAAGTATGATGTGTCGACCAGTTACCTGTGTTAAAGTATGTTGTGTCGACCAGTTACTGTGTTAAAGTATGATGTGTCGACCAGTTACCTGTGTTAAAGTATGATGTGTCGACCAGTTACCTGTGTTAAAGAATGATGTGTCGACCAGTTACCTGTGTTAAAGTATGATGTGTCGACCAGTCACTGTGTTAAAGTATGTTGTGTCGACCAGTTACTTGTGTTAAAGTATGTTTTGTCGACCAGTTACTGTGTACAAGTATGATGTGTCGACCATTTACTGTGTTAAAGTATGATGTGTCGACCAGTTACTTGTGTTAAAGTATGATGTGTCGACCAGTTACCTGTGCTAAAGTATGTTGTGTCGACCAGTTACCTGTGTTAAAGTATGATGTGTCGACCAGTTACCTGTGTTAAAGTATGATGTGTCGACCAGTTACCTGTGTTAAAGTATGTTGTGTCGACCAGTTACTGTGTTAAAGTATGATGTGTCGACCAGTTACCTGTGTTAAAGTATGTTGTGTCGACCAGTTACTGTGTTAAAGTATGTTGTGTCGACCAGTTACCTGTGTTAAAGTATGATGTGTCGACCAGTTACCTGTGTTAAAGAATGATGTGTCGACCAGTTACCTGTGTTAAAGTATGATGTGTCGACCAGTCACTGTGTTAAAGTATGTTGTGTCGACCAGTTACCTGTGTTAAAGTATGTTGTGTCGACCAGTTACTGTGTTCAAGTATGATGTGTCGACCATTTACTGTGTTAAAGTATGATGTGTCGACCAGTTACCTGTGTTAAAGTATGATGTGTCGACCAGTTACCTGTGTTAAAGTATGATGTGTTGACCAGTTACCTGTGCTAAAGTATGTTGTGTCGACCAGTTACCTGTGTTAAAGTATGTTGTGTCGACCAGTTACTGTGTTAAAGTATGTTGTGTCGACCAGTTACTGTGTTAAAGTATGATGTGTCGACCAGTTACCTGTGTTAAAGTATGTTTTGTCGACCAGTTACTGTGTTTAAGTATGATGTGTCGACCAGTTATCTGTATTAAAGTATGATGTGTCGACCAGTTACTGTGTTCAAGTATGATGTGTCGACCAGTTACCTGCGTTAAAGTATGTTGTGTCGACCAGTTACTGTGTTAAAGTATGTTGTGTTGACCAGTTACCTGTGTTAAAGTATGATGTGTCGACCAGTTACCTGTGTTAAAGTATGCTGTGTCGACCAGTTACCTGTGTTAAAGTATGCTGTGTCGACCAGTTACTGTGTTAAAGTATCCTGTGTCGACCAGTTACTGTGTTAAAGTATGTTGTGTTATTAAATACTATAAAGAGTCACACCAAAGCCAATTTTCCAGGATTCTGTTTAAAATGGGAGAAATAAATAATAGATGAGTAAAAACTAATTCAACAAGAGCGAAACTAACCTTAGCGGGAACACGTCTGGCCACTAAGTTATACTGGCTCAGTGGTTCTTTAACGTCTGCTATTCTCGACTCACTAAGGAACATGCTATATTTTAGCGCCACGCGTGAAAGAAATAAAAATAGGATATAAGAAAGCAAAAAGTTTTGTAATTATATGTTCTATATTTTTAAGTAAGTTTTGAAGTTCGTTTCAAACCAATTCTATTCACAATTTTAGAACCTTTGTACTAGCTCATTAATGATTCATAATTTTTTTATGGTGAAGTAGGAAGCAGCTGAATGCACTGCAATTAGCTGACAACTCTGTACTGCACACATTCATACAGATGGATTGATAATTAGAGCTATAACTAGTCGAACATCATCGCTGCCACCCCACCTTCCTTTTCCCAAACCCAGGGGTGGGCAAATTTTTCGAACCGCGGGCAACATTGGGTTGTTAAATTTGACCGAAGGGCTAGTCCTAAATCGATTAAATGGAGTGTTAATAGGAAAAATGTATATGTTACGGCCAAAACTCGAAGTTTGGCCAGTTCGAACTTTGGCCGAGGTTTGCGGCCAATATACGATGTTCTATATGATTTTCATTACAGTATACAAACACCCAAAATCTTTCATGACCTTTTTCTTCCGACTTTTGCCGATTGCCCCATGTCATTTCGCAAACTGGCTGGCCAAACCCCGAAACCTAGAAAAGATCGGACATTGGCCGGTCAGTATGAAGCGATATTGGCCATTTCCCAATATTGGCCGGCCAGTTTGCAATTTAGCCGATTTCGGGCTTTGGCCGTAATGTATGTATACATGTAAACGTTATTGTTATGAACTAATATGAACGAGGTTACCGCGGGCCGGACAAAACACCCTGGCGGTCCGTATTTGGCCTGCGGGGCGTAAGTTTTCCCATTCTGCGGCCTAACCCATTTTAATTGTGTGTTACGCGGGTGTGTCACCCATGTGTCGTCACATATCAAGGCTAGCGCTTTGAGCAATATAAAAAAACAAACAAAATGTCTGTCAAGCAGACGGTCTCCTGTTTACATTAATCCGCCTCTTGAAATGACTGTTATACGGCGTTCGATTTGTGGCGGTGACAAAAAAAAAGCATAAACACCCTGAAATAGTCGTACGTACTGGTGTGTTAGTACAGTTTGACCTAGTCGAGTGGTGCGACATTAATACATCAGCGTCTGAAGAAACATCACCCCTCCCAAGTCCCAACCCCTCGCCTTATCCTCGGTGTCTTGTTGGCTATCGTCGCTTAGTCAGAGTACTTTTTTTAGAGCATTTTCGAAAAAAAATGCTCTATTGTCCCCGTTTTGTCTGTCAGTCCGTCCGTCTGTCCGTCATCACCCTAGATCTCAACAACCATAAGTCCTAGACCCATGATGTATATATCATTTTGTAGGTCTTGGCCTGCCAAGAAATGACTTTTTTTCCATTTCGCGATCTGACCTCTCAGGGCCGTAAAAGGGGCCTTATAAAGTACCGTTTTTTACTATATAAGCTATATTAATAATGGACCGCCCTATATCTCAGCAACCATAAGTCCTAGACCCATGATGTATATATCATTGTGTAGGTCTTGGCCTGCCAAGTGTACAGCAAAAGTCCATTTCGCGATTTGACCTCACAGGGCCAAAATATAAGAGTTTTTTATGTACCGTTTTGCTTATATTTTAAATATAAATAATAAAAGCTAATCAAAGGGGCGTAATCATTATTTATTTTTGTAACAGTTATTCAACATGACTTACTTCCCGTACTTTATATAAACATTCAACAATTGACGGAGTTTTCGGGCGATTAAATGACTACAATTTAGAATGTTTCAATTATGAGTCCTATTTCAGTGACCACAAACCACTTGTAGTTAGATTTAAGAGAAAATAATTTTGTTTTCAAATATAAAGAAACGTCCTTTTAATATCTTTTTTCAGATATATGCATTACACAATTGAATTTATAAACATTTCCAAAATTTACAAATATTTACTGAAAGATAACAAACGTACTGATACATGCCATGAAAATGCGCTAACACGTCCTGTGTCCAGAATGGAACAGGCTTAATTGCTTGTTTTTATTATTATTGGCGGCACTTGTTTTCTTCACGAGTCCTAGCCAGCTGGCTCAGTCACTTTTTGCACCGAGTTCAAAATGCAGCCTTTTTATACACCAGGCATTTAGATATAGAGTTTGGCTAGAAATTTAACGTGGACGTACGAACTTTGATCCTGATTATCCCGCCACCCCACCCCCCTCCATCCTTATTTTATTCGTATAATAGTCTGAAAAGAGACATACTAAAATTGCCCGCGATTTTCAACACAAACACGTGCACTACTCACACCGTGGAGGGGACGGAGGGTTGTGCGGTAAAACGCTCGACTGTCGACCAGAGGGTCCCTGGTTCGATCTCCTGATAGAACCAATGGATATTTCAGGTTTTGGTTTAAGTCACCCGTGGTGGCCATTGCACTATCGGCTATGGTGGTGGATGAAAGAAGGGCACTGTAAAAATAAAAAAAAAAACACCTTCCCATTTAGTGGTTAAAAGGATCTTGAGATTTCATCTCATCCTTACAGGAACTTCAAACACACAGTACGTTCATACATTAATTTAAAACTAGGAAGGGAGATGTCATTACCTGGTTTATGACGGAGAATGTTTAGCTTTAGTTTAGTGATTCTCAACGTGTGGGAATCGCTAATTTGAGCAAGAGGTCGGTGGCCATAAAGGGTCGCGAACCGCTAAAAGTTTTAGAACCGCTTGATTAGCCCATGAAAAATGACATCATTGAGTGGCCTTCGCGGAACATTTTACTCCTCTGGTATGAGTGCGACAAATGAATATCTCGTCCAGGTCATTTCGGTTCTCTCTCTCTCTCTCTCTCTCTCTCTCTCTCTCTCTCTCTCTCTCTCTCTCCCCCCTTTTCCAAAAACAACTCTCTCGCCCCTACCCCCATTTCAAAACTGTTATCCGTAAATCCAACTGTCAGGGAAATTTGTTTCTCTGGTGACACTCTGACCTTTAACATTGGGGGGGGGGGGTCGGTATCTCACACGAGAGCCCGCATACCACCACTACCATTCTTTTACGTACCCCCAGCCCCAAACCCCCCCCCCCCGTATTTTTTTTTGTTTGTACGCACGATTTTACTGAACGCTTTAATCTCGGGCATATAGTACTACCCCGGTTTGGTTGTCAGCAGAGGCTTCATAAAGTAATATGCTCATTAGATGATCACCCCCGTATGATGCCCCTCCCAACGGCTAAAAGGGTTATCTAAAAACAGCGGTTCTCAAACTTTTTCGCAAAAGTCGCCAAAGTATGTCCGCGGGGGGACCCCCTCACGCTTAAATTAGCGACTTCGCGAGTAGATTCGCGTAAATTCGTCAATAAGTGTTCGTATTTTTATAATGGAATGTCCTTACCTTACTAATGCGATATTTGGGCCACGTGGTTTGACAAAAGAGTCGCGCAGCAAATAGGCGACTTTCGCCAAATTCTTGATTTTTCTTTTAAAAGAATTTTTTTTTTATTTTGACCAGAAAGGATCCCTTCTCTGCAGATGAAGTGTAGAAATATTTTTTCTGTAATCGTGGCACATAAATGGACTGTGTGGTTAGCACAACGCCCAGCCGCATTTACTTCCCCAATTTAAGTCAGGCACCCATTTGAAGCTGTGTGGACTTGGGGGGACATTTACAAAATTTCCACCAGGTCCTGGATAAATTACCTTTGGTTCTCACTGAGGATCGAACCGTGACTTTCATGTCTGTGGTACAGCTTTTTACACCCTCCGCCACCTGCCACTCCCTCAAATAAAAGTGGGGAAAAAATAAATGTGGTGTGTGTGTGTGTGGGGGGGTATTCTGTATTTAACAGTAATAAAAATTAGATTTTTCGGAATTCAACTTATTCAGAATCGAGATTTGTTAATGAGTTCATGCTGTTGTTGTTTTTGAATTGAAGCTGTTTATTCAATATTAACTGATAACAGAACCGATAAAATTCTCTTTAAGAACTACGGTACTTGCTTTGATTGTCTTGAGTTCTTCATGGGAGATAATAAGCCATGTTTTTCAAGTTCTTTTTTAATCACCATGTTGAGTGGGGGGGGGGGCCAAGATTACGGTAGCTGACATGCCGCATCAGGTCACTATGACATATTTTCTGAAAAATATATCTCACATCTAAAATAATAATAATAATAACGCAGTGGCTACGGTTCGGTCCGACCGAACGCGTATTTTTTTTTTCGGGTACCAGCCTTACTTATATATATTGCATAGCGACCGAGTCGCTGAACTGAACTATATAACAACATAATTTTTTTTTTCAGGATTAGGGTTAGGGATAGGGTTAGAGATAGGGTTAGAGATAGGGTTAGAGATAGGGTGAGGGTGTGGAGCAATATTATCTATGGCTGGTACCCTAAGTAAAAAAAATACGGGTTCGGTCGGACCGAACCGTAGCCACTGCCTAATAATAATGATGATGATGGCCGATACTCATCACGGAGGATGTGCGTGCGTGCGTGGAGTGAAACTCGTACCTGTTACTGTTCACCTAACAAATATAGAAATAATCCACTGATAGCTCATATAAAGGAAAAGTGATGTGTTCATCATAAAAAAAACTTTCAACACACTTCCTGTGCAGAGTCAATCATTGCAACCCTTTTTCGCTAGGCAGTGGATTCGAATACGACCGGGTGTGTTTCGTATTTTTTTTTTCCGAGACACGACCAGCAAACTTTGATGACGTCAGTAATCAGAATGAATGAGAACTCGTATTTACTGCAGATTTTGATGACGTCATTTGCTGTTAATAATCGGAGATATTTTTATATTTGGCTTTAATTTTTTTCGGGTCTGTCCAAGCCTAATAAATAAAGTCATTTGCTGTTAATAATCGGGGATATTTTTATAATATTTTTTTTAAAATAAATACGGCTTTGAATTGTATATTTTAGTTGTCAGGATATATGTCTAAGACTAAGAGTTTTCGGGTCTGCCGAAGCCTAATAAAGTCGGACGAATAAAACAAAAAAATTATGCGCTAAATTAGTATCTATCGTACCCCCCCCCCCAGAAAGCTAACACTCGTTAATTCATCTCCGTCAGTATTTGGTTCGATTCTCGGATATAAATGCTTCCCCATCCCCTCTATTTTCGTTTCTTAATCTTATTATTATTTAGTAAATTTGAAATATGTAGGCGTCTCTGAATTTTTTAAAGTGTGACGCAAAAATGATGGTATGGAAAAGTTATGTAATATTTAGCCTTAGGACTAGCTATACACTGCAAAGCCTTTGCAGGAAGATAAACTATTGTAAAGCCATTGCCGAACCTAGGATTTGGGGGCCTTGCATTTTGACATTCGATACCATGACATGAGTTTATGTACTTAATATTTAATGTAAAAAATAATTTTGGGGTCTCCCTCAAGCTGGAGCCCGGCGGGACTTTCGATTTTGGACCCTCTTCCCTGAAAATGGTTACGCCTCTGTGTTCAGCTTTGATACATATTTTCAAAATTTTTTTTTTTAAGTTATGAAATAGTTAAAAAAACCTAATTAGTTGTTGTTTCTTTTTTTTTACAACATCCTAAAATATAAATTATTTCAATTTAAAAAAAAATGTCAAAGATATCTAGTTAGTTAATTTTCATTAAAACAACTAAAAGGATACATTCTGAAAAAAAAAACACAATAAAAAAAGTTATGTTTCTGAGAGGAATCGAACCTGGATATAGTCAGCATAAAAATGAGTCACAGACCAAACGGTTTCACCATTGTGCCAGGACGACACACAAGCAAAGTTGCAATTTTAATGTTTAAGTAGACAAAATTACTCGTTCCCGCGAAAAGAAAATAACTTTAAATCATAAGAGTTCTATCTGTTTACTGACGTCATCAAAGTTTGCTGGTCGTGTCTCGGAAAAAAAAAATACGAAACACACCCGGTCGTATTCGAAGCCACTGCGTTTTCGCTATTCCCTGTGCCCGTCGTTTTGTTTACTTTGGTGCCTAGGGTGGCTGCGTCAGTCATGACGTCATCGAAAGTCCAATATAGTATGTATATATATATATATATATATATATATATATATATATATATATATATATATATATATATATATATATATATATATTTCCCGTTACATTCGGCGTCATCGATAGTTCAATATGTTCCAGGTTTCATTCTGGGCCATGTTGTTTTTTTTCCTCCCAGAATGGTATAGTTGCATATACCAGTAGGTCAGTAGTAAGTGGACTATATTTGATTTTTATGTATGGGATTTAAACGGTAATACGTAGGTTCCATAGGAAACCCCCGTAAAATGAGCCGTTTGATAAGAAGGCTCTAGGCTTCATGTCACAGGGTTTACAATCGTGTACCTGGGCCTCGTCACGTTTCTTTTTTTTTTTTTTGGCGGAAAATAAAAGACTTTAAATTTAAAACACAATTACATACACAGACACACACACAGGCGAGATTACCAAATTTCTTTGAAGTCAGTGTGTTTCTGTGTACGTGTGTGTTTCTGTGTACGTGTGTGTTTCTGTGTACGTGTGTGTTTGTTTCTGTGTACGTGTGTGTGTTTCTGTGTACGTGTGTGTGTTTCTGTGTACGTGTGTCTGTTTCTGTGTACGTGTGTGTTTGTTTCTGTGTACGTGTGTGTGTTTCTGTGTACGTGTGTCTGTTTCTGTGTACGTGTGTGTGTTTCTGTGTACGTGTGTGTTTGTTTCTGTGTACATGTGTGTGTTTCTGTGTACGTGTGTGTGTTTCTGTGTACGTGTGTGTGTGTTTCTGTGTACGTGTGTGTGTTTCTGTGGACGTGTGTGTGTGTTTCTGTGTACGTGTTTCTGTGTGCGTGTGTCTGTGTACGTGTGTGTGTTTCTGTGTACATTGTTGTGTTAATGTGTGTGTTTAACAGCCCTGCCTTTTTTTTAACGAGCTGGCTTTTATTTTACGACCGGATGTTTTAAAACATGTTATTTGTTTCATGGGATAGATCGGCGGTTCTCGGGATGTGTGTGTGTGTGTGTGTGTGTGTGTGTGAGGTGAGGGTCTGCTTCCTGTCTGTTTATAATTACGTGCGTTCACATACAGGGTCATTAGTTGCGCACCCTAAAGATATGGACCACATTTTGAGAAACACATATCTACTATACAGGTAAGTGCAATCAATCCTTTGGTTGTTTTTTTTCACGGGGCCCGCCATACTGGTTTTCCGTTGGGCGGCACATGAAGCCAACAAGACGATCCGGGCTTGTGTGCGTTAATTTTTTTTTCCAAATCAGTCATAGCCTATGTTCCCTCTAAGCTGAGCGCGTGAGCGATAGCTCACACGTATTCAGAGCATCGCTCTTACTACACGTACGATCGCTCACTCCGACGGACGAAATCGCTTAAATCGCTCACCAATTTTTTGGCCTCAAACGAAAATGTCGCTCAGAGACAAAATTTCTTGCTCACCTCATACCAAACCTTAAAGGGAACATTGGACTCATATCCCTTCCCATAAGCTGTTTAAAGTATTAACCCCTTTTATTTGTATTCAGTTTTGATTTTTTAGTTTAATTTAAAACAGATTCACCGTCCACTCACAAGATTGCACATGTCTGTCTAATCAGTTGCCAGGTCCGGACACATTTTAGAATCGTGAAAATGGAAGGGGGGGGGATGTAAATGAAAGAATTCCATTGAGTACGAGCCAAGGCCGCTTAGAGACAATCGGGGCACCGGTAGAAAAAGGGCATGTGGACTTAATATTTTTTTTTTAAAAAAAAAAAGGTCTACAAACATGTAAGTGTATTTTATTTCTAAAAATCGTAGAATACATCGCTTCATTCACAGACTGCCTGTTAAAAACAGAAACCGTAAATTTTAAATCAATATTTTTAATAAGCATTTTAATTATGACCCCCCCTTCCCGCCTTTATTTATCTACGGCCTGAACATATTTAGTGTGGTGCAATATATGTTTGGCGTCATTTTCGTTTCATTCCTCTGCTCGCATGGTTTGAGGTGCCGTCCAAGCTATATTTAACCACCAGTCTCTCCACTTCCGGTTATCTATGTAACGATAATAACATTATGCGGCGCATCATGACAGTAATAAAACATGTTTTCTATTTTCTCTTCACCCATCTCTCGTGTCCACCCAACCCTTCCCTGTGTGTTAGTGTTTGTCTTCTCTCTGCCGCTACTCACTCGTTCTCACAGCCCTCTTATTATCCGCTCAGTTTAAGACACTTGGTAAATATCACGAGACTTTGACCTTGTCCACACGGTGTTGTGTTTTTTTCAACCAATGTCTATGTTTACATACGGCAGGTATACATGAAAGTAGAGAGAAGATTAAAAAAAAACATCCTCTCTCAACGGCTGGGTTTCTTTTGGAGCCCACAGTTCTCGTCTACGACCTCAGCCCTTTGATTTGGCTGTCCGCTCGTGGCTTTTATGGGGGGTGGTGGAAGAGGGGGGGAGTTGGATTAACCTTGACTAGACCCCGGAGGAGGGGTGTGTGTGTGTTTCCCTTCAGTTTTACTTCCTTTACTGTTCTCTTTTCCTTTGGTCAATCTGGCCAACATAACGTGCCTGGGTGGCCTCTTTAGAGTTAAGTAGGTCAATGGAAGTAGGTCGACTGAGGTGCTCTATTATTCCCTGCGCGCGTGTGTTTACTTGTGTGTGTGTGTGTGTTTACGAGTTCTCAAGTTCTTAAACAGAAAACGGCATCATTAGCGGTCAGTTTATTTATTTTGCCAATCGAGCAGTCTCTGCACATATCTAAACACTTCCTGTGATTTTTTTTTTATTTTATTAGACAGATGCCGATGTACGGTAGAAATGGCATCACACCTAATTTGTCTCGTGTGTCTAATGTTTATTTAGTATACTGGTCACATTTCGTTACACCGCAACATTTGTTTTTGTTACATTTGTTTACGTTTAAATGGGGAAAAAAACATGGACGGACGCGCTTTATTAAAAATTAAGAAGGTTTGGATTCAGAAATAATAATAAAAAAAAAAGACACATTTCTTCAAAATAAGCATATTGATAAAAATGTTATTAACTGATGCAGGAAATATTAAAGTTATAAGGTAAAGCTTTAGTTCTCACCTTTCGTTTATAATTTACCTGGCTCTTTATATTTACCGTGTTAAACAATATAAGACTAGTTCGGTGGTCTATGGGCCTGTTTGTCCTGATACTTTATACACGGGTCACGCGTTCGTTATATTGAAATCATTCGGCATCGCCGCGTTTCAGTCGTCTGCTTCCACAACGTAGAAATATGCAGTGCTTGACCGTCGCAAGAGTTAACGTTGACCAGATTCAAAGAGTTGTTTAAACACGTGGAACTGTAACTAGCAGCATAGCATGTGACAATTGTAGTCAATTAACTATAGCGACTTGGCATGTTGATGACGGGTTCGCGCCCCACCATCATTGCAGCCCTGGTTAGAGAGAGATGTGGTCATTAAAGCATAATACGGTAAATATCTCCACCTGACCAGTTATGTCATATGATATAACTATCAAAGATTTTTTTTTGAAGAAAACGCAGGATTAGTTTTAATGTAAAGAAATTCACCGTAAAATGATTTAACTGCATACCACACATTTAAACCCCAGTCCGTTTCGCAACGGAAGTGTTAATGTTATAATGAAGCATGCACAAGACATCTGATTGGTTGATTCGATGGGGGCGTTCTCCTGGTTTTAACTTGTAGTAAAGTCTTGAAAATCAGAAGAGTGTTAACACTCGGGTCTCTGACATGGCCTCCCGGTAACGAGAGTAAGAAACGAGAGCAGGGCATGTAGTCCCGCTGCTCTCAACCATTGGTAAGCGTACCCCAGAGGATATAGTTAAGGTTATGCAGGGATAGGCAGCGACATATAATTTTCGTATAAAACAACGGCGAGTTTAGAAGAAGGCGCTAGTTTGCTGCGTGACTCATCACCAAACCACGTGCCCAAATATTTTTGAAAGATAAGCACTTAACATTATGAAAACATGAACTTACGTGTGAGGGGGTGTACCCGTGGACATTGTTTCTCGCCCTTTTGGGGTACAATCGCAAAAAATATTGAGAACCCCTGCTGAAGACTGATGTCTTTAGACCCATGCATTCGGCGATAGGCCGGGACCAATCGCTGATCGTGTCAGAATCAAAAAGCTGTCGATGACGTGGTACCACTCGACGGGACCCCTCGTGAGTTCAGACTATCTCGCCATTCTAACTAAGTCAATGTCTCGTCTCTGTCTATTTAGACATGTCGCTCGCACACTCAGGAAATTGCGCACCTGAAAACTAACACACGTCAAGAACAAGAGTTTTTTTGAATAACGGTCCAGTGGTCCGATGTTTTCTGATCTGTCCACTTATCAACGTTCGTTACATTTGACTGTATTTTTTGTTCTTATAGTCCGTTTGACGAGAGTGACTGCGTGTGTGTATGTGTGTGTGTGTATGTGGTTGTGAAAGGAGGGGGGGGGGTATTTTAGGCATGTTTTCTTTTTCTCTCTTTTTTTTTTTAAAATTTAAATTGTTCTTTTTGATAGACATCACATTCCTATGATGTCATTGGTCTTCGGGCTCGACATGACTCCTGGGACACATCCTGAAAATATCACCCTGTCATCACCTCCAGTTGTATTTCCCCATACACGTCATTCTAAAAGTCTGGTATTTATTTTACCGGCCATTAAGATAATCATTAGCAACAGGCGCTGTTTTGGCCCCACTAAAAGATTCCAAATTCAATCCATGAAGGAAAAATCGATGAGAATGGCTTGTTGTTTAATGAAAACATTTCCAGAGGAATTCGATTCATTACCTCCCTAAAAAAAAAAGAACGGCTGTCTTCTCTTTCCACTTTCCATAGCATTTGCATAATATAATTAACTTTGAAATAAAATAACTCGGCAGCTTCTCGTCTCTTGTTGAGATCACACGAGATCTGTTGAAATTCGGGATGCACTTGTTGTTCTACATTATACATGTACTAGCTGTACCCTGCAAATCCTTTGCATAGAGTTATGCTTATGTTTGATCAGTGAGGCTAGGTTATTTTTGGTATCTGACAGATCCGATATTTACATGATTTTATTACAATTTAAAGATGCAATATGTTATAGAAATTTGACATTTGGGTGTCATATTTAAAAACCGCAGAAACTATACGAAACTGTAGATTTTTTTTTAAAACGATTATCGAATCGAGACGCGGGCAAGACGCCATTTTGAATTCTTGTCTTCCGCTTTCGATTTAACGCAGAACCCAGACCACTATTATATATTAGATTGGTTTTAGTAGGTAACATATTTCTGAATGATTTTATCGCTGATTATTTGTAGCTATATAGTAATTCGAGCTTTCAGCTAAACTGGTTTTAGCAGGTAACTTTTTTCGGACTGAGTTTTTGTAGATATATAGTAATCAAAGCTTTCAGCTAAACATTTTAGCAGGTAACTTTTTTTTGAGATTGGTTGTTTGTAGATATATCTATTAGACTTCAGGGTATACGAAAACATTTTGCAACATTTGCCTTATAGAATACTAAGAAACTAAATCAGAATACAAAATAATGATACAACGAGTCATCTCAATAAATTCTAGTTTTTATGAAGAAATAAGCCTCTTACAGGATTAGACGGATCTATTTTGGAGACGGACAGTGGGAGACCATACTGCTGGAGAATATTAACTGTCGGGGGGGGGGGGGGGGCGAGGTTGGAGATGTCAGTCTGTTTATAAGTATCGGTGGGTGAATCATGAGGTAGGGGCAGGATTTAGTAGTCAAGACTTGGACAGAACATTTCCTTATGAACGATGTTGGCTTAACCAGACAGTAGATGAGGTCTGAATGAGAGGATCTCTCTCTTTCTCTTTATCTCTCTCTCTCTCTCTCTCTCTCTCTCTCTCTCGTTTTCTCCCCCCTCTCTCTCTCTCTCTCTCCTATCCCCTCCGCTCTCCGCCCACTTCACATATATTATCTCCGTTAGTCCGTCTATTTATGCGGTCCCCGGGGACTATCTTGAGTACGTATCGACCCATCCCTGGGATCTAGTTGTCCCATTTATTTTGACCCAGACACAGTCGGACAAGACGTTCTTCTGATTATCTCCGGGGAAATTCTAGAATGTTTCCAGGTCTTCTTTTTTTGTTTTCATGTAGATTAATTTTGTTCCTTGCTCAGTCAATGATTCATGACCAGGATTGATTCTTAATACAGCGCTGGTCACTGCTTGTTACTTAATACAGCGCCGGTCATTGCTTGTTACTTAATACAGCGCCGGTCGCTGCTTGTTACTTAATACAGCGCCGGTCACTGCTTGTTACTTAATACAGCGCCGGTCACTGCTTGTTACTTAATACAGCCCCGGTCACTGCTTGTTACTTGATACAGCGCCGGTCACTGCTTGTTACTTAATACAGCGCCGGTCACTGCTTGTTACTTGATACAGCGCCGGTCACTGCTTGTTACTTAATACAGCGCCGGTCACTGCTTGTTACTTGATACAGCGCCGGTCGCTGCTTGTTACTTAATACAGCGCCGGTCACTGCTTGTTACTTAATACAGCGCCGGTCACTGCTTGTTAACTTTATACAGCGCCGGTCACTGCTTGTTACTTGATACAGCGCCGGTCACTGCTTGTTACTTAATACAGCGCCGGTCACTGCTTGTTACTTGATACAGCGCCGGTCGCTGCTTGTTACTTAATACAGCGCCGGTCACTGCTTGTTACTTAATACAGCGCCGGTCACTGCTTGTTACTTGATACAGCCCCGGTCGCTGCTTGTTACTTAATACAGCGCCGGTCACTGCTTGTTACTTAATACTGCGCCGGTCACTGCTTGTTACTTAATACAGCGCCGGTCACTGCTTGTTACTTAATTATTAGCTGACTTCTCTGATAAACTGAGGTGAAATATTTTTTTTTTTAACACTGCTATTAAGAGATGTTATCTCAAGTTACCGTATCAAACCCGCTGTCTACTGTTGAGTCAATTATTGGGAGCTGTTTGTAAATATCTACCTACTGCAGCAAGATGAATTCTTTGAGGTTTTGAACTCGCGGCCTGCCGTTTAGGACTCAGTTCTCAAATTTTCCAAAAAAATAAATAAAAAAATAAAGCAACAAAAGGAACAAAAAATAAAATAACATGACAGACAAAAATGACAAAACAAATAACTCAAAAGTCACATCTGGATGTAGATATAATAGAGAAACCGGGGGGGGGGGGGGGAGAGAAGGCTAACATGTTATAATCAAACGTGTTCCTAACACAGTATTAACACTGAAAGGTCTTTTTCATTGTAGAGGGTGTTTCATAAAGTACGCAGTTTTTTAATTGCGCAGGATTTTTTTGTTTGAAGATTCTCAGCACTGTTCCTATCATTTTTTGTTAGAAGATTCTCAGCACTGTTCCTATCATTTTTTCGTTTGAAGATTCTCAGCACTGTTCCTATCATTTTTAGAGCATTTTCGAAAAAAAATGCTCTATTGTCCCCGTTTTGTCTGTCTGTCCGTCTGTCCGTCATCACCCTAGATCTCAACAACCATAAGTCCTAGACCCATGATGTATATATCATTTTGTAGGTCTTGGCCTGCCAAGAAATGACTTTTTCCATTTCGCGATCTGACCTCTCAGGGCCGTAAAAGGGGGCTTAGTACCGTTTTTGCTATATAAGCTATATTAATAAAGAGCGCCTATATCTCAACAACCATAAGTCCTAGACCCATGATGTATATATCATTTTGTAGGTCTTGGCCTGCCAAGTGTAATCAAAAGTCCATTTCGCGATAGGACCTCTGAGGGCCGGGCTTCAGGGCTCCTAAGGGGCTTATATATTATATATACACCTTGTACGTTCAATAACCCATTCATTTGGTGCGAAATACTGCAGCACGTAGTTTCACCAAGATTTATTAAGAAACTCATCAAATGAAATAGTAAGCTTGTGTTCTGAGTTTAATTGAAAGTATCAGAGCTATGCAACAATTGACGGAGTTTTCGGAAGATTAAATTACTATAATTTCGAATGTTTTCAATTATGAGTCCTATTTCAGTAACCACAAACCACTTGTAGTTAGATTTAAGAGAAAATAATTTTTTTTTCAAATATAAAGAAACGTCTTTATAATATTTTTTTTTACAGATATATGCATTACACAATTGAATTTATAAACATTTCCAAAATTTACAAATATTTACTGAAAGTAACATACGTACTGATACATAACAAGAAAATGCGCTAACACGTCCTGTGTCCAGAATGGAACAGGCTTAATTGCTTGTTTTGTTTGAAGATTCTCAGCACTGTTCCTATCATTTTTTTGTTTGAAGATTCTCAGCACTGTTCCTATCATTTTTTTGTTTGAAGATTCTCAGCACTGTTCCTATCATTTTTTGTTTGAAGATTCTCAGCACTGTTCCTATCATTTTTTTGTTTGAAGATTCTCAGCACTGTTCCTATCATTTTTGTTTGAAGATTCTTAGCACTGTTCCTATCATTTTTTTGTTAGAAGATTCTCAGCACTGTTCCTATCATTTTTTTGTTTGAAGATTCTCAGCACTGTTCCTATCATTTTTGTTATTATCATTCCGATTATAGACCATTTGTCGTTTTTCCATTTTGTAGCCGTGGAGCGGTTCAGTATCAAACAACGCTTTCTTATTGTGAAAACTCATTACAAAAACGGGGGGAGTGCTACGCAGAGACTGTCCGTAAACTTTGCGATCTTTGGACGTGACAATGCCCCGACCGCAACAACAGTTTCGAGGTTGGTACAGAAATTCGAAGAAACTGGGTCAATTGCAACCAGAAAATCGCCCGTTCGAAACCGTAATGTTCGAACGCAACAAAACATTGCGATAGTGCAAGACAGTGTGAAAAAAGATCTTCATATACAAGATTCAGTTGACACAAGAGCTGAAACCAGCAGATCATGCAAAACGGCGATGATTCGCCGATTGGATTTTTAAAAACTGCGTACTTTATGAAACACTGTAGATAGATAGTTTACATCATTATATGTAGAAATGTGTTGACTTTAGAAGAAGGAAAAGAAAGATGTCTTGTTTTCGTCATTTCTCCGAAAACATCCGTACATAGGAGAAGCGTGGACGAACCATGATACATTTGAGTGTGCCCCGGACTGGCGGATCATATGGTGAACCAGTCGGGTAGCTTGCTTGTCATTGGTCTGTATGGCAGTTCCCAAATGCTGAGGAACACAGCGAGTTCGATCTCACGGTCTCTAAGAGACTAGGTCTCAGCCCGCAGATATACTGAGAGAGTTGAAAGAGAGAGAGAGAGAGATAGAGAAGCATGGCGAGACAAACATTATGTGTGGACAGTTGGGGATAGAGTCCAAGTCCAGTTGTCCACTTATCGTGATGTGAGCTGAACGGAGACGGTCTCTATGGAGATGCTGGTAAAAGTCGAGGGTGAGGCAAGGCATATATTCGTGTCATGTATGAGTGACCTTTACGTCATCACCCAAACTGAATGATTGCCAGCAACTCGTCCGATTTGAATAGGAGCGTTATGCCGAGTGTATTAAACCAACGTCGATAGCTGTGGGGACTCAATGCGGTTCTCACAGTTTTAGTTGTTTTGTTTTTTTTTAAATTAGTGTATCTTGCCTGGCGGTCTCTTTACAATGTTAAATTAAACTCGAGGGTTTTATAAAATCTATAATTTTTATAGATTATCCTTTTTAAAGAAATACAAATTCTTAGTGATCCATTCATTGCCCCCCCCCCCCAAAGAAAGAAAGTCGCATACCTTCTTTTTTTTTTTTTTTGAGAACCACCGATATAAACCGTTAAACGTACTAATGATTTATAATGAATCATCATTTATCAGAGCGTCGCGTGCCGTCAGTGCTCAACTTTCCCTCCAAACCCCCCTCCCCCCCCCCCAATCCGGTGGTAAAATGTAACCCTATTTTAGTGATTCCTTCACGCCAGTCGCCATTTCTTTTCCCAGTTTATGACTAAACAGGGCGAGGTGGATGGGGGGGGGGACTGTCTTCCAATGGTGGCTCTTTCTTTGCTTTCAGTAAGGAGCGACATTTGCACATATTTTTAATTATTTTTTTTTTTTGCAGAGTTTGTCCAGAGCGGCACTAACGCATGTTACGCCCCTCGATCTCCCCGCCTCCCGTCATGTTGAGACTACACATTTGCGAACGAGCCCTTAAGTACCGTGTCGGCGCGTCAGATGGCATCTCGTTCATGTGAAGACCAAAGCATGATAGTTTAATTTCTCCACTTTCTGTTTGGGGTAATCCGGGGGGTGGGGGTGTTCGGGTACATCCGATTCTTTCATGATTGTATTTTAAACTGGAATACTGTTGTATTAACTCTTTACTTTCGATTTACCGCAGAGCCCAAATCGCTTTTATATATATATATATATATATATATATATATATATATATATATATTGTAACAATATATTTTTGTATATAATCTTATGAATGTGATGGATACTGTCGTAGACACCAATTTAACGTTGGAGTTGTCAACGTTATGGTACTATCGTTGTTCCACCAAATGTAACGTTATATATGTTTGAACTTTATGTGCTTATTGATGTAATGCTTCTCCAATGTAACACTGTGTGTTCCTCACTGCTGCTTCAGATAACTATACTGGTTTTATGTAGCTGCCGATATCATAACTGGTTTATAATCTTAAGTAGCGTTCAGTCTCGTTGCACTCTCAAACAACACACCAATCAATGAGGCAAAATTCCACGATTCAATTATATTTAGTCAACAATAAGAAAACATATGTAGTATGAACTTGTGTGCAGCAGTATTCACAAAAATGCTTTGTACACTCATTTAGTATCATGTGTCCCCGAAAGGATTATACAGACATACTTTGACACTTAGTATCCTGGGTCCCCGAAAGGATTATTCAGAGATACTTCAATAAAATAGACTTTGACTGTGTACCGTAAAACTCAATAACTTGATAGCTTGTGCCTCTATTATTTCTCCACTAACTTCTCCTTTGACTATCTCTACAACTAGTGTCCTGATGTCTCTATCGTCAGTCTGTCGGTCTGCATCTCGTAGGTCTGACGAAATTTCAGCTACCTCTCTTATTTATGTGTTGGTGAATTATCACGTGCTCCAAACGCCCAGAACTTCTGATTGGCTCCCTAACACCCTTTCTAACTCATCTACATATTAATGACTCTTATTCCAGCCTAGGGATTGGTGCGGCTAAAAAACTCACTCTGGTCTAGTATTCCTTTGTCTGCCTAATTACATCTATCGTCACCTATCTCTGGGGGTCATAGACCTGTGATGACAACCAATTTTACCCTAAACAAAGATACCGCTGGAATTCTAGTTATCAAAACATATGACTGTATCATGGACCCATGAGTTTGACAGTGGTTCTAAAATTGTAAAGACCTATCTAAAGCTATTGTTACATATATATATATATATATATATATATATATATATATATATAGGCTTGCCATACGTCCCGGTTTGGCCGGGACAGCCCCGGATATACTGGGTTGTCCCAGTGTCCCGCCCGGTTGTTGAAATTGTCCAGGTTTAGATTCAGGGCAGTTTCTTGGAAATAATTGAGCAAAATTATTAGATCAGAGAATGATTAATCTGCTCTTGTGTGATCAGTAACATTTTGGTAAGTAACACAGTGATACAAATTTACAGAAGTGAAAAATACGAGTGGTACAACAAGAAGAAAACTGTTTTGTTTTGTAAAAATATCATGTTTGTGTACCATTATGAATAAAATAACAAAGATTATCTATTCTATATTTTAATTGTTTTTTACATTACTGTTTTCATACCCCCCCCCCCGAACCGACATCCCTAAACCTAAAGTAAAAAAGACAGAACTGTCCCGGTTGGTCCGTGAAAAAATATGGCAACCCTATATATATATATATATATATATATATATATATATATATATATATATATATATATATATATATATATATATTATTACACAATAATACGATAATATTAGTTCAATCCATGCACTGAATGAATATTAAATGTTTCCATAATTCTAATAGGATTTACTCTATCACACACCACAGTAACACATATTTTAATCTTAACCTTAATTTCATCTACTGAACTGAACCCTAATCTTAAGGCCGCTTAACTTGATACTTAACAATTTATCAAACAGAACGGGCATAGAATATTCGAAACGTGAAATACTTTGTTTGAAAATGTTGAAATAGATGCTGATGATTGTGTTATAGGTTTCACAGTTGAACTTAATTGTACAATTTGTTTACTTTTATTCACAGATATGATTATAAAAAATTATTATATAACTCGACATTTTGCTTGGTGCCTAGAGGTCGACGGTTGGGTTCCTTCAGGTGAGTATGCTTGTTGTGTTGCACATGTTGGTGCGCACTTATTATTTTGGTATTTCTCTCATTGAAAAGAATAGAATATTACTGGTTAAGACCCTCAGTTCTTTGATTGGTCTTCCAATGAGAGGAGAGAATTATGATGACGTGGATACAGATGTATTGTCATCCTTAAAATAGAAAAATATGTGTAACCAATAGTGAAACACGAGCTGCACATATCGATTCAGTAGTTTCTGATATAAACTTTGTTGCGACCTACTCTGGGTATAGTATACCTGTATACTTATCCAAAAATATATATGTATTTATTTTAGTACATCTGCATAAATTGAGTGAGAGAGAGAGAAAGAGAGACAGAGAATAGGTTACTGATACAGTCGCTTCTTTCAACTTTCCCTTCCGTCCTCATTTTTTTTTTCAAAGAAATTTAGTGCAAACGGTGCACTTTGCAAATTTTTGTCTTGTAACTTTGAATGTTTGCTAGGTTCATTTTCTGCTCCAAGTTGGGCTTGTGGGAGGAAGTGGGCCAACTGCAGGTGGGAGATTCTTTTTAAAAAAAACTACTTCCGGGATTAATTTTGCAAATTTAACTCTCAAGTTAAACGTATTTTATGCCCACAATCCACCCTTAAACCTAAACAACCCACCTCCTCAATCCACCCTTCACCAAAACTCCTCCCCAAGCCAACCCTCACCAACTATCTTATATTTCCAGCTTTTGACTCGAATGCGCAATGATGGTAAAAAAATGTTATGATGTGCTCGGTATAAGACAGGGGTGGGCAAACTACGGCCCGCGACCCGCAAGAGTACAGTATGCATGTAACGATCCTCTGTCGATGGTAATTTTCTTTGCTTAGAGCTTTCGCTGTATTTTAAACATTTTATCCTGACTATTTGATTTGAATCTAGGGATATTAAATCGGTTTTATGGCTCGAGAATATTAGTTAGAGCTGCTTGACCTACAAGCAGATTTTGACCTGAAGAAGAAGTCATTTCTTTTGCTGGAGTTTTAAGAATGTTTCCCAGCAATGGCTTTTCCACAACTAAAAAACTTTGCTGCCAAGCTTTTATCACTATTAAGGTTCACATACATTTGTGAGCAAGCGTTTTCTTGTATCAAAATAAACACGTCTACGAACAGATCGTTGGTGACTGACTACAATTTATATTAAGTCATGCGAATCACAACCAGTATACTGGTTCCACAGTTCACAAACATTATCTTAAACTCATTAATTATAATTGTACTCTGTGGTCAGCTTGTATGTAAATTAAGTTCCCTTGTCTTCATTATTATTATAACAATAAACTTTATTTTAAATAATATGAATAGTACAAAGTTTTATTACCAATTTAGCACAGATCTGATATAGTTCGTATTTTTAAAATGTAATGGGAATGTGTAATAGAGTGTGAATGTTAAATAAAATGACAAATACATAGTTATTATCATAAATTCATATTTTCATACGTTGTAAATTGTAATTGAAGTAGACAATATATATATATATATATATATGCCCGCAGATAACAAATACATTTTCAATGTGGACATCCTAAGAAAAGGTTTGCCCACCCCTGGTATAGGGCGGTCACGTGTGATGTCATACAGACGCGAGATTGTAAACAGTCGCCATTTTGTTGAACCAATGATGATTTTCTGATTAGTTTTAAAATAACGATCAGTTATGTAAAAGGCTGTGAAAGTTGCAGCGGGCAATTTAGGATACTAAGAGTAAAAAAAAAACACCAAAGTGAAATAAATAAACAATTTACTGAACACAGAGGATGTCAGTTTCTCGACAATTTTTACCGATGGAATGATAGTAAAGTGATGATTGATAACATGCGGCTTTGGGCCGGACATTTTGTTTCAGGTAAGAATTTTAAATATTTCAAAGCATGTTAATATAAAGAAAGAATAATAGTATTTGACCTCAATGGGCAATTCTTATTATATTAAACACCAATTAGCAGATTTTATTAAAAAAGTATATGAATAATTGTATAATATTAATAATTGCATTGCTAATATTAGCAATAACTATAAATTACAAAACTATTATTCTTTGCTTGTCACCTTTTATTAAAACTATGGACATTACAATATAGATTTATTGGTGAATGTCATTAAATTAAATATTTTAAAGCATATTAATGGGAAAGATTAAATATTTTTCAAAATATTAATGGTAAAGATTAAATATTTTACAGCATATTAATGGAAAGATTAACAAAAAATACTAAAAACCTATCTTAAAAATCCTATATATTGTTTTTTTTTAATTTTAGGCGGACCTGCTCATTTACAAGATACTGGTACTACAAATGTTGTCTGAGCATCTACACTTTGTTACTATCTGGTACTAAAGATGCTGACTTGTAGACTTGTTACCTATTTTGTTACTAGATCATAACAATATTAATCTGCCTCATGTTAAAGCTTCTCATTTAAGAAATATGAGCAGTGAACAGAAGAAAATAGCTGCCCTGAGTCTGGTTTCTCTGCAAAGCACATTGATGTCAGCCAAAGACAATATAAGTAATGGGCTGTCAGCATTAGCGCCCTGCAGTGAAATTATCCTATTAAGCCAGAAACTTATTACCTTCAGAACAGCGTAAACAACTGTACCCATTGTAAAATAAATGATACAAAAATAGTATCATTAAGCTGTTAAGTCAAATTTGACATTGCTGAAAATTCAAAATCAGTGACATGTATGGATGGTAACAGATTTAGATGGAATATAGACATACAGAAATAACCTATCCCAACTTTACAGGCCACTCTAGATGGAATATAGACATACAGAAATAACATATCCCAACTTTACAGGCTTCTATGTACTGGAGGCTCTATGTCAATCAATCCAATAATAAAATATATTTGGTTGATTCGCATCGAAACACTGAATATACCTAGCAGGGGCTTTATGTGACGACTTCTCTGGATATAACATCACTGACTGAAGTAAAGTCAGCCTGTAATATCACTTTGGAACTTAATATTTAGAAAAATGATGTGCTACTGACAAGTCTGGAACTGAATGAGGATTCTTAAATGAACTTTAAAGGTTAAATTTATCAAGTATTACATTGTTAAATAACATTTTTAAAAAATCAACTACTTTTACTTAATTGTGCCTGTTTTAAAGCTTTATAGATTTTATCACATAGAAAGTTAAATATGTTTTTACCTAGTCAGCATTTATAAATTCACCCAAATCTAGTGCTAAAGACCATTCTATCAACACATATGATATGTATAACCAATCAAGTGACTAAACATACATTTCTAATGGCTTTATCATTTTATTCATTATAATTTTTTTAATGAAATGATCAGAAGTATTTTTTTACTATGACAGTGTATTTAAAATTATTAGTCAAACTAGGTGCAAGAAATATGGATTATGCCTCTAAGACATTGGGTTTAAATTTTAAGCTTTAAGTGTCCACATATAAAACAGCTAAAAAATTTAAATATAATTATGGCTTATTTGAGGACTATTTTTAAAGTTATAAGTCGGCTGTAAGTTAATGCGAAAAGAATTGGGTTAATCTAATCATCTATTATGGGTTATGTCAATTATTTTTAGTTATAACATTAATAAAATGAATATAACATATAACTATTATAATTAAAGTGTATTATTCTTATAATGATTTGAAAAAAATGTATTGCACTATAATTATTCCTAATTATACAAATTAGAGAAACTCACAAAAGATTTGTTCAAAACCCACATTTTAGCATCCACTAAACTAGTTGTATCATACATGTGTTATGTTTTTAAATTAATTTTTCATATGACAGTTTATTTTATCAATTTGTCTTGCATGACTTCAACTTAAGTTTTAATAATCATAGGTATAGCTACTAATCAAATAGTTATATGTTTAATTTTCAACTAATATCTTTATTATTTTTTTTAATTACTTAAAAATGTGAAATAAATGTCAATAAAAAATTAAAAGATCTACCATTACTCCTTTTTTTTTTGTCAGTTTTAATTTTATTAGTAATAATATTGCTGGTGTTCTCTTATTATGTCCATACAATTAATAAGTATGAGACGTCTTAGTAACTTAAATAGCATTTGGTTTGGTAATGTAATATAAAACAAAAAAAAATTACTGAAAACTTGAAACAAGAAATATTATGAACACTCAAGAAAAAGTTTATTTTTTTCTAGCAAGGGCATTGCCACTATCATTCTATGGCATGGGAATGATCGTGCTTTGCAGTTTTACTCTTTTTCGGTCAAATTTAGTTTATTTTCTATTGGACCAAATCAATCGTCGCATATAAATTTAATCCCCTCTATGGTGTCTACAATAAAAAGTAATTTAAAGGATTTTTTTTTTACAGTACATTACAAATGTCATTAGTACTGTCCCGTTTATTATGTTACTATTATCGGTAGCTATTGAGGGAATGTAGCCTTGGTTCAACAAAATGGCGATTTGTACTCTATCACGTGATTTTGGTCACGTGTTCGTGACCGCCCTATAAGATATCCTTTAGACATGAAAAGAGAATAACCATTGGATGTGCGTGGGTGGGTGTGTGTGTGTGAGGGGGGGGGTAAGTCTGAACCCGTTCAAAGCCATCAAAAAAAGAAAACATCACTTCTCAGACCTGCGACACAACCAGACACCAATACTTAATAGTTAATTATTACTTATTATTTATACGCTATGCTGCCTGATTCGGCCAGCTTTGAATCACTCACTTACTCAGTAAAAAATCGCTGTTATTTGTATAAAAAGTGTTTTAGTGAAGACCTCGTTGTGTGACATTTGTTGAGACCCCCACAGTTTTCAACAGCTCGATATCCTCCCCCCCCCCCCCCCACGGTACCTTCCAGTTTTATTTATGTGCATGGACCGAGTATCTGGCTGGCGCGTTGAAAGTGTTAAGGCTACCCAGCAATACAGTTTAGACCTCCCCCCCCCCCCAAACCCGGTAAACACTTTTTTTTTTCCTTCTATCATGTCGCTGAGCCATATGAGCCATAAACCAAAAAAAAAAGGGGGGGGTGCAGTAAATGTTAAATGCTGACAGACAGCGTGGCAGTCAGTACTACTTCACTGTTCGTTTGGGATTCTTTTCGACGTACCAGTCAGAACACGTTTATATAGTGTATTAGTGTTGTTATGTAGCATTCCTTCGGAATGTCTCCTTGGCTGCTTGGGTTGGAGTCCGAGCCTGGTTACCCATGACCACCATTTGGTGACTCCGTCGCTAGATCACACGGATATTGAAAAAAGTTCCCATCAGTGGCGTACCTAGGGATTTGGAGGCCCGGGTGGGGGGACTTGGCCTCTTTGGGGGGGGGGGGGAACCTGTATTTTGACATTCGACATCATGATATGAGATAATGTGCATAATATTTAACGCAAACAAAAATTTCGGACACCCCGTCGGGGGAGGGGGGGTCCTCAAGTTGTGGCCCCGGGGGGGGGAATTTGGAATTTGGACCCCGCACCCCCCTCCCCTAGTTACGCCACTGGTTCCCATAGCGACCTTAATCTCTATATAGGATTCAGAGAGGACCTTTATTCTCTCGTCCTTACATCGGAAGGTAGGGTTAGGAATTTCAATCCGCCCTCCCCACCTTTTCTTATCTTACCAACCCCCATGCCATCACGTGATGGTTTCAAATTTGGTTTTCTTTACCTTGCGACATATGTCTGATCACATTTGCTTTCTAAACCTGTCACACCCCCTCCGTCATGTCCATCCATAAAGTGTGTCATATTGTGTGCGTGTGTATGTAACGTGTTTATTTTATTTGTCACTGTTGTTGGACAGGTTCTTAGAAAGTTTACAAGCCACGTGCATACCTGTCTTGTTGAGTAACGGCTACGAGCTGCCGTTCTCGGAGGTGATTGACTGGAACAAGGTGGTCGTCTGGGGAGACGAGAGACTTTTGCTGCAGGTAACGCTTTATTTACATTCTTCTGCCAAATACGTTGGTCACAACATGCAACACAAGTGCAGGCGCGCGCGCACACACACCACACACACACACTGTATCCGGACAAACCTCCCTGCAAACATAATCCCCTCGTTGTGACCAAACTTTAACTTTTGATATAAAACGTAATATTTAACTTATATGTAAAAACTCAGATGTTTTATTCGTGTGTGTATAATACTACAAGACAACTTGTTTAATTTGTGTGTGTATATAATACTACAAGACAACTTGTTTAATTTGTGTGTGTATATACTACAAGACAACTTGTTTAATTTGTGTGTGTATAATACTACAAGACAACTTGTTTAATTTGTGTGTGTATAATACTACAAGATAACTTGTTTTATTTTACTGATATGTGGATTTTTGTTTTGTTCACAAAGAACCCCGTCAATAAGTTTATGTTTCTTATTTAGCCCCATTGACCAACAGCGGAATAAACTGACCGCTGCTGATTGTTATAAATCTGTTATGTCTTCTTTTCTTGTTCATTGTCAATCATGACCAGCCCCGTAGCGTGAAAATTCTACAGCAGGGGCCAGGGCCAGGCATTCTACAGTAGGGGCCAGGCAATAGCTGAGGGGGTCAAGTAATACATTTTACTAAGTGGAACAAATTAGCAGAGGGGGCCAGACAAAACGCAGGTTTATTTAAGATTAAAATCCCCATTGCGCACATCACAACGAATATCCATGTGTATCGATAACTCATCGTGTAGGATATGTTATATAACCTCTGGTAGGTTAAAGCTCGTCGGTCTTCTATTCCGCTCATACTTAGATCATAAAGTCATTTACTGTTTACACTTGGATGAATCGGTATGTGACCAAGTGAGCTGAAGAAAATGACATGGCCTCAATCGACATTGTATCTAACATGAATGCTTTCATGTAGCATTTATCAAAGAAAATGATATCTGCCATGATTCAATTTTATTTACTGTATATTGTTATAAATAACAAATTTTGCAAGTGCTCATTGCTAGATACATAAATAGTGTCACAACAGTAGATTATTGTAATGTAAGTTTTTTTTTTTTTTAGTAACTATGCATTGATCGATGTACCAGCTATTCTCTAGTTCGTATTTTTTTTTCCTGCTGTCTAATCCGTTAGTTACACCGAGGAGTAACGTTATGGAGTAAAACTGCTAACAAATTTGTTGGATGTACTACACCAATCACGGAACTTTAGTTCGATTTCCCTGGTATAACAAGGACGCCTTGAAATAAGCTCGGTCGCCGGTCCAGTTTAAGTCCCGAAGACACAAGAGCACTCGTGCCGTACATAAAAATTAAAATAAACACTCGTTTTTTCACGCGTGTCAATATGGATTCCCAATTTTTTTCGTTTTGTTTTCGAAACACAACATGCAGTTACCATAGCAGCACTAGCAGCTCTTCAATGAGTTTTCAACGGCTCCCAGTCAGCCAGGTTTTTTTTTTATTGTTTAACTACTTTATTTTTTTCTTTTCAATTTTGCATAAATTGGCCATGGTGTAGGTATTTATTTACTGTATACCACAAAAAACTAAACAACCTCAGTGCGGCTCTCATTGACTTCGTGAGTGACCAACCCTGTTTATATACAGCCATAAATGACCAGCTTGCAGTCTTGAACGTTCAAAAGCTACGAAGTACTCCGTTACGTCTGTTGAATCAATCCATGACGCCCATATCGTCCGGCATGACGGTCAAGTACTAAGCACTACTATTGGTTTACATTTGTGATGTTGTTTTTTTTTTCAACTACTGCCGTTATAATCATATTGCCCCCCCCCTGCCCCCCCGGGGTCATCACCTGACCCTGACATGGTCGCAAAGTGAAGTCGTGGCAGCGGCGCTACTCTATCTTCATTCTTACATCGACATACATGCATTTCTTTTTTTTTTTTTAAATAATGCTGTGGTTGCTATAGATGCGTTAAGCAGTACCACATACTATTAGTTATACCAAATGTGTGTCGTCAATTTAAACATATATTTTCCAGAACCGCCATATTTGTGTTATTGTGCTGTTGTGCTTTCGGTGCTAGGCTTATTACAGCAGCGTAGCGTGGGTATCGGCCGCCCAGGGCGGAAGACGGTTTTGCCGCCCTCTCTTTTAGGTATTTCAATTTAATCTATACATTTTTGACGCCCCCCCCCCTAAAAAGTAATAAAAAGTGCCGCCCGGTGCGGACCGCACCCACCGCCCTCCCCCAGGTACGCCACTGGCTTATTATAAAAGAGTATGGCACAAAATGGCGGAATTTTTGTTAAAGTTAGTAGAAGACTTTTTTTAAATAGCGATGCGCCCGCCCTTCGGTTTGATATACTTGTCGTGGGCGGAACGCGGTCTTCTGAGTTTGTATCAGACGACGACGAACGACGAGGAGTGGTCTGTCAGACGGCGAGGATTGTGTCGAGTGCTGTGGGTGGGAAGTGTGTAAAAAAAAATTTTTAAGTGAATCTATGGACCAGGCTGTCTTTATCTTGTCACATGACACGCGCCTGCCAGATTTCTAACATTGGATAAAGGAGTGAATGTCGCTGGCTTATCTACATTGTCACATCCGGAACTGTACGGCTGGTTTCTCAATTTTTTTTGGGGGACTTGTACTAAATGATACCCCTCTACCCATGATGTAATTAATTATTTATGTAAATGTAGTATATTCTTCCTTGTTAACACATTAACACTAGATTTTTATATGGACTTAAACACACATTAGTTCGTCCAGTACATGTGTTGTAATTGTGTGTGTGTGTATCTGTGACTTACATTTATAATTTTGTTTTACTTCTGTGTGCATTTATTTTAGACATTGACTCGCCGGAGGCTTTGCATCATCTCTGTTACATTATGAACTATACGATTAGTGTCATTATAGAAGAGGACATGTGTGTACATTATCTTATTAACTGTTTTTTTTTATTACATGTCTTTATGTGTTGTTGTGTTTTTGAAGAGGTGTGTTAGTATTGTGTGTGACACAATTGGCAGTAGAAGATTCTGTTCATTGCATGTGTACTAGCCCCATCCTTCAAGGAAGCAATGTCCTATGGCCTTTACATTTGGAGGAAACTGTTTATACATTTTGCTAATTTTTTTCCCCTCGTTAGGCGAAGACCATTCATAACGTGAATTAAAAAATGCGAAGATTCTTGCCCGTCTTAAATAAGAGCGGACAACTGTTAATTGTCAACCGTAAAACAAAAGGGGCAATAATTATAACTTTCACTGTTACAAGTAGGGATGAAAATAGTTTCAGCTGAATGGCAACAGTTTTAGGTAAATGAGATGACACCTGTTATGTGGGAGTTAACTGCCAGGCCTGGGAAATGGATGGCTCGGAGAGTAGCCCGGGGGTAGGGAGGTGAGTAAGGAGATGGGTCAGAATATGGGTCTGGATTAGTTATCTTTAGAAGGTCGTGGCGAGTACTGGTCAGAAGCTGCTATATCGTTACCCCAGTCGGGATATCATGAACTGTTCTCGCTTTACTGCTCTGGTCTCGAGGGAGGCTAGGATTGCGTCCTTCGTGACCATTTAGTGACCACAACACTATCGTTTACGGTGGTAATGTAGAATGGACACTCAAGGGCAGTCCCAGCAGATACCACTTTGGCGGTGTGTTAGTCCGAATAGACCTAATATCTCTCCCCGTGCAGCCCCCAACCCCCCCCCCCCCGTGACCATAACAGCCTCGATTAAAGGCTCGATAAAAGATCAAGAAATAACATGGAATACACAGAACTTTGTGGTGTGTGTGTGTGTGTGTGTAAATTTTTAAAAAGATAGAGCGGCTACACTGAGACTGTCATAATGGTTGTTTCCATGGTTACTGCTGACAGCTTGGGTTTTTTGTATTAAACTTAATAAATAAGCTCGCTACTGAAATAGTTTCTATATGCACAGTGTATTGTACGGTCACCCATTACGCACACTTGCAATTCTCTTACAGGACACTGTTTCTATAGTAACAATAAATAAAGTAAATACACTCGTTAACGTTCGTCAAGTCCTTGTGGGATGAGATTAAATATCCTTCAAACCACTAATGGGGAGGTTTTTTTTTTTTTGGTGTGTCCTTCTTTCATCCCCACTATAGCCCGATAGTGCAATGGCCATGGAGGCACCACGGGAGACATGGGGGAATTTTCATCATTTCCTGAATAGTTACATAGCTTGTCACTGGAGATTGAACACGGGACCCTGAGGTCGACAGTCGAGCGCTCTACCACTCGACCACCCGTCCACTGTCTCGTACCAGTGTGTGAAGTCCCTGTAAGGATGAGATGAAATCCCTTAGATCCTATAAACCACCAATGGGACGGTTTTTATGGTGCCCTTCCTTCATCCCCACCGATAGTGCAATGACCATGGAGGCACCACGGGAGATATAGCGGGGGGGGGACTTAAGATTCGAACCAGGGACACTCAGGTCGACAGTCGAGCGCTTCACCACACGACCATCCGTCCCCCCCCCCTATCTCGTTCCAGTGTCGGCCGTCAATTTTGTCTCCCCCCCTCCACCATTTCAAATCTTAAAAAGAACGTAACGCCCCCATGACCTTATTCGGGCAACCAGGCACGTTTTACCCCCGGGGTGGACAGTTCTTACTTGTTGTGCGAGCCCCTCCCCCCCCCTTTTCACCTCATCTTGGTACGCTGCTGAGTGCAACACCACAAGACAGGAGACCGGCTAAGAGGCCCCATGGTCTGAGTGCAACACTGGATAGTTTTATTTGTGTGTGTGTCAGTGTGCAAACGTGTTGCGGCAATCCAGTGTTTACCCAGACGCCCCGCCCCCCCCCCTCGGCTCTCCAAAATCTGCGGCGCCAACTTGTTAGAGAATGGTGCAAGTGGTGGCCGATGGGGGAAAGGGGGGGGGGGGGGAGGGGGAGGAGAAGAAATGTCAGATTTAAATTTGGTGAAGTGGCTTTTTTTTTTGTACGATTACGACCATAAGTTACATTATTTTACGATGACAGCAATTATGTAAATCATTGGCCGTTCTTTAAATTATTTTTTTTGCGGGGGGGGGGGGGTCGGGGGCGTGTCAACGTCTCCCCCACTCCAGCCTGTGATTTATTTATTTTTGTCGGTCAAGTGATTGAAATTTGCATGTCGACATTTGATCGCCTTAGAGGGCACTGCATCCGTCTCAAAGTGAGCGCATTTTGGTTCTATTCAAAGTGGCTCTACCAAGGGCAAGACTTGACTAGTCCTTTTTTTTTTTTAGTAAATTTAGTCTTTTTTTTTTTAGTAAATTTAGTCTTTTTTTTTTAGTAAATTTAGTCTTTTTTTTAGTAAACCTAGTCTTTTTTTTAGTAAATTTAGTCTTTTTTTTAGTAAACCTAGTCTTTTTTTTTAGTAAATTTAGTCTTTTTTTTAGTAAACCTAGTCTTTTTTTTAGTAAATTTTGTCTTTTTTTTAGTAAATCTAGTCTTTTTTTTTTTTTGAAAAGGTGAAAGGGGGTGTAGTAGGGGCGTTTCAGTAAGTTCCCCATGTAGTGGATACAGAGGGGCGGCATATTACCAATACAGGTATATCAATGGGCATGTCCAGTGGGCGGCTGACCGTTTGACACGATGTACAGCGAACGCTGCAAGTTCATATCTGTGAAATGTCTTCTCTGTCTTGCTTTTTTTTTAAAGTAGACGTGTCGGCAAGGGGGTGGAGGGCACTGGAGGGGGGGGCGTAAGTTGTGATGGGGAGAGGGAGGGAGGCATTACCCCTCTTCCCCACACCCCCAGTTATTCATGTCAATTGTTTCTAATAGTGAAATCAATTTTTAAAGTGAAAATTTACTTAATTTTTTTAATGTAAAAAAAAATTAACAAAATGAGACACGTGAAATCAATTTCAGATCTTCTGAGTGGCTCACGGACAAGGACTGTTTACTGCAAAGGTGAAATCAATTTCAGATCTTCTGATTGGCTCACGGACAAGGACTGTCTTTACTGCAAAGGTTCTCATAATGTGGGCTGGGCTGTCAAAGTGTGGGTCTCGTGCTGATTTGAATCGGGTCGTCGACTTGTGTAGCCATTACTTAAACAATAATACACGTATTAAAATTTTGAGGTTTTATTTCTTTACCGCTGGGTCGCGAAAACCGAACAGGTTTTTCAATGGGTCGCGAGGCGGTAATAGTTGGAGAACCACTGCTCTGCGGTACAAGTATCTGAAAGTAGAACCATCCAACTATGATCCAACCAATGCTCAGAACGCCTGGTCCTGGTCGTCTTCTAACAAAAGTGGGTCATTTTTTCATGGGCTAGCAAAAGTTGTGGGGAGGGACAACACAGAGATGTCAAGATATAGTTTAATATAGGAATGTGTACGTGGACAATACATGATGTATATATATATATATATACATATATATATATATATATAGTTTAATATAGAATGTGTACTTGGACAATACAGAGATGTCATGATATAGTATAATATAGAATGTGTACGTGGACAATACAGAGATGTCATGATATAGTATAATATAGAATGTGTACATGGACAATACAGAGATGTCATGATATAGTTTAATATAGAATGTGTTCATGGCAATAGACTGGCGTCTGTTCTCTGTTGGGCGCGTGTTCAGCGTATCGATGCTGTGTTCCTGACAGTTTCCTTGTCAGAGAGTCAGAGGCGCCACCTAAGGGAGGTGCTATATCCCCAGAGAATAGTTTACCAATGTTTGGTTTTATCCTCTCGCCAAACTCGTTCGGAAGAAAATGTATTTACAACAAACAAAGAAAAATCTCCATCCGCCAAAACACGTGTTAACTATAACCTAGAGTGACCTAGAAGATATATCTTTACATTCGGAAAAGGTTAAAACATATCGTCTGCTTACATTACCCGTCACCACCACCTCCCCCCCTACGTTCCTGACGATACTGTTTAGGTCAAGTCTCTATTTTAATATGTTTATTTATATATTTTTAAAATGTCATCCTGCCTCATGTGAAGCATGATTATTAAACTCTACGGGCATGGTTACATTTTAAATTACTTAGCAGTTGGTTCGAACATGTACTTTTTGTTATGCTCCCCCCCCCCCCCAGCCCCAAACGCCCCCAAAAAAGATAAGCACCAGAATAAATAGACATAAACACTCAAAAGGGGGGGGGGCATCCGGCAGTAGGGCCCAAATGGGTTGCCGGGTTTGTCTGGCCATAAGAACGGCCCTGCGACATCGCGAAAACATTTTTTAAATTACAGATTCCGACACAATTATAGATTCTTCTCCAATCCACACAATTGTAGATTCTTCTGTAATCTACTAATTTCCACACAATTGTAGATTCTTCTCTAATCTACTCATTCCCACACAATTATAGATTCTTCTCTAATCTACTCATTCCGACACAATTATATTCTTCTCTAATCTACTCATTCCGACACAATTGTAGATTCTTCTCTAATCTACTCATTCCGACACAATTGTAGATTCTTCTCTAATCTACTCATTCCGACACAATTATAGATTCTTCTCTAATCTACTCATTCCGACACAATTATAGATTCTTCTCTAATCTACTCTTTCCGACACAATTATAGATTCTTCTCTAATCTACTCATTCTGACGCAATTATAGATTCTTCTCTAATCTACTAATTCCCACACAATTGTAGATTCTTCTGTAATCTACTAATTTCCACACAATTGTAGATTCTTCTCTAATCTACTCATTCCCACACAATTATAGATTCTTCTCTAATCTACTCATTCCGACACAATTATATTCTTCTCTAATCTACTCATTCCGACACAATTGTAGATTCTTCTCTAATCTGCTCATTCCGACACGATTAAAGATTCTTCTCTAATTCTACTCATTCCGACACAATTATAGATTATTCTCTAATCTACTCATTCCGACACAATTATAGATTCTTCTCTAATCTACTCATTCCGACACAATTATAGATTCTTCTCTAATCTACTCATTCCGACACCAATTATAGATTCTTCTCTAATCTGCTCATTCCGACACGATTAAAGATTCTTCTCTAATTCTACTCATTCCTATTCAGTTCCCGGTTCTGACCTATATAATTAACATACTTGAGTGATCGCTCGAAGATATGTTACAACGGGCTCCTAAGAATCGGATGAAAAAAAAAACCACGAAAATTAGGTAAAAATTCTCCGATTTTTTATGCCTATTCTAACTGTCCAAAAAAACGTTTCTGATTGCTTATTCCGATGAAATGTCCGTCCCATTACTTGTACTAATAATGATTGAGTATTGCTTGTAAATTGAGTCATTTTATTCTTAGGATTGATTTATTGATATAAAAACAAAAATTACATGCACGTGACACGGGGGTTGGGGTTCGGCTTCTGTACGTTAATGCACCGAGTTAGAAAAACATCAGAGTGAAAGTTTTTTTTTAAAGTGTAACATGAGAACCGCTAACGCGTGCATGGGTTATTTATGTTTATAACGGGTGTGTGTGTGTGTGTGAGGGGGTAGGGTCCGAGGATATTATTTCAGATTACTTTTGTTCCCTCTCCCTACATTTCTGTTTATTTATACATTCAGAATTATTTTGTTGAATTTTTTAGTTTTATTTTGTAACCAGTTTTGTTAAATATATTGTGGTTTAAAAACAAAAAGAAGCCAAACTATAATTTACGAATAGATCTATATTTATAAATACGAAACTTCACCTTAGTTTGTGTTTTTTTTATTTTATTAAGTAGGTCATGAGAGGTAAAAAATAAATGAAATGATCCAAGATGAGCAGGTGAATGTAAATAAGAAACTGTGGCTTCAGCGAAATATCACAAATGTGAACGTTTGGTATGGATTTGAATTGACTGTGTACACATGTACAAACTTGTGTACACGAGCATTGGTGATTGTGAACATTAATGCCGTACAATCTTTCTTTTTTCTCTTTTTTACATATACAGATACTTGAGATGGAACTGTATGGGGGGGGGGGGGGGGAAATTCGGCAACCTTTTTAGCTTCTCTTTGTCTCATTAGATGAAAACATAATTATTACTATATCTGATCAGAGGCACTGGACAATTTTGGGCCCCCGGGCGCAGAAGAAAATACTTGAGCCCTTACAATAAATGGAGGTATCAAATGACGTCGGTGGGTAAAAGTTTGGATTTGCGAGGGGCCCCGTTAGATCCGCCAGTGAATGTGATAACCAAACACGACAAAAAAATATTACGCAATGTATTTATTTATGTTCCCCATGTGGCCCCCTTTTGTTAAACCCCCTCCCTCTGTCTACTCGCTGTTGTTGGCTGTGTCCTTCTTTCGTCCCATCATAGCCGATAATGCAAGTGCCCATGGAGGCACCACCACCACGGGAGACATAAAAGACCGGAATCCCCAGGAATCGAACCCGTAACCCACATCATGCAGATCGGCAGCAGCTAAAGATCCGGCTCGCTACCAAAGCGCCACCCAACCTCTCATAATCGTTTCCCTGATGATGGGGGGAGGGGGGGGAATATAATTTGATGGCCCCTTTGTGATAAAAATAAATGATCATAGTACGGACTAACAGTAAAGGATAATTGAGTTGTTTCTTTACTACGGCAGCGGCTGAGCGTGTGCGCTCACATACCCATTGCACGCACACACACACACACAGATGCACATTAAGATAAGAGCGAAAGCGTCGAAAATAAACAAACTATTAGCGAATTTGTTGCATTCCTCAAAAAAAAAAAAGTATGCGAGCGTGAACCCTCACGGCGATGTTATCATTTGTTTCCCTCGACCTGGTCTCGGCAGCCACTTTCCTTGCAGGCTTATCTCTAAAACATCTCTGGATGAGATTCTCTCTCTCTCTCTCTCTCTCTCTCTCTCTCTCTCTCCCTTCTCTCTCAATGTCTCACTCATATGTCTCACCCAAATCTGTCTCTATCGCCCTCGATATGTCTCTCGGAGTTTAGCAACACTAAATAAATGTGCTAAGCGTGAGGTGAAGGTCGGATAAAGATAATCTACGTCACAGCTGATTATAAAATCTACGTCACGAGCTTCATTCGAGCTGCTACAAGTCGGATGGAGGTGGTCTTCTATATCTGTATTTTAACCCTCCTCCATATGTTATAAATCGGGTGGAGGTGGTCTTCTATATCTGTATTTTAACCCTCCTCCATATGTTATAAATCGGGTGGAGGTGGTCTTCTATATCTGTATTTTAACCTTCCTCCATGTTGTTATAAATCGGGTGGAGGTGGTCTTCTATATCTGTATTTTAACCTTCCTCCATGTTGTTATAAATCGGGTGGAGGTGGTCTTCTATATCTGTATTTTAACCTTCCTCCATGTTGTTATAAATCGGGTGGAGGTGGTCTTCTATATCTGTATTTTAACCTTCCTCCATGTTGTTATAAATCGGGTGGAGGTGGTCTTCTATATCTGTATTTTAACCTTCCTCCATGTTGTTATAAATCGGGTGAAGGTGGTCTTGAATGTCTGTTCATATATACATTTATATACTTTTTATATGTGAAAGAACTATTATTGCACAATTCCGCCTATTTTTTTAATAAAGTAATTAACTTCGTAACTCTACAAGATCTCGAAATGATTAAAATCGTGTATTGTCAATATCATGTACAATTGTACATACTACACATGTGCCCAATTTAAGCTTTCTCAAATTTGGTTTACAAGATTTACAAACAAAAAATAACAACTGAAAAACATGATAAATATTTTAGTCAGTTTTTTGTAAACTTGTGTTTTGAATCCAAATGTCTCTTCAAATGTCATTTTCTATCTCGTCCAGTTTTGACCATTTTCTTAATTATAACGCGCATTGACCTGGAAAGAATAAAAAAAATGTTGTTTTTTTTTGTCGTTTGATCGATTCTCTTTGTACTTCTTGAAGAATATTTTCTGGTCACTCACCCGTCGACCGCAGAATGACCTGACTGTTTTTTTATTCCCCTGATTTGACCGAAAACATGGGTCATCTTTACGACTTGATTGAGTACTGGTGATTTAATGTTGGTTTGGTGAAATATGGGGATATTTGTAATTCTGCATATTTCTTTTTTCATGTTCTTTTTTTTAGTTATTAGACACAGTAGAAAGTCGGCACCGCACCACACGGTAGGCCGTCAGACTATTTGCCCTCGGCGGCAAAAAATATTTATTTTTAAGAGCATTTATTTTGTCAAAGTACCCCACTAAGCTGCCTTAGACATTCTAGCAACAGTTGTCAAAGTACCCCACTAAGCTGCCTTAGACATTCTAGCAACAGTTGTCAAAGTACCCCACTAAGCTGCCTTAGACATTCTAGCAACAGTTGTCAAAAAAACCAATCCTTTGTTAGCTACACATCAACTGGCAGCTTATCTTACCAGGTAAAACAAACAAATATATATATTATCCCAAGGTCAAGACTGACCGTATCTTTATTCTCCTTGTTAATTCTCGCGACAGACGCACATTCAATAGCAGAATGTAAAACAAACAGCATAAGAACCACAGTGGTCGAGAGCCAATCCTAAGTTAGGTAAAACGAACAGCATATAAACATGCTTACTGATACTACATGAGTTAACATTCATGATCTCTCCAATCGACAGACATTCCGCTTAGCCTTGTGTCAAGATGATCGTATATATATATGAGTATCAATATTATCGGCTTAAATTTCATTTTAATCCTCTTCCGAAAATATTTTGGGGTATAGTCTGCTGGGGATTTTGTGCACACACACACACACACACAGTCAATCTGTGACACCAAGGTTGATCAAGCTACGGACAGCGGGACTCGACTCTCGGTTTAGCTGGTTGATCCGTCACGCGCTCCGCTTCCCATTGTTCCCACCAGTTTCCGTTTAATTTATATTATTTCATATAAACGGCCCCATCCACCTGCCCGTGGTCCAGCCCTTCAAGTCTGATGTTACAGCCCGCGATTAAAAAAAAAGTTTGCCAACCCCTGCTGGACATCTTGTGACATTGTTGCTGTTATTATTATCATGACTTGACTTAATGTGCTGAACGTGTTTATTATCAGTCTTAGGAATCTACTCCGTACAAACAAACAATAACAGGAAAGGTATTAGCCTTGAAAGGTCATGGGTCATGTTTTTTAGCTTTCAACATAACTCTGGTGAAGGGTGTAATTTTGTCTGCATGCCACGTGGACCCAGGCTTATTGGCCATTAGGCTGTGAGCCCGACGGGCATGTGTGCGGGTCACGGCGGCCTGACCTTCAGCCACACGACATACCCACAATGCCTTGCAGGTGTCTTGTGTGAAGGCTATATCGCACTTTTTTGGTGGCCTTTCGGGGCCCGACTGCAACGCCGGCCGCAGTGCTGAAGCTCAAAGGGCTCTGCTATGAAACTGCGCTTTGAGGATTCGTTCTTCTTACACAAGATGGCATCATGAGATACCGCAGATCATTGTATGTATCCGCCTGTTGTGTGTTTTTATGTGTGAATCTTGATGTAACGCCACTGGCGAATCAGGCGGTGGTCCGCCCAAGGCCGACACTCACTGTGCCGCTAACTATGGAGAGCGCCTGCATTACTTTTCAGAGTCCGCCCCGCCGGGGGTCACTAGTGCTAGTTGCGACACTGTCTGACTCATGCACCGTAGTATGGACAACGCGACAGAAAGACCTTTCTGGTCTTGGCCAATCACAACGACCTTTGCCCCAAACTACATTTTTTTCCTCTACGTTTTAAAGACTCGGTAACCCCGCTGTATCATTTGTTGTTACCTTCTACTGTAAAACTCTTTGTTTCCTTTTCATCTAAGATCGTAACAGTTCTTTTTTTTTTATTCTTATCATTTTGGACTGAATGGTGTCATTGTTATCACCGATACAAATTTTCTAAATTCACTATGTCTCTGTTTGTGTGAGAGAGAGAGAGAGAGAGAGAAAGAGAGAGTGTGTGTGTGTGTTTTTACGAACAGATAGATACGCCCTCGACGCCATTCTCGGAGAAAGAAAGAGAACTCGTCTCTCACTACTAAAGGGTGATCTATCTATCTTGGCACTCGCGTGATTTGACGTGTCAGTCTGGGCGTCCACATTGTTTTCTCCTAAATTCAATTATCGTGGATTCCCGCTCTCGCCCTGACGGTGTTTCATCCGTCGGGAAAGGGGGAGGAGGAGGCGAGGTCGGGTACCTGGTAGTGGCGAGAGAAATGGACAGACAGGCTATTGGAGAGTTGTGTGCTGTGGAAAGATTTGGACGAAAAAAAAAAGGAGGAAAGGGGGTCAGAGTGGAAATGGTTGACAAATACGAAGAAAGAACAATTTGATAATTGTATTTTCGACATTTTGGGTTAGTTTATCACTCATGGTGTAAAGCAGGCATGAGGAGAAAGGGGTGCAGCCGGTACATTTCTAAGGGGCCCCATCAAGTCATAAGCATTTCGAATGTTTCAATAATATTAAATGTAATTTGATATTTTGTAGAGGCACGCCTTTTCCCTGCACATGGGCCAATAATTTCTCTCGCCGGCCCTGCATGTAAGGTAGGCATGATAAATAGATGAAATAAATGTGAGTACAGCTCATAGTCATTGGGTCGGCGAATTGATGTTTCTGTACCCAGAATATCTGTCTTTAGTGGGATGGTTCAGGACTTCCGGTGGAGTCAGTGGTAAAGTCTGTTTGTTTGTTGTTGTTTTTTTTTTTTGGCTCAAGCTCTTCTGTAGATAATTGTGCATCCTCTGTTGTACGGGGATGTTGCGCTTCACCTTGCACGATTTAAGAATATAACATGATTTTTTAAAACTCGTACGACACATGACGTTTAAAGTGTAATCAGGTAAGACGTCGGTCGACGGCCGTTAATTTACTCCATACTCACGGAAATGCGCTTTTTGGTGTGTTTGTTTGTGTGCGTGTGTCTGCACGCGTTTTGGGGGGGGGGGCTGGAATATAAATGTTGCGGTATTTCCGGGTTTGGATGCGGGAGGGTATTCGTTAAAAATGTGAACCTCCTTGAAGTACTGGTATTTAACGTTCTCTCACCACTGCATCACCCACATGTAAAGAAAGAAGAAGGAAAATAAAAAATGAAAAAAAAGGGGGGGGGGGCTAAAAATTAACTGTAGGCATATACATTTTTTGTTGGACGTATGACACAGCGGTGTAGAGCGCTCGACTGCCCACCTGGGGATCAAGGGTTCGATCATCGGCGAGAATCAAAAGGGATTGTCCAGGTCCCGAAGGAAAGTTAGTTTAAGTCACACAAGTCCACCCAGCTTTCAGTGAGTATCTGACTTAAGTTGGCGACATAAAGGCGGAGATATGAGCGTTGTGCTAACCACACAATCCCATCATACGCCGAGGTTACAGAAACAGATGAATTCACCACTACATCTGCCCCGTGGACCTTTAGGGCTATCGGAACTTTTTAATATATTCGTTTGTCTGTTTTCTACTTTGTCCGTGTGGAACATTGGACTGTGCTCACAGCTTTGTCCGTGTCGAACACAGGGCTGTGCTCACAGCTTTCGTCCGTGTCGAACACAGGGCTGTGCTCACAGCTTTCGTCCGTGTCGAACACAGGGCTGAGCTCACAGCTTTCGTCCGTGTCGAACACAGGGCTGTGCTCACAGCTTTGTCCGTGTCGAACACAGGGCTGTGCTCACAGCTTTCGTCCGTGTCGAACACAGGGCTGTGCTCACAGCTTTTTTTAAATTTTATTATTTGTATCATATTTTCTGTTGTGTTTTCCTTGATCCTTATCTTTTTTTCCCCCCACGTTCCTGTCGTTATAATCTGCCATGCTCTTATTCTGTATTGTTCACACATCGTCATTTATGAGTTACAAAAAAAAAACACTTGACAGCATCACGTGACCCTGACATATAAAAGATAAAGCGTTCCACATTGAGAGGATGGAAGTTTTAATAGTGATGGCTGTCAGTAGGTTTCTGAAAGGTAGGGGACGGAGGAGGAGAGTATTTGGGGGGGGGGGGACATTTTGTTGTTGTGGCCGTCTTTCATGTTGATTCTTTTTTTTTATATATACTTTTCGTCTGGAGATAAAGGTATCGTCTTTGTTATCAGCATTTGTATGATATATAATATATTTGAAGGTTGTTTTTATTTAGCGGGTAAACTATTTTTAGAACGGTTAGCTCTCTATATTGGCGACTTGTCATAAATTTGTTGGTTTGTTGATTGAGGTCATATCAAAAATGTGTTAGTTTGTTGATTGAGGTCAGATCATACACGTATTATTAGTTTGTTGATTGAGGTCAGATCATAAATGTGTTCGTTTGTTGATTGGAGGTCAGATTATTCAGTAAGATCTGGGTATTTTTATTTATTCTGTATTTGTTTAGTCGTGTCTCTTTAGATTCGACCTTCGGTCAGTTGAAACCTCATAGTATCTAGTACAGAGCAGATGTTATCCATGGATGATTAATCAAACTATATTGATTGTGGGTTGGTCTTTCTACTGTCCTTTCTTCTTTAACTACACACGAATGTGTGTGTGTGTGTGTGTGTGTGTGTGTGGTGGGGGGTATAGTCCGGCACTGACACATTGGCCACGAGGCCAGGATAGTATATGCTTTGGAGCGGGGGGCAGATTAGAAACCTCATACTACGCACTGCGGGTGTATGGTGCATCTGAATATTATGTTGGGGATACTTCGCAGCAAGATGACTGCAGATTTTCATTACCAGATACATTCTGATGAATAATGTTCATTGACTATTAAGAATGTGGACAATTTATCTTTTGTGTGAATGAAAAGTCCAAATTAAGGAATATATCACAAATACCCCCCCTCGATCGAGATCTCGTCAAATACTTTCCACGAGAGGAATCTATACCAACTCCATGGCAAACAACTGATTGAGGTCAGCGCGACAAGATGGGTTGGTTCCCAGGGGAAGAGATCTGCACCATCGGTGCGTCACTGGCGACGACCAAAGACTTGACAGACAAAGCTAGTTGGGAGGCGGGGGTGGGGGGTGCGGGCATTCCTGCCGTGGTTCATCATGACCTTACAACAAAAGGCACGGACTGTGTTGGTGTCCTGGTTGTTATGTTTTATTTGGCATGGGCTGACCTCGCTTAAGGCGGAGGGTATTGAACTTTAACCCGGCAAGGGGGTTTGGGGGAGGGGGGGCGGGCTTATCATGAGAAAGTACATATACCACACACACACCCTCCCCTTCTTCCCTGACGAGTTGTCGGGCCGGGTACTGCGAGGACTGCTAACAGTAAATGGAAAACGTCCAGTTTGAAAAATGGACTGTTCGGACAATTGGGTGTCCCACTCTCAGTAATGGCTTGGAGAGAATCCACGGTTCGTGTCCGGTAGTTCCAACGCGTTGGCTAGTTGTGTGGGGATGGGCCCCGGGGGGGGGAATTGCTTCACGAGTCAAGGGAGTGGATGTATACATAACGAGACCTGGCAGAGAGATCCTTTTATTTCAACGTTAATTTTTTTTCTCTCTCTTCTCAATTCTCTATCTGCTCTTTGTTCTACGTGGTGCTGAAAGGTGATATGGTGGAAGTGGTGGGGGCTGGGGTGTGGGGGCTTCTCTCCATTTCCCCATTACGGTTGTACTTCTGATCAATGACGAACCCCAGTGTGAACCTGTCAGATGTTGGACTCAGGTGATTCAGAAGATGATGTTTGGGAAGGCTACTTTGTATGTATTGCCACTCCCTCTCCACTTTATAATGCTGTTATATATAGACTGCTAATTTCCGCTTATACGGCTGTTTGTATAGACTGCCACTTTCTCTTTATAATACTGTTATATATAGACTGCCACTTTCCATTTATAAGACTGTTATATATATATATATATAGACTGCCACTTTCCGTTTATAAGGCTGTTATATATATAGACTGCCACTTTCTCTTTATAATACTGTTATATATAGACTGCCACTTTCCATTTATAAGACTATTATATATATATATATATATATATATATATATAGACTGCCACTTTCCGTTTATAAGACTGTTATATGTATAGACTGCCTCCACCTCACTCCATTTTGCACCATAGATCCCTAGTTGGTTGGTGGGGAGACAGCGGTCATTATCTTCCACTAAATCGAAGCATCCCCCATCTCCCTCCCCGGGCTGACCTAGTTTCTTTTGTGAGAGACAAAGAAAAAGTTCAGGATAACATCACGCCCAGGTAGTGTTATACTTTATAGCAAGGGCGGTGGTGGTAGGGGTGGGGATTGGGGGGGGGGGGTTCTGTGATCGTGGCCCTTGAAACCTTATATACAGTAGGCAGCAGTTGTTTTTTACTTTGGTTTTTTTTTTTAAATGTAATTTCTTTCATCATTTACAGTTTTGAAGAACTGACCAAGTTTCGCATTATTTCTATACTAGCTGTACCCTGCGAAACCTTTGCATAGAGTTATATTCCCTTTGGTTTGATCGGTATGGGAGGTTATTTTTGGTTTCGGACAGATCCGATTTCTTCATGATTTTATTATAATTTAAAGATGCAACACGTGTTGTTGAAATACAGAAAAACAAGCAAACACATATTTAAATACAACTATTTTACATTTTGGCCTTTGGGTTTCATGTTTAAAAACCACAGAAACTATTCAAAACCGTAGATTTAAAGGAAAAAAAACATTTATCGAATCGAGAGGCCAGCAAGACGCCATTTTGAATTCTTGATTTCTACTTTCGATATAACGCAGACGCCGGTATTATTCATATAGATTTTACGTGCTGCTCGATAGAAACATCTTGTAAACCAAATTTTAAGATTCTCTGTGTATCAGTGGTTGTCAATGTTTTGTTCAAAAAGAAAACATCACATTACCATAATGACACGTGACAGCGTGACCCATATTAATTGAATTTAATTTTTAATTTTGGAAATTAGCGGAAAATAAAAGAAATATCGTGAGCTCATTTCAGCAGACCACTATATAGTTGAGCTTACTTCCACAGACTACTAAATAGGTGAGCTTACTTCCACAGACCACTAAATAGGTGAGCTTACTTCCTAGGACCACTAAATAGGTGAACTTACTTCCTAGGACCACTAAATAGGTGAGCTTACTTCCTAGGACCACTAAATAGGTGAACTTACTTCCTAGGACCACTAAATTCACACATTTATTCTCACATACCTCTACATTTTTAATGTCTTTCACCAACCTATATGTTTGTGTGTCTGATTTCCAGTGTGTATCTTGAAATTTTAACCAATCACTTATAAAGAATTAAGTTTCATATTTCTTGCGTTTATTGTATCATGTGGACCAGCAAAGCGAACCCCGCTAACCACCAGTTGCCGACCGCTGGTCCAGTGCACTTTCAGTCTGCTTCATTGGTTCTCATATCTGACAGTGAAGTATTGCAAAGTTTCCGGGTGGTGGGGGGGGGGGGGAGGGGAGGTGGTTCTAAGAAAATGTTATTAAAAAGCGTGGGGCCGCAATTGTTCCACAGCTCCACTGACGTTAGCTCAATCTCACATACACACACACACACACACACAATGTACACACATAATTAATTCAGCACCTCTCTCTTTTCATTCTTCTCCCACTGGTCAGCTCCCACTCGAGTCACACTTCCCGGTCATCCTCCTCCTTCCCCCCCCCCCCAACCCATTTCCCCCAGTGTTTGCCTGCAACCAGAAATTTATTTTATTGCCCCGGCCATCTCGCACGCACGCACTACTGGGATTATTGGCACAACGTGAGAACCTTTTATTCTGACTTTCCAGCAAAAAGAGAAGAAAAAAAAATATGGCTGAGCTGTGTCAACTAATTTTCTAAAATAGTCTCACTCGGAGGGTCAGTTGGGGGGGGGCAACAATGGTGGCCTAGGGTGGGGGGCGTGGTTTGACGTTTGCAGTGACCCCCCCCCCTCACGATGGTGACATTAGAGTTTTGTTTATTGGTTTTGTTTACTGGGTGCTGGTTGCAAGTGGTGAGTCCTAGCACCACCGGAGACTCGTGAAACACTCCAAGCTGTACACTCAGTTTGTTCACCAAAAATATACTTAGTACTCATGTGTTGTAGTTATTGTTTTGTTAATTATTCAGGTTTGACTGGTGGCCCGGGGCGGTGTGTGTGAAGTCCCTGTAAGGATGAGATGAAATCTCTTAGACCCTATGAACTACCAAGGGGACGAAATTTATGGTGCCCTTTCTTTCATCCCCACCATAGACGATAGTGCAGTGGCCATGGGGGCACCACGAGAGATATAGCGGGACTTAAACCATGAACTGAAATATCCTTTGGTCCTCATCGGAGATCGAACCAGGGACCCACAATTCGACAGTCGAGCGCTTTGCCACACGACCATCCGTCCACCACGGGCGGTGTAGGGCGCTCGACTGACAACCTGGGAGCCCCGAGTTCAATCCATGCCTTCTGCACGGGGCATTGGTTCAATCCATGCCTTCTACACGGGCATTGGTTCAATCCATGCCTTCTACACGGGGCATTGGTTCAATCCATGCCTTCTACACGGGGCATTGGTTCAATTCATGCCTTCTACACGGGGCATTGGTTCAGTCCATGCCTTCTACACGGGGCATTGGTTCAATCCATGGTGAGAGTAAAGGGAATTTGTCACAGACCCTGGTGAAAGTTGGTCAAAGTCCATCAAGTCCATTCAGCTTTAAAAGGGTACATTCACATGTGTTTGTTGTTATTTAGACATTCATACAAACTCAGCTGCATTAATGTGTGTTTGTTGTTATTTAGACATTCATACAAACTGCTGCATTCACGTGTGTTTGTTGTTATTTAGACATTCATACAAACTCAGCTGCATTAATGTGTGTTTTTTGTTATTTAGACATATTGACTCCACACTCCAGCGCCCGTCGGTCTAAAAGTAAAGTAATGAAATAAAATGAATCAATTTCGCCTCCCTCTCCATCTACACCCTCATAGCTATCTCCCCCCCCCCCTCCCAATAGGTGTATGTCATATCATCTGGGTCATGAGTTTCTCAGGATACATTGGAGATGCTCAGGTGGGTAAATTTTTTTTGGGTGGGGGCAGGGGGTCACGCGTGCTCAGTGCACTCACCGGATCTACATTTGGAAACTCAAGTCCAATTTATGAAACCTTTTTTAATTGCCCCTCCCCCCCCCCCACCCCACATCCCTTTCCTTACTTCGTTGTAATGTGTAAACCTTATCTGTAAAGAAAACAAAATACTTTTTTTTAAAAAATACACAAGGCAAACCTCAGGTTTATTTCAAACTGGCCACGAGTGCATACATCACTTCCTGTATCACAGTGCACAAACCCCGAGGGTGTATAGGGTAGTATTACAATTGAAACGAGTTAAAACATTAGCGGCCTTTTGTGTTTGTTTTTGTTTGTAGCAGCTTGGACAATCGGCCCAGGCCCGCGTTCTGTTGGGCCCCCGCGATGATATGGATTGTATAGTCTCGGGCCAGCATATGGCATTCGCCAAAAGGTCCTGCGCTCTTGCGCACACTGCTGTGGCCGCATCCGAGTGCACACAAAATCCCGATTCTTGTCTCATTATGATTAAAGTCGTGTGGATGTGTGTCTAACATGTTTTCTCCACTGGAATATTTTTTTTTTTTTTTTAAATTAACTGGTCAACACAATATATGGGACATGACGAAGAGCTCTCCTTGATAGCCATCGGTGAGTTATCCTTTAGAAAACTTTTTTTTTTTTTTTTTAATTTAGTTTTAATCGAAAAAATGCAGGCGGTCGCGTGTGGTATGGTCACGTGGTTGTTACGCCGTCCCTCCTCTTCCCCCTACCTCCATACCACCCATTCTTCTGCTATCCTTTATATTATTTTTAGTTCTACTTGCAGAGAGAAAACAATACGGGTATGTCAGCATTATTACTCTGCTCGACCCCCACCCCCCCAACTCCCCTATTCCCAGCCCAAGACCCCAGTATGTACATCAGTCCCGTAGCGTGAAAATTCTACAGCAGGGGGCCATACAATCTACAGGAGGGGGGCCAGGCATTCTACTGCAGGGGCCATACATTCTACAGGAGGGGGCCAGGCATTCTACAGCAGGGGCCATACATTCTACAGCAGGGGCCAGGCATTCTACAGCAGGGGGCCATACATTCTACAGGAAGGGGGCCAGGCATTCTACAGCAGGGGCCATACATTCTACAGCAGGGGCCATACATTCTACAGGAGGGGCCAGGAATTCTACAGCAGGGGCCATACATTCTACAGGAGGGGGCCAGGCATTCTACAGCAGGGGCCATACATTCTACAGCAGGGGCCAGGCATTCTACAGCAGGGGGCCATACATTCTACAGGAGGGGCCAGGCATTCTACAGCAGGGGCCATACATTCTACAGGAGGGGGCCAGGCATTCTACAGCAGGGGTCAGGCAATAGCAGGGGGGCAGGTAATACATTTTACTAAGTAGAACAAATAAGCAGGGGGGGGGGCAGACAAAACGCGGGGGGGGGGCGCACGCTACGGGCCTGATGTACATGTGGCGCCCTCAATGTCTGTAATAAAGAGTCTGTCGTGCATTTACAAAAGTGTACATTAAGAATGAGATATGTTTTTTTTTTTTTTTTTAATTTTAATTTTATTTACATTTGTTATTTCGGCTGGTTAATTTGTTTGGTTCGAATAAAATGTCAGGGTCGATAACCCTCACACTAACCCGAGACGTGTACAGAGTTATTGCTCAATAAAATTTTTTTTAATGATTACTCCTTTTTCCTAAAAATAAGCAATAGTATTGACGTAAGACACCGGTAGAGGGCAAAATGGTTAAAAACTCTCGGGTCGCCTTCTTTAATAGCCTCGTTCTTTAGTGCACAGTGAGAAGAAATAAAAAAAAACTGACTTGTTTTTGTGAGAAATTGGGGGGGGGGGGGGGGAGATTGTGCATATATGACGTCATATTGTCGGTCTCGAGCGGTTCTCAACTGCTGAAGTGACATAACAAACTAGAAACTTTTTCAACTTGCCTTGTGGCAACAGCCACCCTTTAATGAAAGGGGGCGATTATTGACGACGGAGCACGCAACTGTAACGTTGGTATTCAACAGTGTCCAGACTTTCGTATATAAGAGACCGTTCCCAAGTTGTGGTGGTGGAAATAAGACGGGTTGTGTCTTCAGTGAAATTGTTTTCATTCTTTATCCGGGGATCATTTTTACAGCTCGTTAAAGTAAACAACTAAAATGAATAATTGTGGACACGTGACCAGCCTCTCATGAAAACTTTGCGAAATGGCTCATCTGTTTTTATTACTTTTTTTTTTTTAGCTGTTGACTTTTTTACATGTTGACATTTTTTTTTTACCTCTCACCAAGGAAGTACACCAGTTTGGCCTGTGGTGGTCATCTGCTACTGTGTTCACGTACTGTAGCTTTAACATCTTGTGACTTGCTGGGCCGAAGTATTCACAGGTGTGCCTCTTAGAGATGCCATATTCGCGTCGTCACTAATTACTTAATTAGCCAGACAACCCCCTACCATTCCCCCCCCCTCTAACATTGCTCCGTCTGTCTGTGTCTCTCTCTCTCTCTCTCTCTCTCTCTCTCGCTCTCTCTCTCTCTCTCCCTCATCTCTCTCTCCCATCACTAGTCTGTCAGCGTTTTCGCTTCCCATATTATTCTACTTGTTGGACCAGATGTTGCCTTATGAATGTGCAAAGTGGTATTGATATCTCACACACATTTCATCCTTCTGTAACACCTCCCCCGGGATCCATAATATCTACCTCTGCCCACGGTTCATTTCAGTCCACTCCGCCCCGCCTCTTCACACGCCCCATTACGCCCTACAGTACCACATTGTATCAACATCAGCCGGTGAACTGTCCTTAACTCACCTGTACACCTGTTAGGCGAGCCGGTAACTTCAAAGCAGCCGCCTGTCTCCTGCATTCTTGTGTCGTCCCAATAATTCCACTCAATTGATAACTATCGACACCACATATCTATAGGACATGTGTCAGCACATACTACCATTATGACACATGTCAGCACATACTACCATTAGGACACATCAGCACATAAAACCATTATGACACGTGTCAGCACATACTACCATTATGACACGTGTCAGCACATACTGCCATTATGACACGTGTCAGCACATACTGCCATTATGACACGTGTCAGCACATACTACCATTAGGACACATCAGCACATAAAACCATTATGACACGTGTCAGCACATACTACCATTATGACACGTGTCAGCACATACTGCCATTATGACACGTGTCAGCACATACTACCATTAGGACACATCAGCACATAAAACCATTATGACACGTGTCAGCACATACTACCATTATGACACGTGTCAGCACATACTGCCATTATGACACGTGTCAGCACATACTGCCATTATGACACGTGTCAGCACATACTACCATTAGGACACATCAGCACATAAAACCATTATGACACGTGTCAGCACATACTACCATTAGGACACGTGTCAGCACATACTGCCATTATGACACGTGTCAGCACATACTACCATTAGGACACATCAGCACATAAAACCATTATGACACGTGTCAGCAAATACTACCATTATGACACGTGTCAGCACATACTGCCATTATGACACGTGTCAGCACATACTGCCATTATGACACGTGTCAGCACATACTACCATTAGGACACATCAGCACATAAAACCATTATGACACGTGTCAGCACATACTACCATTATGACACGTGTCAGCACATACTGCCATTATGACACGTGTCAGCACATACTGCCATTATGACACGTGTCAGCACATACTACCATTAGGACACATCAGCACATAAAACCATTATGACACGTGTCAGCACATACTACCATTATGACACGTGTCAGCACATACTGCCATTATGACACGTGTCAGCACATACTACCATTAGGACACATCAGCACATAAAACCATTATGACACGTGTCAGCAAATACTATCAGAGCCGTAGCGAGCTATTGCTGGAGCCGTAGCGAGCTATTGCTGGAGCCGTAGCGAGCTATTGCTGGAGCCGTAGCGAGCTATTGCTGGAGCCGTAGCGAGCTATTGCTGGAGCCGTAGCGAGCTATTGCTGGAGCCGTAGCGAGCTATTGCTGGAGCCGTAGCGAGCTATTGCTGGAGCCGTAGCAAGCTATAGCGGCGCCCTGAACGAGTTATATTTTGGCGCCCTCCTCCCACCCAATCTGTAAACATTTAAAGCGCTCTCTCGACGCCTTCACTAGTTCGCCGCCCTAAGCGGCCGCACATTCACAGAACCCATCATACGCCACTTGATGTGGCTAGCTTTTATGGTGACCATGTGCGTGTTTATTTTTGTGTGTCCTCCATATCTGAAAAGTGCCCCAAAAAAAAATATCAGCGCCATATTTCCCGCCTCGCATTTTGGCGCATGTGCGGTCGCACGTCACGCACTACCCTAACTTAGTTACAGGCTTTCAATACACACAAACATACGAACAGTTGAACGCTCTATCATGCAACATATGGTTTTGACATGCTGGATAAGACACTGCCATGCGACATGCCTGTGTATAATAAAGACACATTAAAAAAGATTACCATGACATATCAACAAGGTTTTTTTTTTTTAAACAACTATTACCCCCACCCTTTTCATTAAAAAAAATCGTTTAACGAGAGTTTAAGAACCGCTGATAAGTTGGTGGAAATTAAATAAGGGTGTGTGTGGCATGTCGGGATACGATGGTAACTACATACTTTTACTTTCGTTTTACTTAAGAAAAAATAAGAGAGGTGGGGGGGGGGAGTAACACAAGAGTGTTTGGGGGGTGGGTAATACAAAAATAGTGGATAGCTATGACTGTTTGAGTTGCAAGCTGGGGCTGAATCGATACCACTCGGATCGTTTAAATAATTAGTGCCTCTGGTAGTCGTGTGTTGATCGAGCCATCTATCATTGGCGGTATCGTGTTCCCGCATTTGTGCTGTGGTGTCAAAAAAAAAAAAAGTCCTTTCCCTGTATTGATTAATCTGAGACTTTATTTTTCCCCCTCTTTTACAAAGTGTGCCAACCAGCCCCGTAGCGTGAAAATTTTACAGCAGGGGCCATGTAATAGCAGGGGGGGCGGGGCCAGGTAATACATTTTACTAAGTAGAACAAATAAGCGGGGGGGGGGGCAGACAAAATGCAGGGGGGCCTGGCCCCCCCCCCCGCACGATACGGGCCTGGTGCCAACAAATGTTCTCCGGTAAATCTCCACATTTGAAAAAAATAAATAAAATGAGAAACAATAATATATGTATATATATATATATATATATATATATATATATATAAGCGATTTGGGTTCTGCGTTAAATCGAAAGTAAAGAATTAATACAACAGTATTCCAGTTTAAAATACAATCATGAAAAAAAAAATCGGATCAGCCCGAAACCAAAAAAAAATAAGCCTACCGAACAAGCCTAAAGGGGATATAACTCTATGCATAGGTTTTGCAGGGTACAGCTGGTATACAATAAAAGCCGATCCTGTTTGAGCCTTGAGTCGCATATCTATTGTGCTGAATCTCCACCCGCCTTCATCTATACTAAAACTCAATTGAATCTCCGATTGACCTTGCAAACCAGTGGCTGGAGCGCTCACAGCATCTAGTAATAAGCGTCTAAAAAAATCTATAATTTTTTGTAGACAGGGGGGGGGTGGGAGAGGGAGGAGGGTTCAGAGCGACACAAAAACACCTTCGTTACTTATGAAAGCTCGTACAATTCGCATGCAATTTGTGAACCTCCGCCGAGAGCTTCAACGGTTGTAGGTTGATATTTCACACACACACACACACACAACCTTAACCTGTCACATGGATGGATAACTTGGAGACACACACCTGCTGCTTCTTGTCTGTGATAAAAAAAATTGTTTACTGCTATTAGCCGGATTTTTTTTGTTTCTTCTATTGCAAGCGGATATCTTATGATGCGAGAGATAAGCACTGAATGAACCAGACTCTGGCTGCTGTAACTTGACGTCATGACGTCTGCTGCTTGCATTGTTCCTTCAGGAGATAACAATAACAGGATAAAACCAAAAACAAAAAAAAAAGGGCTGAAGATGATCAAACAAATAAAAATGTGTTGACATTTCCTGATGGCGAAATCCACAACACACAGATGGAAATTCACGAATATCCTCCCCATCCTCCAACCCCCCCCCCCATACCAACACACAAAAGAGCCCTGTTTCATCTGCTAGCGCGACTTTTTTTAGGGGTCTGTCTATAGATATTGCGCATGCGCGACTAGATGGACTCCGTATTATTTTTTTTTTTGGGATCCAGCTATAGATAGTGCGCCTAACTCTAACCCTAGCCCCGAAAACAAAAAAAAATATGCAATAATATGCAGTCCGAGTCCGTTATAAATGACACACGGGAAAGATTTAAGTCTTATTCGTGACTGCCAAATTAAGTTGAACAGTTCAAAGTTCATGATAGAGATATGTTTAGCTACAAATCAATTTAAATTAACATATATGTACCCAGTAGGCAGTAGTATTTTACTGGCATATTGATCTTTTTTCTTGTATTTATTGTTTTTTTCTTAAACAATTTGTTGACATAATTACATTATACTCTATTTTTTATCATATACGTTAATAAAATACGACATAATTTGAAAAAAATTATTGCTAGAATGCTTTAAATATCCGTTATTTCACTTATTTTTTTAGTAAAACCGAAAACCGTTTTTCGTCGGTTTTTTCGAGAAATTGGCCTTCGACAACCGGTTTCTTTTTTTTTTTTAAGTCGGTTTTTGTATAAACCCTAGAGTCCTTCCTTTCCTTCCCGTCGTAGCTGAATGTGACCCTAAAAATATAAAACAGGATTTGCGATTTTGTGTGATCCCAGCATTTAGTGGTGGCACTTGGAGAGGGGATGGACGCCTCCAAGATTACCAGCTCACAGAAGGGACGTTTGAAAGCCGTTTACGTTATTTCCCTTTTTTAAAAGTTTAGCACCTGAACATTGATACATGATTGAATAAATCACAAATATGGCGGATTTCGGAAAAATCTATTAAAATTGACGATGTATACATTCTGTTTAATTTATATTGTGTGGACTAGACAACACTTGTGACATTTGATGACTGTATGAATGAGATGTTGACTAGACCAACACTTGTGACATTTGATGACTGTATGAATGAGATGTTGACTAGACCAACACTTGTGACATTTGATGACTGTGTATGAATGAGATGTTGACTAGACCAACACTTGTGACATTTGATGAATGTGCGGACTAGACATACACTTGTGACATTTGATGGCTGTGTGGACTAGACCAACCCTTGTGACATTTGATGACTGAATGTGTGGACTAGACCAACACTTGTGACTTTTGATGACTGTGTATGAATGAGATGTCAAATCTTGATTTTATCTGGCACATGTAACCAATGAATATAAATTATATTTGCCTCGCCTGTTTAAATTGATTTTTCGAAAGTCGCCATATGAATGTTCAGGAATTACTCTATTTTTTAAAGGAAAATATCTATATCTTGACCATAGTCATTTTCCAGCCTCCATTGAGTCATAGGGGTATTTTGGAGGTAATAAGAAACATTTCTGAGTTTGAACTTTTAACCTCCTAAACCAAGTATTAAAAGTAACCAAGTCTCAGCAGAAGGAAAAAATAGAGAATGTCAAATTCCTGAATTCTTCAATATACATCTCATTTTATTTATCAACTTTAGTTTTATATTTGGGGCTATTTCCACTGTTGTTGGGTTAGTTTCAATTTGTGCAAGGCAGGAAATATATAATTACAATGATTTCATTTCACATCCTTTTATTAAAAGCTTTTAATTAGTTTTGATTTCTATGACTTTGTGCCTGTGTCCTCAACTCACTTTTGGACCTGTTCTAATTTAGTGAGAAGGTTAAAATTCTGCATGACAAAACACGATTTTGATAATTTCAAGTCCACGAACTAACATTTTGTTGAATTACGAAGTTAATTACTTTTTGTTAGTGTTAAATTGTTTTATTGTTGGTCTTATTTTCAGGTTCCTGCAATGGTCCACTCCATCTCAGAAAGTAAAATTTTAGCAATGAGGCAACAGTGTCAGCTGGTCTGGGAGTCTTATTTCTCTTCTGTTGATAAAATTATTAATACAGTTATAGAGGTCAGTGAATGATATCTAGGAACTATATTTCATTTTTAAGTTCTGCCTTGACCAATTGTTTATTAATACATTATAGAGGTCATCAATTTATATTTTAACAGCCATAGATACTATAATACTATATCCAAGAATTATGTTTTTTAAAGTTCTGACTTGACCCCAGATTATAAATTTAACAGAATGCACAACTGCTAAATAAAAAGTCACCTATACGTGGTTTCCACTTTTCCGTTTTAAAGAAAATGTGAAATAAAACGTTTTTTTCCCCACTTGTACTTAATATTTAGCTCTTGACATCATCAGAACCAAATAATTGAAAGATAGAAAAAAAAATTTGTAAAGAAATTTCTTTAGAGTGTCGTACTATGCATAGGTATTTATTCCAACTAAATAAAAAAAATAAACACTTGCTGGATTCTTTTTTTTTCGGTTTATACAATTTATTTTTTTATTATGCATGTAATCATTGTGATGATCATTGCCACAAAAAAAAAATTATCCTGAAGTAGAAATAGGCAGCCTATCAACAAACGTATGATTACATATAGGTTGAGAAATGATTTCATTCTCATGGTGCTTGTTTCAATCAAACATCACCATTGTCTGACTCTGCAATGTTTGTCAAGATGACCTATATGTCCTGAGCTGAAAGCATTGAAACACGTTTGACAAGGAACTTGACACAACTTGTCACACAAGTAGTTGGAGGAAGTCATTCAGTCAATCTGCACAGTTGACAGACAATTCACGTCATTCATCTATGTTTTATTTTTGTTCATAATAAAAAAAAAAATTTATTACCTTTATGCTGAACATATTTTTATTTTATTTTGTCCGTGTTATACTCCTGTTTTTTTAAATATTGAATTTGATTATATTATTTACATTTTTATTTTTCTTATAGGATGAATTTTTTAAAAAATATTTTTAGTGTAAAAAAAACATAAAGTATGATTTAATTCAGTTCGATAGGAAAGAAAAAGTGTAATGTGTTTTATTCCTTTTCAGAAAAAATTACATTTGGTCATTAGAAGAAATATTCATATTGTAAAAACAATGAGATTGAAAAAAAAATCTTTTTTACTGTGAAAAAAAGAATATTTCCCTCTCAAAATATTTTACTATTTGTATAACTTTTTAGATGCCTATTGCTAATTATTACAATTCTCTTTTAACCTCCTTAGGTTGTGAAAAATCGAATTCAGAATCACTTGATTCGTCCATCATATCACTGGAACACAGTCCCTGGGGCACATGTAGTGTTACCAGAATGGTCTGATATCCCCAACAATTACCCATTTTATTACAGTCCTTTTGGAGAGACTCCTAGTGATAAATTTACAGCAGTGGTCTATGCAACGACACCGGTCACCACAGCGTCACCGTCCTTATTTAGAGTGTTGAGAATGGTGTCCAAATCTCAGTATTGTCATAAGGTTAGCAATGTTGTCATTTGAAAACTGTTGTGTACATAATATGTCCATGCAAAAAAATTGTAACAATTCTAATTTATTTAGTAAATTGTCAGGCAAGTTCAGTTTGATTGACTATTCTCATGCAATGAGCTTTACATAGGTCAGAAACCAAATACTTCTCAAATGGACCCCACACTTCCCGAGTAATGACCCTGCTATCATTCACTGTAAAAATAGTGAGCAAATAATATTTTTTTTTATTTTGGTATATCCGTTACATGGATTTTCTTTCCGTTTGTTATATCAAAATTCTTTTAAAAACTTCATTAATTATACAAGTTTCAATTTGACTTTTATTTTAATACATTACCTACATTGACATTTACCAATCTTTTCATCTAAAAGGTGTGTTCTGTCACCGTTTTATTTCTTCTCTTTAACAATAGATTTTTGTATTTTTATTTAATTTTTTTTATTACTTTATTGATTGAATCTTTTAACCTTGTAAAAAAAATTGATTTTTTTATCTTTTATTTTCCAAAAAAATTTTTAACTTATGATACTAATAATCTTTTTAAACTATAGTAAATATTATACAATAGATTAATACTGAAAAAGATAAAAGATGCCTTTGTATGTTGAAAAATGATCTAATTATTTATATGATTAAATGACATAAACTTCACAGGTAGTGTTTCATTGATAAAAATTCATATGAATGAAACTTTTCGTAACTGTGGAATGTTTCATTTGCTTTGACAACTTTTTTTTTTTACTTCTTTAAAAAATACTTTTACACAAAAAAAAAATTATTATTTCATTTTTGCATTTTGTTTACTGTGTAACAAAAACCCTCTTTGTTTGTAAAATTAAACAATCACTTTCTCATTACTTATTATCGTAGAAGCTTTTGCATGTTAAAAACTAACTCTTTAGAATTTTCCCTTAGATTTTGTTTGTTTTAAGCATTGACTTTTTAGAGCATTTTCGAAAAAAAATGCTCTATTGTCCCCGTTTTGTCTGTCTGTCTGTCCGTCATCACCCTAGATCTCAACAACCATAAGTCCTAGACTCATGATGTATTTATCATTTTGTAGGTCTTGGCCTGCCATGTGTGCAGCAAAAGTCCATTTCGCAATCTGACCTCTCAGAGCCAAAATATAAGAGTTTCTTATATACCGTTTTTGCTTATATTTTAAATATAAATAATAAAAGCTAATCAAAGGGGCGTAATCATTATTTATTTTTGTAATAGTTATTCAACATGATTACTTCCCTCTCTAAATTTATCGAAATTCATGCGCGTGGAGCAATATTTATGGCTGTAACCCGGAAAAAAAAATACGGATTTCGTCAGGCGAAAATGCTCTAAAATGTCCTTTGTCCGAAACGAAAAAGACTTTAATTGCTTGTTTTTTCTTGCTGACATCGTCTTTTTTCAACATCTACGTAGAGTTTAAAACAAAAAAAAAACAACCAAGCTTCACAAAATTTAAAAATAAAAGTTCATCGACTACTTATGAAAGTCACATTTTGACAGTTATTGTCCTATCATTAATTCTATTGATCCAGATTTTTTTTTTTTTTAATATTTGCACATCCAAACTTAAAAAAAAAAAAAAAAAAGCCTATTCAGTAGTGAATCAATTGATACATTTTTTTAATGTGCATCTTTTCACTTTGGTGCATGAAGACCAGATGTTACATGTTATGAGCATCACTTGAACTTGTGTACATCCCTGACTTATCCCAGCTTTAAGACGGCAAAGATTTTTCCATCTTTAATTCAGATCCGTGATGTTTTTTTTTAGATTTGAAAGATTAAAACAAATTTATTTTTAAATTGAGTCTCTGTAATTCAGGTCTTTATATAATGAGCTGGGGTGGTCGGTAATGATCAAAAAAGTTTGGGAACTGCAGATTAAGATGATTGTTGACCTGTGTATTTATGTATATGATTGTTGACCTGTGTATTTATGTGTATGATTGTTGACCTGTGTAGTTGTGTGTATGATTGTTGACCTGTGTATTTATGTGTATGATTGTTGACCTGTGTAGTTGTGTGTATGATTGTTGACCTGTGTATTTATGTGTATGATTGTTGACTTGTGTATTTATGTGTATGATTGTTGACCTGTATATTTATGTGTATGATTGTTGACCTGTGTATTTATGTGTATGATTGTTGACCTGAGTATTTATGTGCATGATTATATGATTGTAGACCTCTGTATTTTTTATTGAATGATCTTTGACCTCTGTATTTATTATGTGTATGATTGTTGACCTGGGTATTTATGTGTCCAAACAAATATTTACTTCAACTAAATGTGGACTAAATATTTTTACTTTCTTAGATTTTGTTAAGTATATCCTGTTGGGGACATTATAAGACAACTAAGTTGATTTTCTTAATTTAGGACAACTGTTCACAGATAAAATCTAAAGACGGTGTGTGGAAGTCCCTGTAAGGATAAGATGAAATCTCTTAGATCCTATAAATCACTAATGGGATGTTTTTTAAGGTGCTCATCTTTTATCCCCCACCATAGCCGATAGTGCAATGGCCTAGGAGACACCAAGAAAGATATAGAGGGGACTTCAGGCATAACCTGAAATATCTATTAGTCCTCACTGGAGATCGAACCAGGGACCCTCAGGTCAACAGTCGAGCGCTTTACCCCATGGCCGTCCATCACGGCGGTCACTGAATGTAACTTAACTTTTTTTTAAATATGAAAATAGCTCGTTATTTGTCTCTGTTTATATGTCGACATTCTGAATGTTGTGTCATTTGTTGTCAACATCAACTATTTGATCTGTCCTGTAAATGAAAGTAACTTCGATATAAATATTTTCAAAACTGTATTTACTAAACTGAAACTAGTGCTTGCCAAAAAAAGAATTGATTTAGTGTGATGATCATGTATGCTCCATGGAGGCTTTAAGTATCTTTTACCGTCACTTGTTGTTAACAAAGATTCTTTTTGGTTAGATTTTTTTTTGTAAGGAAAATTATTTTAATCAAGTGATTTTATTACTATTTAACAGATATTATTTTAATTTTAGGTCATTGTGTTATGGCATTGTGATGTGCCGCCTCCACCTTCACAGAAATGGCCCACAGATCTGGGTATACCAGTGCGAGTAAAGACTAGAGACATTAAGGTATTACATTTTCTCTCATACATTTCTTAGCTTCTATTTGTTTTTAAGCATCGACAGCCGTCACTCTTATTATTTTAGTTTTTAAACTTGAATGCTGTGTTATTATTGAACATTTCATGTATTAATGGACTAATTTGTTCATATTGTTGACTTTGATCCACAGTCAGTTAATGCCAGGTTCATACCATATAAGGAAATAGAAACAGATGCTGTTTTCAACTTGGATGAAGATGTTTTGCTAACAACAGATGAGGTAACATTTTTTTGTCTGTGGTGAATCAGACCAGATGAGATAAAAAATTATGGATTATGATTTTGCATGATTAGCATTTTTATTTATTTGTTTCACTTAATTTTTTTTTTTATTTCTTAGTCCTTTTTCTTACTATCAAATGTTTTTATTGCAATGTTAACTGAATAATTTTCCTAATAGATAAAAAGCATATTCATTAGATCATAAAAGACAATATTTTTTAAAATTTACATAAGCCTTTACAGCACATCTTTTTATCGGCCGGGGGGGGGTGTAATGGAATGATCAAGCGATGTAGAGCACTTGACTATCGACCTGAGGGTCTTGGGTTTGATCCTAGGTGAGGTCCAAGGGAATTTTCCCAGGTCTTTGGAATAGTTAGTTGAAAGTCCCCAAGACAAGGTACTTGAAATGGGTACTTTGCTTCAATGGGGAAGTCACTCAGTGTACTTTTTTTGTGTACATAAATACCAGTGTGTTCCATCCATCAAACACACCCCCATTGAAAACATATAACAGAGTGATCTCTCCCTGCTTTGTTTTCAGATTGACTTTGCATTTGGGGTTTGGCAGGAGTTTCCTGACAGGATTGTTGGCTACCCAGCCAGGAGCCATTTCTGGGATGAGTCTGTTGCGAGATGGAAGTACAGCTCAAGGTGGACGAATGAGTACAGCATGGTGCTAACCTCTGGTGCTGTTTATCACAGGTAGTAAATAGATCTCCTTTCCTGTCAAAACAATGGTTAAAGAAATGATCAAAGCATGTTACTAAAAACAATTTCCTACATTGAGCAAACCATCTAGGGACCTTCATTTAAATTTAGGAAATTTACATAAAAAAATCATTCTACTAGGTGTTACGTTCAGCCATTTTTTTTTCGGTCTTGAGGGATGGGCGGACGAGTGGTATAGAGCACCTATCTGTTGACCTGAGTATCCCAGGTTCAAACCTAGAGAACCAAGGCATTTTTTTCCATGTGGATGGTCAATAAACTAATAAAATTGCAGGTCCTGCCTAAGTAAAACTATGCTGCATCCTTTTCTGTGACTTTATGGACCCAGTTATGCTACAGCATAGAAGTATATTTCATTTTTATTCCAGGTAATAGTCTCATAGGTTTAGCGAAAGTCTGCCATTTAATTTTTTTAGATTACTAGACCAATTGCAGATGTACATTCTGTTCATTATAAAATCTGTGGGTACTGCTAGTTGTTTTTTTTTTTGTGTGTGTTCGAGCCAAAGTGTAAGCATTGACTTAATGACTGCCAAAACTTTTGGGGTTTGCCCCTTTTTTTTTTTTTTTCAAAACCTTGCGAACCTTTAATAAACAAACAATTATGTTACACTTTAATGGTGAATGATTCATCATTCTTCTGATATTGCTGTATTTCAGTTAGTCTATTCTTGATATTAATCTGTGACAAATACCCATTTTTTTTTTCTCTGTGTTCTGCAATTTCCTAACTCTTGCCTCCACACTGTTCTGGTTTCAGGTACTTCAACTATTTATACACAAATTATTTGAGCCCAATGATTTTGGCCAAGGTGGATGAGTGCAATAACTGTGAGGACATCCTCATGAATTTTTTAGTAACCCACGCTACAAGGCTCAGTCCTATAAAGGTAAAAAAAAAAATTACTTTTTTACAGACACCATTTGGTTCATTGTTAATCCTGCAGCGAATGAGAAGGCTGCTTGAGATTAGAGTGTCTGCTTGTACACTGCTTCATTGTATTTTTGGGTGAAAAAATTTTATAAAAGTTAGCTTTTCATTGATTTCATATCAAATATTTAAATTTTTTGTGTGCAATTCAATGTATTTTTTTTTAAAGATTTTTTTTTTTCACTTTTTTTTATAATTTTCAAGATTATTTTCAGAATGTTATAATTTAGTTGTAGCCTTCTAAAGAGATATGGAATTTAACTCCTAACCAATGATATCCATTTATCCAATTCATTGAGGGATTAAAGAGACTTAGCCCCAAAGTGAATGCTAATCAGATGTAAATAAAAAAAAAAACTTAATACCTGCTAACAAGAGATAAGTAACAGAAATCTTCACATGGTTGGCCTCAGGCCTGTTGGACTGATTACCTATACTATGGCCCCTGGTAAAGTGTAAAATCTCAATCATCCCAATAAACTTAATGAGCATCTTAAATGCTTCTAGTGGGTTGTCATACATACTAAAGTCTGCCTTGATTATTCATGTTGTCTTTTAAAATATAAACGAAATAATAGTAAAATTAAATGTGTCTTGTAGATTCATTTACACATAATACAAGTGCCTTTACCAGATGTAATTCCAAAATAAATTGTATAGTTCATTGTTTTGCTCTGCTCTGTTTAATACTAATGAACCACTTATCTATGAAATGGAATTGTGACGGGTGTGACTCACTGCACATCTGTATATCATGATTTTGGTGGTAGTATAACTAAGTGCTTATTTCCCTATTGACAAAATGATAACATCTACACATACTGTTAAGTGGTTTATTTAAGCACTTCAGTTTAACTCTTTGTGTCCCAAAAACTATTGCAGTGTTACACAGGGAAAGAGTAATTTTTGGTACCTCTGAACAATACATCATTAGTTCATAGTACTGGCCCTTCATCTAATGTAGTAAGTTTTAAAGATTTTAATTATTTCACTTAACCCATTTTTATTTTTAAGGATGGCTTCAACCTTGACTTGGGGACCAGAGCCTTTCAAATGTTTTGGGGGTCTTAAGCTAGGGTACATTTCTGGAACCCTGGGTAAATGTATATTTGGGGGCCCTAGGAAAAAACTCTGTCAGTGCAGACTTTTCAAATTTTAGCCCAAAACAAATGTAAACAACATGGGCATCCTTTGCCCCCCCCCCCACACACACACTGTTAAGTCATGTTAGTCATTTTATGTACTGACCCTTCTGACACGACCATTTTATGTACTGACCCTTCTGACACAACCACCACCACCATCCCTACATTATCAAGCCTTGTTTGTCATGTTAAGTCACAGTAAGGTAAAAGCCACAACAAATGTCTCTTTAGCAGTTGACACCCTAGGCAGCCACCTTGTTTGCCCCCTCCCCCCCCCCCCCAACTTCCATAGAAATGGCTGACCTCAGTGTAAGGACCACTGCTCTCATCAATCATTGTACTGTGACACATTTACTGGGCTCATCTTAATTGTTGCTTGTTAAACTTTTTTACCCATGAAAAGTAATCTTATTCATTTTGTCAAATTGTTTGTTCCATTGTGCAGGTGACACAAAGAAAACAGTACAAGGAGTCTCCTCTTGCCCAGACCCTGGACCAGGTGGGTCAGCTCCACTTCCAGCAGAGGCAGGAATGCCTGGAGGAGTTTGTGGACTATTTTGGCTACATGCCCTTGTTGCACTCTGTTGTGCGCCTGGACACGATGCTTTTCAAGGACCCAGTTTCCAACATGAGGAAGAAGTACAGACAGATTGAAATGGTTCAGTCCTGACACTAGTGCCTGCTAGCTGTGTTTGTGGGTGCTTGTGAGGGTGAACAAATGAGTATGTCATGTGTGTGTGTGCATTAGTCACTTGTTATCTTAAAATGTGTTGATCCAAAAAAAAAACTAGAACTGTAAATAATTCTGATTTGTTTTTGTTTTTTTTTACATATGGGGTGTTAAAATCTTTGTAAAGAATTCTGTGAATACAAATTATAAATATATAATTTTTAATAAGCATAATTTCTTTTAATATATATGCCAGGATTTGATTAATTTATTTTCATCTGATATGAATTGATAATATTGTAATGGTATGTTTAAGATACCACAGGTTTCTCTTGTTGCTCAAACAAATGGATAAAAAAAAAAAAGCAAAATATAACTTTGTTGACATCTGAGTAAATTTTGTTACTTTTATTGCATATTATGTTGAAAAAAAATCATGACATACATCTGCTACTTTTATGTATATAAATATTTATGAGGATGATATCATGTCTAGTCAGCTTTCATAACTCATTTTCTATTTATTAAATGAATTGAATAATGTATTATTTGATTAAATATTAGCTTATAATATTATATTTCATTTATGTGCACAATTTGAATCAGCTGCAAAGTTAAGCGCTTGAATAAATTTTTTAAATAGTTTTCTTCAAAATATCTGGATTGTTAACAAATTGAATAAATATATTTCCTTAATTTTTCTAATTGTTTTTTTTTTTTTTGGAGTAAACTTCAAAAATGTAATACTTAATTATTTATTTATTTTATTAATATTATTTATTGGGACCAAATCGTTCAAAGCAACCATTCCTTTAACGGACTGGCAGGTTTAGAAGTATATGCATAGGGGTTGTCGCATTTGTAGTCACAAATTTTTATGTGGAAAAAAAACCAAAGCTGCGTGCATTCTTATTGTTTGTGAAACATTGTGAATGCTCTTTGAATTTTTTTTTAGTAAGTTTGCTTATGGCTTATAAAATATTTCTTGTCAAATCCAGAGTGGATAAATGGAAAGCATATGCTGTCCAACATCTATTGTTTGCCAAGGTTTTAAAATCCCTTGTTAAATCTGTTGTCTAATTTTCTTTACTGTTGAACAACAGGTGGATACATTAATTTGATTTGAATGTATTTTTTTTTTGTTCACCATTATGTATCGCAGTTCAAATCCTAACTGCTGACTCATTTCATTTCACTGCATTGATAACCATACCTACTGAATATAATTTCTCGGAGCAGTTTGTCAAAACATTCCTTGAACTCGCAATGTTTCATTACGATGAACTTTTTTAAAACTTGTTTCCATTAGTCAGCTTTTGTTAACTCAATTGTTTATTTACTGTTATAAAACCACTGATTGTATATTAGAATCTTAAAAACTTTTTGTCCATATTTTTTTGTTATTTTTATGTTATTTGTAAGACAAACATGAAGAAATAATCCTTTAACGATATGCTAGTTAAAATATTATTTTCATAATTTTTCAGCATGTATGAGTCTGATATTGTCTTGTAAATTTTATACATCATCGATTAAATGTTGATAACCATAAATCTGTTTAGAAAAGTAGAGAAAAAAAACACAAAACTAGTCTTTGTATATCATGGCACTAACTGTTTGCTATGAGTTAGTTAACAAATATTAAGAAATAATTTTAAAAAAACAACTTTTAATGCCATATTAAGCATTTGTTTATGGCCTACAGACTCCTTAGCTCTTTGATAGTTTCTTTTACATTAAAATGTGTAAAGCTGTTTTGACGAGATTTTATTTTGAAGTTTAATTTTTCATTTGTGTATTATTCTAACTCCCAGTCAAGTTTAAAGTTTTTTTTAATTATTACCTAATTATCTAAAATAAAAAAGAGTTAAATCACATATAAATGTTTTAACATTTTATTATGATGCTCCATCATGATAAATGATTTTTAAAATTTCACAAAAAAAAATATTTCTCATGTTACTTGAATCTGTGATTTTCATTGGAAATGTTCTCTGGCTTGTTTTTTTTATTTGCTGTGTTTTACCCATTATTATTACAATAAGGTTTTAACTCTTCCCCTATCCCAAGCAGCTTTTTGCAAATAAATATCTTATCTAACATTTATTGTTTTAAAGAAAATTTCCAGTTCTTAAATCAGGGATATATTGGTCAGTGTTTCTATTGCAAAAATAGCATTAAAGCATTGATAAGAAGTAAAATTGTAAAGGCTGAGTTTTTTTGTCCATGTAATTTGACCATTGGGCTGATGCCATCACACCTACTATTGTTTTAGTTCTAAAACTTTGTTTTTTTCTAATTATCAAAGACAGATTTTTCTCACATCTTATTTGCAACAATTCAACCTAAAACTATTTTTTTTATAATGTTTTAATTTTCAATAATATTAATATCAATTTGAAGATAATTCATTTCTGTTTTAAGATGATTTAATGTTAATGAAGGCTGTTAAAATATATGTCTTGAATCTAGTTGTGATCGGTGGCGAAAGGAAAGGTGAGTTAGTAAATGTCAGGGTCCCATTTAGTAAAATGGTGTGGTAGGGAAAGAGTTAAAAGTTTTTTTTTTGTGTGGCTAAGTTTTTCAATTAGAAGCATTACTTTTACAATGTTGAGTTTAGAGTCAAATACTAAATTTTTTTTATTCTATTTAAGTTAATTTGAGAATTTTATGTATATTTTTTATTTGTTTTTTTTTTTTTTTTTTTGTATTGTTTCGTTATACATTTGGTTACATTAGCAATGTAGTTTTGTTGATATTTTTAATCGCTGTGTTGTAATGTAGCTAGCAATTCAGTTTTTCAACCATTGACATCAAAATAGTTTTTGATTGGAGATTGTTTTAAACTGGTCTTCACACAATACATATTGTTTTTTTATGAATGAATGTAAAAATGGTTGACGTAAATAGAAATAATTATTTTATGTGACTTTCTTTACGACTTGGTATTTGTTCTCATTATGAGCAAAGCAACACACTTAAAATCTTTTACATATATATATATATACTCATACAGGAGATAATTACTTATTACTGTTGATTTTTTTAATTGGTATTAATAGTATTATTCATTACTGGAGAACAAATTAGGGAAGCTCTAACTCCAAAGACCTTTTTTTAATATTAATATTCAACATTGCTGCTAGGTAGAAATGTTTTCTATAAAAACTATTCCAGTAGCAATTTCTGAATCTAATGTATAATAAGTGTTAAACATTTTATAATCACAGGGACATTTAAGGATTTAAAACTGCTTTCCTGTCTTTTTTTTGTTAGAAAAAAATTGTGTCTGTTCAGTGTAATGGGTTTTCTGGGCATATCCCCTTAGAATTATCCAGGAATTTATTTTTCACTGTCATGGTTACTATTCATTAGTTGGACAGAAAATGAGCAAACTGATGAAAAACAAAATAATTCTACATAAAAATCTTATTTGGGCATGCCAGAATAGTTTAATGTTAGTTTTTATCCCACTATATTACTGTAAGTCTTCACTTACTAGAAATAGTTATTATCTGAAAAGCCCATCACCAGAGATTTTAAAAAAATATTATTATTAACTATTGTAGTTATTTTTTTTCAAATGATGATCATTTTTTTTTTTCCAAAATCAAATCTCTAAGCGTCTGTCAATGGCAAAGATTTTAAAGCTGAAAATTGTCAGGTATATTTGTTTTTATATAAGCAACAAACAATTTTACTTTTTGACACATTTGTCATATATAATATAATAATAATTAGCTCTGAACTCAAATATGAAAATAGTTCCAAGTTTTATTAAGCAGAAGAAAAAAATCCAAATTATATATTTAAAATAGGACATCTGCTCTGCTTATGGTCCTTGGTTTTTTTTTTTATAGTTCTGCATTTATTAAACATGGGTTGTTGTTTATTTAATAGGCTATGAACTTTTATGTATGTTTATATATAAATGCTAACTTCTCATTTAGAAATACCAATGACATATATTTTTACGAGTAATATATCTTAACAAAATGTAAATTTGAAAACATTCAATGTAAAGCAGTTTCTTCAATGACAAACATTTGTGAGTGTGTTTCATGACATATTTTATGTACATGTATGTATATATATTAACAAAAAATGTTTGAGCAGTATCTGCTTTAATGTAAATATGTGAATGTTGGTGTGAAATGTTATTGGCCGTTGGTTCAGAGTTATTTTTCATCCATGAATTGTGAGATTTCCTGCAAACAACTCTCCCCTACCCCCCCCCCCCCCATATATTTTGACTTTCATGTTGCCTCATTGTTCAAATTTGTATGTCTGGTTCATTTTCCAACAAATTGCTCTTTCTCAGGGTTACAAAAAATATTGACTAAAATTAACAACCAGCAGGTGTCATTCAATAAAATGTCCGCTCGTTCCATATATTGGTGAAGATATATTGTTGGCATTATTTCTCTTGATGTCCCTGTAATTATTTGGGTTTTATCCTTTAGTTAATTTTAATACATGATGAGAGTATTTCATGGTGGGGAAAATTCTGTTGTTCATTATTATTGCATTGATGCACAGATTATTGTGGAAAAAAATTCATAGGTATATTGAAATAATTGTCTAAGAAATATTTGAAAATGAATTTATTTGCATCCGGAGGTTTGTTTGGTTGCTTTTGTTTTGTTTTTTTAAATGCTTGGAAAAAAATTAAATAAATTTTTAAAACTACAGATTGGTTTCTTTATAATAATATATTTTGTTATATGCTGGCAGTAAAAATAACTGAATAAACTCAGAAAAAAAAAACAACTGGCTTTATCAACATGTGATCACTCTTAAAAGTTCATTACATCATACAACACTCTTTAACTATAGCAACAACTAATAATAATGAAAAATTCATTCTTTGCAAACAAAGGCATTAAAAAAAAGAGAAGAAAATGTCATTCAGAATTTGATACCTCAATATTTTAGAGGAAAGTTACTAAAAATGTATGATATAACAAACATATGCATGTATTCTACATAGTACATGTATCACAATTAAACAAAAAGCCACAACCCAAAAAATTGTTAAATAATCTATTGTGTAAGAAGGGAAAAAAAAAAGATATATTTATTCTGGCACTACAAACACCTGTTACAAAAGGAAAAAAAACGTAAAGCTAACATGAATGTTAACAGCCCTCTTGAAATTGTAGAATATGAAAAAAAATTCAAGTAAAAACAAGCATAGCTTGTAAAATAACTGAAGTAATCAAACCTTATCCTGACCATTAAAATTAGAAAGATTCTGCACCGCTAATTATCTAAACATTGCACATGGGTTGGTTGAAATAAACATACAAGCAAACTATAAAATACTACAGGATATGTTACTTAAGATACAGCAAAAAAATCTCTTATGTCAATCCAATTAACCTATTGCTATCACTTTTAATTAGTAGTCAAAATTGTACAGAAATACTACACATTATAGTATATCTTTTAAAGGAAAAGATATATTAATTTTTAAAAAAAAACTTTATTATACACTTTAACATTACTTTCAGTTTTTATATATTTTTACTTTTTTCAAAAGAGAAGAACAACAAATACTGATATTTGAAAAACATTCATGAAGAATACCACAAATAAAAAGAATCTCTTAAGATACATCTTAGTTAACTTTCAATATGAAAATAATAAGAAATGGGGAAACGGTGCCATTTTCTTTCTGTCAGTTTGAATATTTCACAGCAACAAAATTTATTTACAATTCAAACACTTTTAAAATAGCTTTTAAGCACATAAAAAAAGAAATTTGAAAACATACACAATAAAAAAAAAATTAAAATTCTTGTAACTAAAAGAAGACATACATTGAAAAATTAGAGCAGAAAATGCAGGTAAAATCTGCTCATTTTTTCCCTCAGTGATAAAACATAATGATAAAATTTGAGAATTATAATTAATAAATTTAATTGAAGACAGCAAATCTTAATATTTGTTTGAAGAAATTAGTTTCACACATAAAATATCGGCACAGGCAATACATTAAGCACATCTAAAAGACATAACTCTATGCAGACATTGATTTGAAATATGTTGTTGAAAAAAAAAAAAGATTACATTTTTTTCTTTGACCATAGGGAAAAAATATGGATGTGGGAAGCTATGTAAAATATTTTTATTTAATTGGACGAATAAATCAAGTATTAAAAGAAATAAGCCGATCCAACTTTAGGCCATCAACTTTACCTTATAGCTAAAATTTTTTTTGATGTATAGAAGATTCAGTTGTTCGATTTATAATAAAAACATAAATCAAGACAACAAAAAATAGCGTGTGGAAGATACTAATAAACATTTTAAAAAAAGGAATAAATCCAGGAACGCAAAATACATTTGATGTACAATTCTTAAGTCAAATTAACACAGAAAATTTTTGTCACCATTATTTTAAGTTTTCCAGGTTGCAGAAGATTAAGAAATATTTTTTCATGATATCACAATAAACAGTTGATAATAGATTAAGAGATTCAAGTTATAGCTTATTCTTTATATAATTTCTTTGTTTACTGACTATATTCTATTATTAATATTTTATTTAGATTAAAACAGAAGAAAATAATCCTTAAAAATAAAATCTGATTTCAGCTTGAAACGACAAAAATCTAAGATTCATGTAATAAAATGTTTTTAATAATGACACTGGTCTCGTCTATTGACCCATAATTAACAACATTTGCCAGCAGGAATAAAAACTCTTTTACATTGTGGAAGAAGTATGAAACAAAATTAAATGTTTACAATGAAAGAATCAAAGTTAAATGTTGCTGTGCTTTATGACTGGAGTATACATTAAATGTTTTCATAAAAAGAATGATTAAAGAAAGGCTATCAAATAAATCATGTGCAATACAACTGTGTGATTTGAAAATCTTTTAAAATATAAACAACTAAGTATTAAGCACAAAATATTAAATAAAAACTTTAAATAAGTAAAATATAACAGAAATAATAATGTATTCATAAATACATTTTGATGACATACCATCGACTGTTTCAAAATAAAAAACAAAAAACTCAAAGTAAATGTAAAATTGATAAAAGATTTCATTTATTTCATGTTAGTTAAAGATGAAATTTATAACCTTATTTACCCATACACATCAAAAAAATATATTAACCTGCTAAATGCATTTCTCTTTACCCATCCACCCTTGGTTTCATAGCACTATTTACTAGCTTATACAGAGGAGCCAATAGAGATAGTAGTCATCATCAATCTTAAAAGCTATTATAGGTCTAGAGGTTACAATGGCCAGAAGCTGTTCAATGGTTCCCACATTTATTGATACCTGCTATAACTAATTTTACTTAGATCTTAAACTTTCCCCACTTTACTCAGTAAAACCACCCATGTGCTTGATGAGGAGGTAGACTAATTCATAAAATAAAAATGTATTCACTAATTAAAAAATTTAAACTGTTTACACAATCCAACAGGGAAATGAGTTTTTTTTTTAAACTTTAAAGAATTTATATTTTAATTAAATATATATATCCACAGCATTTTTGTATTATTTCTAAAAAAAATGTACAAGACATTTATTTATCTATTAGTGCACCCAGCGTTAAAGTTTTAGTTACAAAAATAAAAGTGATGAAATGATGACTAAGTATTTCAGCAGCTAATGGTTCTTGTATTACAGGTTCCATCAAAAATATTACAGTGATCATGAGCATAAAATGCTATGATATAAAATAAAGTATCGATGCATAGAAGAAGTTAACATTGCACTAAGCAAAATTGACACTTTGAGAAAATCAATTTAGAAAAAATAATTGATAAACACTTTGCAATAAAAAAAATTAAGAATGTAGAGGAAAATACTGATAAATTATTGCTGATTTTACAGAACAGACTTACACCAGATGTATTTTTTTTAGTAAGCAATAGATAATAACTCTGCATTGCAAAGATGATTCTTAAAATTAAAGAATAAATAAATTTTATTGCAAAATTTTATTATCATATTAACTATTAAATATATACATGTATATGCTGAACATATAATGTATTAATATAATATATTAATGGATCTACCTGAGGTGAATGGTTTAAAAATATAATGCAGTTTGTTTTATAAGATGATTAACATTTCAAGAATATTACATCTCGACAAACATTGATAAATACACTGTATATATATATATATATATATATATATATATTTTTATATGTGTGTATATATTGCAAATACAAGTATTAAAACAATATTAAACTAAAAACAATAATATTTATCTGATGTCTCTGCCATAATGTCTGTCGTTAAAGAAAGTTTCCATTAAAAATTCAAATGATGCATTGATAATTCCCCATGACAAAAAGGACCGCATATAATTCAGGTGAATTCCTTTGAAAAGCAGTCTCACGCTGCCGTTTCTCTCTCGCAGCAGTCTCTGAACAGTGCTCCAAATACCATCAAAAGAGCCCCCAAGTTTGCGCTGCATTTGAGTTTTTACAACATTGAGTGGAAAAAAAACTGTGCTGATCATCATGCCCAAGAGTGCACCACTGATGAAATCTTTAACCATCTAAGGAGATATAAATTGTCATAAGCAATTAAGATGATATAAATTGTAGCAGTTTCATATGATGTTTTTTATCCATCAAAGAAGATATTAATTGCACAATTGTCTTTTTACCCTGATAAATTTAATGGCATATATTTCTTAAATGCAAACAAGATATTTTATTTTTAAAACTTTTTTCCTAAAATAAGCAATTCAACAAGCATTCTTTTCAATATATTAGACAGACTTTTTGTAACAGAGTTAATTTTCAAACAGTCTAAATACTGATTTAAAAAATATTATTCTAATAATGGAACATGTGTTCAACTCAATTTAAAATTTGTAATTGCAGAAATTAGACTAATCTGATTGATTACATTTAATAAGCCAAACATCATTTTAACAGAAAGAAACACAAACAGTATTTTGTCTTATTCTGAAAGTACAAGTGATGAAGAATTTTGATCAAATAAATTTATTTCTAAATTATGTTTATGTATTTACATGTATTAAAGGACATGAAACATATTTTACTCCAATCATTCCAACCAATCTCAGTCACAAAGGTAACTTATTTACAATCAAAAAACTTTTCAGCATGTATAAATCTTTAAAATCTTACTTTTTCAGGTCCTGTGCTTATCTTTGGCCCATGTTGTTGTATCCATTCACGACCAAGGAAGAAGGCAACATTGCTAGGTCCATTGCGAAGCACAATCACACTCAGGCCCCTGTAGTATTCCCTTAGGCCATACTGACGAAGGTGCTTAAAAGCGTCCAGAGTATTTGTAAATCTATTGTGATATTCAGCTGTCTGCATCAGTGTCTGTATCCTCTCAAAAGGATTTAAGACAGCTTCAAAAGTGCCAGCCGTCATAGCTGCTATGGTGTGATTGACATAAACACTCAGACTAGGGAACTTAACTTGGAGGAAATCCTGTGACATGTAATAGCCTCCAAACATGAGGGACAGTGAAGAGGTCTTCTGAAGGAGGGGAGGGAGTAGGCCACGGTATAAGTAGCGAAGACCATCAAAGCGTAACTGCTGAACTGCCTGAGATATGGAGACGCCGTGCAACTGCTGACGGAATATAGCTTTGTTGATTGGGAAAGTGATGCATATATTAATGAAGGCCGCTCCCCAGCCGCATATGAATTCTTTGTCCCTCTGCAAGCCTGTTGGGAATGGAAGGTGCTTTTGTGTGACAGGAAGTGTCACCTCACAGAAATTTGTCTGCTCTACGTTCCTGTCCATCGTATTATTCTCCTTCATGTGCAGCTAATTGAGAATTACCCAGAGGAAAAAAAAAACAGCTAACTTTGGAACTTATTCTTACAAGGAGAATGGTTTATCAAAGTTGTCAAACAGGTAATGAAAATGTTCCACATGTTGTCTTATTTACAATGCATGGTGAGAAACCTGCAAAAAAAGTTAAGGAATAAAAAATGAGCTAAATATAAATCAAGGGAATAAAAATCATGAATAGAAATAGTTGGCTAATAATTGGGTTAAGTAATTTCAATTGCCTGGGAATATATTTCTTTATTAAAAATTTTAATATTTTTTAATGATTATCACCACCCACATGATAAGATGCAGCTATAAATACATCAAAACTGTGTAAAGTTAAATTTTATATATGTTGCAGCAACATTTTTGTAGGCATTATGCATAGCATGTCACATTACAATTCAATTATTCACATTCATCCTCTTTTAAATAAATTCAAATTTTATCATTTAATAATTTCTTAAACAATTGAAAATATGCCCATAATTATTTCTCTAGTAATTGACTTTGAACAAAGCATATTTCTGATAAGGGTTAATTTTTGCTGTCTTTTCATTGCATTCACATTTCAAGAAAAATGGACTTCTATAGATTCTGGAAATGAAAAATGTATCTAATTGCCCTCCAGAGCCAAACATGTATATATGATCATACTGTATACAAATTTACATATTTATATGTGTCCAACATTCATTATTTTCATATTTTACCTGAGATAATAATATGCATCTGTATAATATCTTTAGGCAATGTTGTAAGTGTAGGTCTTAACCTAGAAAATCTATTGATATTTTGGTTCTCCTCCATCCCTGAAACAGAAATTTTTTTGCCGACTATGTTAGTATTTTCAATTTATATTTACTAGTACTGCATGCAGAATTATAATCACTGAATAGTATTGAAAGAGATTTTCTAAAATGGCTATCTCTTTCAATATTATTCTCATACTAATTATTAGGGTTGGAGTTTAAGCATTTGGAAACCATAGAAAGGATTCATTTAAAGACAAGAGCCTTAGGTGTTTTTAGTAAAACAAAAGTACTGAATGTAAATTCTTTGATGTCAGGCTTCAACAAAAAAAAATTTACATGATACTAAAAAGTCAAGTAAGAGTATCAGTACAAAATACCCACAGTGCAGTGATGGGCACAAGTTAACTAAATATTTTCAGAATATAAAATTTTATACTATGTTTTGTTTCATCATCCAAATGAAAATTATAACTAAATATATTTATGAAAGGGTTGGGCCAGATGGAGTTCAAGCAAATATGTCCAGTACATCACAAAATTACAATAACAATGAGGTCGAGTGGAAGTGGGAAGTGTCCAAAATTATAGAAGTTTAATGAAAAGTACAATTAGTAAATATCTTGCAGCCGTGAAAATGAATGTATTGAAGTCCATTAACCAAACATTTCTATAGTTTTCTTTTTAATTAGTTTGGTGTTACATTATCTGAATTCTAAAATAAACCTTGATATAGTCTTTATAATGACTATATAATGAAATATAAGCTGATTCGTAGAAAGCTGCACCAAACTCTGAAAAAAAAAACAACTAATGATCATTTAAATGTTTTTAATGACCCAAAAGGTGTTCCATATATATTGCGACATGCAGAAATAAGCATCTCCCAATACATATTAGAAAGAACTGTCATGTGTCCATTTTTTCAGGGGATGGGATGTGGAGGGGGAGTTAGGGTAACTGAGATATAACAATGTTTTTAGTTGAAATTTAGTAGAGTACCAGCATCAAGGTGCAAGGACGAGTACAAGTATTCTGAAAATGTACTTGGGTAGTTACTAATCGAGTACAGGTAAAACTAGTACCAAACAAACATCCCATCTCTGGTCTTAGACTTAATAACTAGTATTTTTTAGCTAGGTCTACTAATTTAAATAATTAAATATTTAATAAGTAGATACATTTAAATGTGTAGGCTAAATTACTGCAAGACTTTAAACTTTTTATAACAATAAGTGAATAACCATTACAGTTTATGTGTAATTGTTAACGAGTCCTCCAGGATAAATAATTCCTTCATATGTCTTTGCAAAAATCTTAGAGTGAATCAGTTGAAACGGACAGATTAGATATGAAGGAAGCATTTATCTTTGAGTTTGATTTGCACTACTTACCTTTGCAATTCCCCCCTCCCCCACCCAATATTAGTAGCTATATGAAAAGAACTATTGATTTATCTCATGGTTGGACTGTCACTAACAATTACCTTTATTATTATAATTTATATGGTTTAACTTGAATAGATGATCAGTTAGTTAACAATACCCTTAATTTTCATTTATTGACTTATGGTTCAACGAGTGTCATCAAAATCATACACGAGTCTATCATACTCTATAGTCTATGAGACTAAGAAAAAGATCATAGAATTAAACAGATGACAAAAATGAAGAAATTGTGAACGATCCTTCAGTTAAAAGTAGGATTGAATGCATAAAAATAGCATTTACTATTTCAACTACCTGTTTAACAGTGCTAAATTAAATATGACACGGCATTTTTTTTTATTGTTTTGAAATAGAAGACCTTATTTTACAAGAAAGATCACGAATGACCTTACTTTATAAGCAATCTTTTGTTATAGAGCTAACCTTTAACCTTTGACTTTGTTTAAACTCTTTCGCATTTTTCCCTCAAAAAAAAATTAATTAAGATATCATCACCGGCGGCGGAACGAAATATTTTAAGGGGGGGGGGGGGCAAGCCAAAATTCAAGGGGAGGGGGGCGCCGCCCCCCCTTGAAAATTTAAGGAGGAGCAAGACAAAATATGACCGAAGGACAAATATTACCCCCTTAATTCTATAATAGAATATAGTAATTCTGTAGCAAGTATTTAATCGATATTATTAAAAAATAATATATTAAAAAAAAATAAAAATGAACATTGAGCACTTCTGTCGTCAACTGATTCGTAATGTCAGTTTGTTTACAAATTTAATAGTGAAATTAGATCAGAAAATTACTGAAAATTATCATGAATGATGATGAATATGAAACCGGAAACGGGAAACTCAATAAACAAAAAGTAATTTATGAAAAGATAATAAATAATTGTATTTTCTTTGAAAATTACATTTGCCGTCATTCGGTAGATGGCAATCCTTCTCTATACTTATAAGACGCATTGGCTATCTGTCTGTCTTTTCCCTTAAAACTCAAGATCCAGACAACCAAATAACGTGAAATTTGGTAAACGCAGTGGCGCAACCAGGGAGGGGGGGGGGCAGGAGGGGGGGGGCTTGAGCCACCCCCCCCCCAGGCCAAATCATCAATACATAATTTACGTTATAAAGTTACAAAAAAGACTGTCAAACAGTTATTTTTATATATGTGAGGCCCCCCCCCCCAACATTTTTTGCTGGTTGCGCCGCTGGGTATACGTACACAAAATTACATGGGGAGTGTTCTTAAACAGGTTTCGTTCCATCTCAATGGGCACTTTAATTGTAATTAATTATTTTGGATATCAAAGACATGAAAATTGGCAAACTTTTACCCCGATTTCAGGTTTTACGAGCTTCTCTCCCACATAGCTAACTTACTATAAATATGATCGGTACGGGGAACCAAATATCACATTACTTACTACATTATTACATTCCATTCCTTCATCCATAGGAATTGTCATCTTTTGATACAGTCATGCCTAAGAGAGAGAGAGGGAGAGAAGGAGGGAGTGAGGGAAAGAGGGAGAGAGAGGGAGGGAAAGAGGGAGGGAGGGGAGGGAGGGAGAGGGGAACTGCCAAAAATGTTGTGTATCACATTGCTTTAAGATAAATGTTCCCTTTTATTGCATGCAAATAAACCCTTTTTTACGCGCCTTATTTTAAATCTTAATTAAACGTCAAATTACGCTTCGTAAATAAACAGAAAACATTATTTTAAACCCGGGCAATGCCGGGTACTTGCAACTACATGTAGTTTTAAAATATGCCACAACAACTCTCAATAATGTGATTACTGTAAAATGTCAATTAATTATAATTTCTTTCAAATATTAAATTTAAGAAATAAATCAAATGAATTATGAAAATGAAAATGATACATATAAACTAAAATGAATTACAAAGTTAAAAAAGTTAAAATTTTAGGGGGGGGGGCGCTGCCCCCTCTACCCCCCTGCTCCGCCGCCAGTGGACATCATTAAAATTTAAGGTGCTATTCACTTATTACGTAACGCTTCTTTTCTTGATTTGGAAGTCCCCCCCCCCTCCGGTGTAACGCTTTTTAACAGTTCTTTAAAATAGCGCGTTGTTTCCACCTCCTTCAGCGGAGTTACGTAATAAGTGACCGGCCCCTTATATCTAAATAAGTGGTTAGCAAGGTGAAAACGTTTTAACATTGAAAAGGAGGAATGGCACACATATTTTGGTTAACTTTTACCGTTAAAAGGTGGACGCATATAAATTGAAGAAAATGTATCGTGAACATTATATTCATTGCGACATTAATAAAGAAATAATAATGAGTAAACTATAAAAAGATAAATGAATAATTAACAGCAGGGTGTGTGTAATGCCGATTGGCCAGAATGGCAAGAAAAGGATTTTGCTACAACAACGATTGAGCGGGTAAAGGGTCAGGGAGATGTTTTCCTGCCTCATCTGCAAGAAATGGATTGCTGCGAGAGTATGCTTGGGGTAGCTGACAGAGTGGAAAGGTTTTGATTGCCGACCACATCCTTCCCCACCACCAGCTGGGGTTACCAGGGTCTGAATTTATCCTCATTGACCTTTGCACTGCGCCACTGCAAAAGTCGCAAACAGTATTTTTTTTTATATAGCCTAGCAAGGTAAGTAATAATCTCAAATAAAGTGTGACATTTTTTCTCGCGCCACCACTACTAGCATGTGTAGGAACACTGCACCCTGACATGTTAGTAGTGTCAGGCTGTCACACCGGATTTTTTTGGCGGCGCATGATGCGTGTCTGCCATCCCTACAGAGGAGTGAGGTAAGTATTCCCGCTAAATATACCGGCATGGCAGAAAAAAATCGTTGTAGCACTAATCCAGACTATACAAGACTGGTCAGACCAGCAAGGTGTGTGCATCATCAGTCAAAATGGCCAAAGGGCTCATCGGGGCAGGCGAAGTGTGGAATTCATCTGTTTCAGTAACCTCGGCATATAAAGAGGTTGTGTGGTTAACACAACGCCCAGTCGCCTTTACTTCCCCCAACTTTAAGTCAGGTACCCATTTAAAGCTGGGTAGACTTGGTAATTTTCACCAGGACCGGAAAAAATCCCCAAGCTTCTCGCCGAGACTCGAACGCGGGTTCCTCTGGTCGATAGTCGAGCGCTCTGGAAGGGTGTTGTGTTACGACATCCGTTACACTACCAGGTTTGAATACGCGGGACTCTGATTCTCCTTCTTGACCCTGGTACCACCATTTAAGTGTTATTTGCAACAATTTTATTAAAACTAAGCATAGAACTTATAATAAAGGAACATATTTTCTTCACTGGGCGACACACATTTCCAGAGTGCGTCACGCTATTTTTGACCATTTTTTACTCCCCCCCTCCTCCCTGACACAAATCTCGCCCCCCCCCCCCCAAAGTACGTCACACTTTCGAAATTTTTTTTAATTAACATCTAATTAAAATTTAATTGAAAACTTAAAACGCACTTCACTATTAAACTGCCTTAAAATATAAATATTAAAAGAACTATCAGATTATTAAATGACTTTAATAGTAGAATAACTAATTGTCAACATTTGTCACAGTTATTCTTTGAAACAGTAACTCAATCAATTGAATTGGAAAAAAAAATTGCAAAACAGACTTGACAATTATATGATAAACATCATTTATCTGCTACCTTTTCATTTACAATGTGTGAGGTCAACTTTGAGATAATCTTCCGATTATGCATTCTATTGACACAGGATAAGAAGTAGCTTAGCGAAACTTGAACTCAACCAGATTTAATAATAACAAGGGAAACAAAACAATGCGTCTAAAAAAGGACTAGATTTCACTAGATGGACAAATTCCACTGTGCAACAAAATATTAAAAAAATTCTGAAACTTGAACAACATAATGTGTATTTTATTATATGCAATTTTCTGATTACAGTGATACCTTTGGAATGTTTCTAGCACGTCCAGAAGTGAAGTTAATCCATTTTGAAAATTTAGTCTTACTATGTAATATTTAAATATAAAAACTATACTCAGAAAGTTAATGTTTTTTTTTTCGCTGAATTAGATAGTCACTGTCTTGATGTTTTCTTGCAAAAGTGGGAAAGTGGTGACTAGTTCTTAATTTTCCTTTAGTGTGCTGAACTGCTTTCCCTCTGCAAAAAAACCAACAGAAATCACCCATCATAGCTGGACTATATTTTCCTCGATATCGCTGTTCCATCACTGAAATGTCCTGGTGAAACCGTTCTCCGTACTCGTCGCTTACTTCACCTAAATTGTCAGGAAAGAAATCAATATGAGAATGCAGGAAATGCATTTTAAGAGATATATTTGCTCCAATGGCCTCGAAATCTTTTACAAGTTTCTTGACCAATTCTCTGTAGTCGTCAGATTTTCTGTTTCCAAGAACCCCTTCAACGACGACCTTGAATGAGTTCCAAGTTGTCTGTTGCAAATCAGTCAGCTTTGATGTAAACATGGAGTCATTCATGTCTAATGTGAGGTCCTATAAAGACTCCTTCTGTGATTTTGGCATCACTCATCCTTGGAAATGTCTCTTTGGGGTACTGAAAAGCATTGGAGATGCCTTTAAGAGCTTTCACAAAGTTTTTCATTAATTCCAACTTGATTTGAAGAGGTGGGAGATAAATTTTGTCTGGTTGTGCTAGTGGACTGTGCTTTACATTGTGTTTTCCTGGGACATATTCAGATCTCACGGGCCACTGCTTCTGTGAATAATGCTGCTTATAAGCACGGCTGTCCCACAAACACAGGAAGCAGCAGTACTTTGTGTAACCACTTTGCATGCCCATCACTAACCTAATAACTTTAAAGTCAGCACAAATATTCCAACTAAATTTCCTATAGTTGATTAACTCAATTTTTTTCCCTTGCTCTCATACGATTCTTTCATATTTGCAGCATAGAATATTGGCACTGAATGCATTGAGTTGCCATTGTGAAGAAGAATTGCCTTAAGGCTTGTCTTCGATGCATCTATGACGCCAATCATGAGTTTTGTGATTACAGCCAAGCTCATTCATAAGACCTTCTTAATCTTTGCAGCAAGAGCACTTGTCCTGTTCTTCAAAGAATTGTGAAAGATTTGCACTTCGTTTTCTGTAAACTGTTACCTTAGTGCCTTTTGACAAGAGATTCCACTGTTGAAGACGAGACGCAAGTAGCTCTGCTTTATTCTTCGGTAAATTCAGATCTCGTACTATATCTTTGAGTTCAGTTTGTTCGATGAGATGAGGTTTACCGTCTTCAGGTGCATCAAAGCTGTCATCACTTTCATGAACGGAAGGAATAGACGCTGATTCATCACTTTCGACAATGTCAGTGTCACTAGGAGGCACAGGAATCAGCAAGGCGTCGTCATGAGACACAGGTCTAATCGCAGAAGATACATTATGATATTCAATCTTTTCCTTGTCTTTACCAGAAAATCCTACTGTCTTTGTCATGCAATGTCAACAATCGTTGATATGGTCTCGTGGTTCTCTCCAAACCATAGGAATTGCAAATGACAAACGTCTTTTGCCCTTCAGCCACTGCGTCAAATTCGAGTAACATGGCACACAAATGATATATAGTGCCCATTTCATGTATTGGTCTCCAAGCTTCATACTAAAGTAAGCAATATAAGCAAATTTGACCAAAGAGGTGATATTTTTTTCTCTATGACTTCGAAGTGAACAATCCATAAACATAACAAAAACTGTCAGGATGGTTTACACATTTGCGTCTCTCAGCCATCTTTTTAAACAAATTATACTTATTACTTTAACTAAACACGTAAAATAAATTTTTAGTCAGAGTCAGTTTTTAATTATTGACTTATAAAATTCCCACTTCACTGAAAAAAACATTTAATGAAAGCTTATTAAATACAAAACTGCCTTCTTATGCGGCCAACTGCTGCTGATATCAGTTCATAGACCTACATCATTAGCCAATGACGTCAGCAGATTCTGGTACTAATATCAACCAGAATGTGCTGTGAGAATAAATTCAGAGCCATCTAAGTTGGGAAATCGCAACTACAACTATAAAAAAAATGGCAACATGATGATTTGTTGCTTGGCAAAAATATAATGCATTGCAAAAAGTTGAAATGTAACATAACTCAAAATCCTGACGTGACAGAAATATTCTGACTAGCCTACATATTTGAAATCAGAATCATTGATATATATATATATATATATATATATATATATATATATATATATATATATATATATATATATATATATAATCACCTAACATCTTATGCACCTAACATCTTATTGGTTTCAAGGTTGTTACTGCCGGGGGTTGGTAGCGGGGATAAGCTCCCACTAACAAATAAAATGCTCCCAATGGCGTGCGTCTCAAATAGCCTCTGACAACCAAGTCCAACTCCTGGCCTTCTCGTGCGGCTTAGCTACTAAGCCCGGCGAAACTGTTTCCACTGACAGGAGAAGGGGCAAAGGCGGTTCACTGGCGCCTCAAAACCAGCCGCTTCGGGCAGATGGGGCTCGTCAACCTCGGTTGGTAGCTTCTCTAGGAGAAGGAAAACTCTGTTTTCAAACCTCCGCTGCCTAGCGGCATACCTCCTACGAGGATAGGCTAAGGGAGTAAACCCTGAAAAGAAATCCGGAGCTGGAGTCCCCAAGGCGGCCAGACCCTATATTGTCAATGCCGGCAACTCCTGCGGCGCAGCTGAAGCCAAGCCGTATCGACTCTGTCTTTCCCTTGGATCCCTCAGTTGCGCGGAGAGGGGGGACTGCTGCACGGGCAACAGCTATCCCTCCATATTACCCTGCCCAGGCTCTGTAGCTAAACTGGAGAGGATACTCCAGCGTCGTCGCACGATGTCGATACAACACGGAAGGGGACAGTTACCGGTTCTAAGCTCATCCGATTGGCGAAGGAAACGAGCGCCAGGGGTCTCTTTCGACGGTGGGAGAGGTCGTCGCGCCTCATTGGACAGCTACCGCCCGCCTCAAGCTGGGCAGCCCCCAGCCAGTTGGGTGCTGTCTCGCCATGGCTCACCTGCCCTACTGGGTGCGTGGGGATTAGAGATGCACTTCTCAAAAAGTGGGCCAAAAAACACACGCACCAGGCAAATTCAAGATAAGAACTAGCAAGAAGCCTCCAGCTCTTCGATTCGCAAGCTGGAACATCAGGACCATGTGTACCGGACTCACATCTGACCTTCAGCAGATTGATGACGCAAGGAAGACCGCTGTCATCGACAGGGAACTCTCACGACTAAACATCGACATCGCCGCTCTACAGGAGACCCGGCTGGCTGAAACCGGCACCATCAGAGAAGCTAACTACACATTCTATTGGCAAGGGAAGTCCTCAGACCAACCGAGGCAACATGGTGTTGGCTTCGCGGTGAAAAACACGCTTGTCAGATTCATAGAGCCCCCAACAGACGGCTCTGAGAGATTACTAATCCTCCGACTGTCAACGTCCTATGGCCCAGCTCACATATTCAGCGTGTATGCTCCAACCCTCTGCTCCACTGCCGAGGAGAAAGATCAATTTTACCAGTCCCTAGATGAAGCGCTATTGAAGATTCCTAGCACCGATAGCCTTTATCTCCTTGGCGATTTCAACGCAAGGGTAGGAGCTGACCATGTGGCTTGGCCCACCTGTCTCGGAAGCTTTGGGAGGGGAAAGATAAATGAAAATGGCCAGAGACTGCTTGAGCTCTCGTGCCACCATGGCCTGTGCGTGACCAACACCTTCTTCAGGTGCAAAGAGATACATCAGGTGTCATGGAGGCACCCACGCTCCCGCCACTGGCACCAACTCGACCTCGTCCTCACCAGAAGAGGGAATATCGAAAGTATCCTCCTCACCCGCAGCTACCACAGTGCAGACTGCGACACGGACCACGCCCTCGTGGCAAGCAAGGTGCGCATAACGCCGAAGAAACTGCATCACTCCAAGAAAAAAGGTCGCCCACGCATCAATATCAACTGTGCCAGAAATCCCGAAAAAAACCAACAGTTTACCAGCAGTCTAGAAGTTACACTCAGTGAAAGAAAGTTAGCAGTGGGCACCATCGACTCTAGGTGGTCGCGTCTGCGTGATGTCGTATATAACTCCGCCATCACCACCTATGGAAAGATAGAGCGGAAAAACGCCGATTGGTACGAGACCCACTGGGAGGAAATGGAACCCGTTACCAAGGTAAAAAGGAAAGCCCTACTGGCCTACAAGGCCAGGCCCAGTCCCAACACACTAAAAGCCCTACGGACAGCCAGGAGCAAAGCCCAGCAGACCGCCCGCAGATGCGCCAACTCCTACTGGTTGAACCTCTGTAGCAGCATCCAGGCAGCTGCCGATACAGGAAACGCAAGAGGGATGTACGAGGGCATCAAAAAGGCAATAGGCCCAACTCCCTCCAAAACCGCCCCCCTTATATCCAAAACAGGAGATGTCATCAAGGACCAGGGAAAACAGATGCAGAGGTGGACCGAACACTACCTGGAGCTATACGCAACACAGAACACTGTGACTGATGCCGCTCTTGGCGCTATCCCAGATCTGCCTGTCATGGAGGAGCTAGACACCACACCCACCGTGGATGAACTAAGCAAAGCCATCGACTGTCTTGCAAACGGAAAGGCACCCGGTAGCGATGGAATCCCACCAGAAGTTCTGAAGAGCGGAAAACCAACACTGCTAAAGCCATTGCACGACCTCCCAAGTCGATGCTGGGAACAGGGCTATGTCCTTCCACGACAACATGCATAGCACGGTTTGCTACAACGGCGCAATCTCCGAGGCCTTCCCAGTCAGCAGCGGAGTAAAACAGGGCTGCGTCCTTGCACCTACACTCTTCGGCATTTTCTTTTCCATGCTCCTCCAATACGCCTTCAAGGATTGCAGCGAGGGTGTTTACATCCATACAAGGTCCGATGGCAAGCTCTATAACATAGCCCGCCTCCGTGCAAAGACCAAAGTCACAAAGGTCCTAATTCGCGAGCTGCTCTTTGCTGATGACGCAGCCTTGACATCACACACTGAAGACGGACTGCAGCAGCTTGTCACCCGCCTCTCCCATGCATGCAAGGAGTTTGGACTGACTATCAGCCTGAAAAAGACGAATGTCATGGCACAGGGTACAGATACACCCCCAAGCATTGACATCGATGGGCACACCCTAGAGGTCGTCGAGAACTTCACTTACCTCGGGTCCACCATCTCCAGCTCGCTATTCATAGACCCGGAGATCGATTGCAGAATCGCTAGGGCAGCCACAGTCATGGCGAGACTAAAGCAACGTGTGTGGGAAAACCCCAGCCTCACCGAAAATACCAGATTGCGCGTCTACCAGGCCTGCATACTTAGTACCCTCCTCTATGGATGCGAGACGTGGACCACTTACGCGAGGCACGAAAGAAAGCTAAACAATTTCCACATGAGGTGCCTGCGACGTATACTGCAGATAAAGTGGCAAGACAAGATCCCCAACACTGGGGTGCTAGAGAGGGCCAACATGAGCAGCTTGTTTGCAGTTCTCAGCGGGAGACGCCTCAGATGGCTCGGTCATGTCAAAAGAATGGACGCAGGCCGCATCCCGAAAGACCTACTCTATGGCGAGTTAGTTACCGGCCAGAGGAAAACAGGGCGACCTAAAATGCGCTACAAAGACACCTGCAAAAAGGATATGAAAGAGTGCTCCATTAACCCCAACTCCTGGGAGAGCCAAGCAGCCGACCGCCACTCATGGAGGCTCGCTGTCCGGCAGGATTCATTGCGCGCAGAGGCTGAGCGACAGGATAATGCTGCCCTGAAAAGAACAAGACGGAAGCGGAAAAAAGAACAGCTACAACAACAACTACAACAACCAACTATCTTCAAGTGTGACAAGTGCGGCAGGGATTGCCACTCCCGAGTCGGACTGCACAGCCATTCCCGGCGGTGTTTTGTAGACTCATCTTAGCTACACCATCGTCTCTCGAGACGGACGGATGCCGACGAACATCTTATGATTTGCAAAAATTGTGGTGCAGTGCTTTGTGAGCAGCTCTTGTGCTTTATTGAATATGTTTATAGTGGACCTGTGAATTATGTTTAATGAAAAAAATATTCACTAGAAATCATCCATCCATGGTGAAGTGAAATGTTCATCCATAGTTATCACTGACATAATCTTTCCCCATCATCGTTTCCTGGAAGGATAATTGCAGACTGATCAACTTCATCATCATCTAGCAACTCAACATCCTTTGAATGTGCATTTTCCATTCTGCCAATAATTGCCACGAGTTCTCTTTGCCTACTAGCAGCGATTCTCAAAGGACGGAGGCGTTTTATCTGAGTTGATTCTGGAAAATTTTGGGTTGGCACATTTTCCTGCGCCCGAGCTCTGTGTTGTCCTGTATGTTTCTTCAACATTGTTTGTGATTCAAAGTATAAGTGACACACTTTGCAAATTCGATCATTTAAGCTGGTCTGCAAAGATGGACAATAAAGATCGTATGGTTTCACTTTAAAAACTCCTGTTGATCTTGGCATAATGTCATCAAATTTTAGAGTTTGAGCCACAAACAATAAAGGAAATTTATGAGCATCTGCATCTGCTCTTTCTGAAGCTCTGAGTCCATTAGTTGTTTGGTTGATTTGGATTGGAGGAGGAAAGAATCTCGAAGGTGAACCCTTGAAATATAAGCTGCGTACTTTGTCGCAACATTTTATGTCTTGACATTTCACATTGCTGCATCCAATTCAGATTTCTCATGGTTGATATATTCTGAAACTGTTGGATATTGGTCAACAGTCACATGCGATAGATTTTAGCTAAAGTTTCACCTACAAACTTGAAGTTTGTTCTTTCCAAATCCTCATTGATTGTTCTGCCCTGCGAATCAAGGTGACTGCCATAATGTTTATTTGGCAATATGACACCAGACGGTTCTCTGCTTAATGGAGCCATTCGACGTTCCACGCGATTAAAAGCACTTCTTCCTGGTGCATTGGTTGCTAGGAATACGGCATCAAGATTATTTTTAACGAAGTGATGGATTGCAACTTCAATTAATTTTGATAGCGAGGATTTTCATCTGCCCCTCCATTCACTGTAAAATCAACAAAAGGTTTTTCACATTGTCTCTTTTATCTTTTGTTATTTCATCGAATTTATCCAAATCCAATAGTATTTCGAAGTCTAAGCCATGAGCAAAAGCAGTGGATGGAGAATGCTTCCCTGATCGTATTGCTATGTATATCGGACATGAATAGCTTACAACTTACGGTTTTCCTAGTCCATCTTTTTCAACAGCTTAAACAGATGGAATAAGTTTGTGTTTAGCTGCAACAACCCAATCGTGGTCTGGTAAACTGCATTAGCAATGGTGCCTGTTTATTTGCTGCGGTCAATCCTATTGGAACTCGTACTTTATCATCCTGGTTAATGACCCACACTTCGTTAGGTCCGAGCACTGTTGATAATTCCTCTAAATGTCTCAGTGTGGCTGTGCAGCACTTTCCATCCATGTATTTGGAGTGTGAATCGTTCTGAGATCGGATTAGCTTGACCGGTTCTGTGAAAACGTGTCTTTTCCCTTCTATTGTTGAACTTCGTCTTGGCAACAATCGAGTGTAAACGGTGCTCCGTCAGTGTTAAGTTGCTCAGTTAATTGGTCTGATGTTCTAATACTTCTGTATATGTTGTTTTTCATGTGCAGCCGACCCATGTAAAGCGATGTCGACAATTGCTTTGAGAAACAATTGTCGATAACAACGCATTGAAAAAAATTGAAAATTATTTGTAAAACTATTAAGTTTTACTAAAAGAAAAAATAAATAAATGAAATTAAAAATATATTTTAAAATGTGACGTCACACTTGGCCGGACCCCCCTCCCCCTGTCACAAACTGTCACACTTTCTTACACCCCGACCCCTTAGAGCTTGACGTACTTTATGGACGGTCCCTAAAATATACTCCGCAATGTAGTCTGATATGTCTATGCCAGGGTTGGGCAAACTACGACCCGCGAGCCTTATGCGGCCCGTATGCATGTTGCGATCCTCTATCGATGGTAATTTTCTTTGCTTAGAGTTTTCGCTGTATTTTAAACATGTTATCCTGACTATTTGATTCGAATCTAGGGATATTATGGCTCGAGAATATTAGTTAGAACTGCTTGACCTACAAGCAGATTTTGACCTGAAGGAGAAGTTCAAGTCAGTTTATTTGCTGGAGTTTTAAAGATGTTTGCCAGCAATGGCTTTTCCACACCTAAAAAACTTTGCTGCCAAGCTTATTTCACTATTAAGGTTCACATACATTTGTGAGCAAGCGTTTTCTTGTATGAAAACAAACACGTCCAAGCAGCGGCGTAGCATGGGTATCGGCCGCCCAGGGCGGAAGACGATTTTAACGCCCTCTCATTTAGGTATTTCAATTTGATCTAAACATTTTTACCGCCCCCCCCTAAAAGTAATAAAAAGTGCCGCCCGGTGCGGACCGCACCCACCGCCCCCCCCCCCCCAGGTACGCCACTGCGTCCAAGAACAGATCGATGTTGACTGGCTGCAGTTTATATTAAGTCATGCGAACCAAAACCAGTATACTGGTTCCACAGTTCACAAACATTATCCAAAATTGTGAACAGTTATATACTTTTCATTAATTATAATTGTACTCTGTGGTAAGCTTGTATGTAAATTAAGTTCCCTTGTCTTCATAATTATTTTGACAGGTAACAATGAACTTTAATTTTATATAATATGAATATTTAAGTTTTATCACCAATTTTGCACAGATCTGATTTAGTTCGTATTTTTAAAATGTAATGTGAATGGGTAATAGGGTGTGAATGTGAAATAAAATGACAAATACATAGTTATTATCTTTAATTCATATTTTCATACGTTGTAAATTGTAATTGAAGTAGACAATATATACATGCTGCCCGACGATAACAAACACATTTTCAATGTGGCCCTCCTAAGAAAAAGTTTGCCCACCCCTGGTCTATGCAAATAACTTTTCATTTTAAGAATATGTATGCTAGTGAGCTCTAAAATCAACTCGTTTTATGGGAAGCAAAACACTGGAAGTTACTGTTTTGATCACATGACTATCACATAATAAAGATGGCGGCCTCCGCACCTCCCACTGGAGTATCCATCGGAGAAGTTTGTTTTTCTTCCAATTCAATTATTTAGCTTAATGATAAATTTAGTTACGTAATCGAAATTATTAACATTTTTATGCCACATTGAAAATTTGTATAAATTTTTCATTTTTGGCATTTAAACTTGGTTACATGTTCATATCCTTAGCTAGTTACAGGCTAGTAATAGAAAGTAAACAAATTACAATTTCAATACGAATCCTTCCTTTAGAATTAGACATGTCATTAAATTAAAACTATGGTTCAAACTATCTCGGGGTATTATTATAAACTGATACACATATAGGTAAAACTAATAAATAAAATAAATATTGTGCCAAGAAATAAAATTTAAATAAATGTTCTCACCAAAAACCCTTGCACATATTAAACTCCCCTAACTTAATAATGCCCAATGGACCCCACTTATTTTATTAATACAATGCTACATCTAGACTAAATTTTAGTCTTTTTACTAAATTAACTACTTATATATATATATATATATATATATATATATATATATATATATATACACATATATATATAAATATTATATAAAGAAATAGTCATTTATTATAATTTATATATGCAACTTAAAAACACTAGATTTAAGACAATTTTTTAAATCTTTATCTCACAGTCCTCTAATCCCCGGTCATAAGATATACTAATGATATTAATAAATTTCAAATTGGCCCCTGAAAATTGGGGATTTGCTGTCAATGCTCCTCAGCTAGAAATAACTTATATTTAATTTGGTGTCTCTACATCATGATAACATCAGACTAAGTTAGTTATCATTGCTATTAGATTGAATGAGCAATAAAAGATAATTAAAACTGTATTTACAGTTTTGTAAATAAACCCTTTTTTTAAGACATTCAGATTATCCCACCTAGTGTAATTGCTTTTTTCTCTTACCTTGTTGATATTTTGCTTTAATTTAACTTAAAAAAGAACATTTTTAATTAGGCCTATTAAAGATGTTTTTTTTAGCAATTTCTAAATTTTTGTCTTATTAAATTTTTAAGTCTGGTGGTGACATAGCACAGAATGGACCCAGACTTTGGGAGAGAGCTTGGACTACGCAAGAGATGAGAAAAGAAGCTGGTAATTGGTCTTTAGCAGGAGATGCTGGTGTAGGTTTTTACTTCTTTTTTTTTTTTTTAAAAAACATCACATATATCTGCTGTCTGTAGAGAGAACTACCTAGTTCAAGTGCTAAGAAGCCTTGTGGGGCTGCAATACTAAATTCAACACACATGAGTGTGATTGTATAGCCTATACCTATGTTATTTAATTATTTTTCATTTCTTACAATTATAGATAGCATTGTTACATTTACACAAATAAGAATGTATTGCTATAAAAGTAATATTAAACACATTCTATTTTAAGATGAATAAAAGAGCTTTCTTGGCAATTTTCCCTGGTGAAATTCTGAATTTCATGATCATATTTGTTAAGTTTTGCTTTAACAGGAGTCTATCCATGCCTAATTGTATAATATATCACAAGTCTATACATGTCTACTTGTGTGCTATATCACAAGTCTATCCATGTCTTCTTGTTTGTTATATCACGAGTCTATCAATTCCTACTAATGTTTTCATCAGGAGTCTATCCATGCCTACTTGTATACCATCTCATGAGTTTGTCCATGTCTTCTTGTGTGATTGAAACTTAAATATTTGACTTAAAAATCATTTCAGAAAGTTTAGGGATGCACTTAGCTTTGTGAGCCCTAGAGCAGTGTACCAGCTAAAGAAGCCTCTCTATATTTTAAAACACTTTGTAAAAGAAAAAAAAGCTAAACGAATAGAAATGTGATTACATTATTTTTAAGATGTACAGTGAATAGTTTTTGATATTTTCTCCTAAACTTTTTCCCTTATTTATTGGCTAGTTACTGCAATATTTGCAAAAGTTTTCACAACACATCATATCCCGTACCCATGAAATTGGAAAGGAGGTTGATGGACTGGTACATGATGCTAAGGTATGAATTGTGGCACTGACTGTTTGTTTTTTTTAAAGAGGAAACAATGACAAATTTCACGGCGCACATGTTAATGTAATTCTTAACAAGCTCAGCAATTGAGAATCAATATCCTAATTATTGGAAAAACTCCATGGACTGAGTTCTGATCCTCAGACAGTTGTCTGAGGGTCATTGAAATTTATAAACCAAGGATGAGGCTAAGCTATTAACCTTTTCATTTCGGATGCTGATTTTTGACAACAATCGCGAAAAGGCCTGAACTACGGATGCTGATTTTTGACAACATTTCACTTCAGTGATAGATTTCTATATCTTATGTTTAATGTATCGCATTGTAACCTATATATTCTTGTAGAGAAATCATTTCTACACAAATTAATTAATGGTTTTTCATCGTTTTCTAGACAGTTCTTTTTTTTATTACATTTTTAGTGGGAAGGGGGTAAAAATGACACGCTTTCTCCGATCGAAAAGTCGGCCGAAATGGCCACTTTTGATGTCCGGTTAAAGCCGGCATTCTAGCATAAGATTACACACATGTGGTATCAACGTAAAGGTCAGCCTTTCCTCTATTTGAATATCTAGGTCATTTGTGTAACTTTTCCATTATGTAATAACAGGGAGGCAGAAACCAGACCCCCCCTGTGTGAAGAATTTCTTTGTCTCGAGCTCGCTGGGGGTAAAAATTGCATAACAGGTTCACAGCGCATGCGCAGTACTATTGTTAGCCTTAGACACAGAACACAGCGTGTTGCTTCAAAATCAAACACATTTTTCAAATTATTTAACATTTACGTTTAAAAATGATTTTTTTTTTACAATAAACAATATAAAAACTGATTATAATGAATTATTTCTAGTAGATTTAGGGTGATGTAGTTATTTTTGATAAACATCAGCAGATTTATGACATCACTAAAATCCCCCCCCTGCTCCGAGATGAGGCCATAGGCGTGTTTAACGTCTTAAAATTACTATTACAATTTCTTTATATTAACTTGCTATAGACTTAAAATACATTAAAGAGAATATATGAAATCTAAAATCATCACTTCCAATTGCAGTTTGTTTGTTTTTGTTTTGTGAATGTGCTATATTTCTGTTATTAATGGATGCGTGTTTTTGTGAGACTTAGTATTTCAATATGGATTACATTAATTATGATGACGTTATAAGAACATGTGAGTAGCTACATTTTCCATTTCAAAACATTGTTTGTGTCCCTATTATGTTTACTTTTAGTACTATAACTTAAATCACTTATTTTTTCTAAATCACTATGACCGTTTTATGGTCCAATATGGTGACCGATTTCAAAAGTTCGTTATTATATTAATTTTGGAAAAAAAATGAAGAAAGTATAGCCGATAGGAAGAGAAATGAACATTTATTATTATCAAGCTTAAATTCGGAAACATTAGTTATAATTAGTTTGTTGTTTTTTTGTTTGTAATGTGTAAGGTTTGAAAGTTGCATAACCAATTGGAAGGAATAAATTATATCGAATTTATATACTTTTATCATCTTTACTATAAAGTCAACATACATAAAATATATATCATAAGAAAGATTGTTTAATTTCCGACATGTTGATATAAAAGATCATACTATTTAAGATTGTAGTTGATAAATAGTTTCACAATAAATTAAGTCTCTAAAAACAGCCCACACTCAGGTCCTCCATTAAAAATAGTGATTATTTTCAATTCATAACAACTTTATCAAATCTTGATCAATTTTAGTCATTCTTACACTGTTGTAAAGGAAATTGAATGATGTTAATTTTATCTCGATATACCTATTAGGCTATTTTTATAATCTCCAGATAAAATTTTCAGTTGAAAATAGGGTTTAAAAAATCAAAATTGAAAAAAAAATTGTCATACTTTTCTGAATAATAACTTTTTAAATATCAATTGTATAACTTTAATTCTTTCACAGAATGAAAGATAATTCATTTCTTTGTAATAAAATGTATACTTTTAAAGAACTATCTCTATTACTTTAAAAGTTACATGCGTTTTTGTGCACCCACCTGTTTTTTCCCCAAACTTTTTGCTTAAGCCCAAAAACCCTCAGTAATTGCAGGGTATCTCTAGTTTTTCCCCTACGTAACCAATGGGTTAATATGATAAGCCAAAGTCCAGATTATTTTATGTAAAGTTCCCGTTAGCTCTACTGGGCCATCGGGGCAGATGAAGTGTAGAATTCATCTCTTTCTATAACCTCAGCATATGAAGGGATTGTGTGGTTACCACAACGCCCAGCCACCTTTACTTCCCCAACTTAAGTCAGGTACCCATTTAAAGCTGGGTGGACTTTTGGGATGACTTTTCACCAAATAACACCTGGAAAAATTCCATGATTCTCACTGAGGATCGAACCCATGACTCTCAGGTCAACAGTCGAGCATCTACACCACTCAGTCATCCGTCCCAGTTTATTTTTTGCAGTTATAATAAATAGCTGCTCCATATTCGATTTCACAACAACTAGTTAACAAATTTAATTAAATGATTTAAAAAAACACAGTTCTTGGAAGCTGCACTAAACTCAACAAAACACACAAGAAATGGGTTGGGCTAGTATAGCTTAAAATGTTTCTTATATAAATGACTTTAGTTTACTTTTTAATTTGTGAAAGTTTGTTCATTATATTTATATTAGGGATCCTTTGTTAAAGATTATTACTATGTTATTTTTTTTTCTTTAGCTAACAGGTGTAAGAGTAAATAATGTCATTAATGATTTCATCATGCTGGCCAATACTCAGTTTGTGGAAAATGTAAGTAACAAAAATACCAGCTCTTACTTTTTCTTTACGCAGTTCTCTGTCATTTATTTTTAAATATTCTGGTGGTGATAAGCGTTGTAAGTCTTGTGATAATATTTAATTTAAAAAAATAAGATGGCTTTTAACATTTAAAAAGTCTTCTCTGATTATTTAATTTTGTTTTATTTTACTTTAAGCTTAAATAAAATCTACTTGAAAAATTAATTGTACCCAATCAAACTAATTAATTTTAGCGAGTATTTGATGAAGATGTTAGTCATGATGCAAGTAAAGAAGAGGAGAAAAAAACAGAAAATAAGGTAATGTATCGAATCTGTCTGTCAATTAAAAAATGATGTACATTTCATTACTTATATTATTTTATATTAATCTGATTTGTTGTTCATAAAAAAAAAATTTGTTTTCTTATTTCCTCTTCTTTGTGTTTTTTAACATAGTTTTTCAACTACATATTTCATCTTCTGTTATGTCCATGACATACTTCTTACTTTTGACTAATATTTTCCATGACTGCTTTGGTCTTCCTTCTTTTATCTGACCTATCTAGGTTCCATTCAAGAACATATTTTGTTACATTGTCATTTGGTATCACTTATTTGTCCCCATTTTTTATTTCTCATTCCCTGACTTACAGTTGCTTTTATTTTGTTTTATTCAACAATTCTAAGCTAAGATTCTTTTCTAGCCACCCAGCATTTATGATCTAGCCGTGGCAACTATTTAAAAAAATATCTGTAATTTAGCACTTCAGGCTGCTGGGAATGGCTGACAATTCATTCAATTTTTCTGATGATACTATTAGTAACAAAATAAACAAATATATTTAATAAATAAATGAAATTATTTTAAAAAGAACAGCTATTATTATGTTTTACTGAATGAAATTTCAGTTTTTATTACAGTTTATTTTTACAAATTATGATTGGTTAATATTACTACAGACTAAAGCAACAATATAAACTAAAACCAGCTGTGTTATTTTTAAAACTGGTAATTAATGGAATATTTAAAGAATAAACTTTTTCTTTGATACAAATTATGTATGATAACATAATTCTTCATATAAAACAGAAAGTAGAGTCGAAAGTAAACCTTCAACACCTGCATTGTCACCTCCCGAAAGCAGGGCTCATCTGTACATAAAAAAGATTATTAAAAATTTAAGTGACTCAAATAGATCATAAGGAATAATAAACTGGCCACTGTAAAATGCCATTACAATTCTAAGGAAATAATTTACATGGTAATTGTTTTTGCTCATCAAGGTTGACTCAGCCTTAAGCTTTATGTCAGAAATTATTTTTCAGCAATGGTTTTTATTCACTTGTTTATGAATTTACTTCAAATTGATTTTTTTTTCCCTTAAATAAAACATTATGTGTTTGTTTGTCTGTTAAAACTGTATTAAATTAAACATTTTTCCTATTGGTTCTAATAAAAAATTTGACTTTTTATTTTTATGCAGAAATAATTTATGTTTTAACACATAGCACTAAAATTACAACACTAATGAATCTTTTTCATTCAGATTCAAGACCATTTGATTCTCTTTAATTTGATTATAATATTGTATGATTTGTTTAAAAATTTTCAATTAACATTTCTTTAAACACCTATGAGTATAATGAAGGGGAAAAAAACTCCGCCCAGCCATTAAAAGTAATTCAGCGCTGAATGAGTTCATATAGTTTGTGACTTTCAATGTTTCAAAATTTTATTGGAGTACAGCTGTAACATGTGTGTTGTATATTCATTTAATATTAATTAATTTCCTTTTTAATTTGCAATTTATTATTGAAAATTTCCTCTTTTAATTTTTTTCATTTTGAAGAATGATATCTTTAATTTACATAAATTTCTTAATGGTAGGAAAAAACTCGAGAACAAAGAGAGGCAGAGCTGATTCCACGAGTTTCAAATGCCCTGAAATTAGGCATTGATGTTATTGACCATGCCTTTGAAAAGCTGGACACTAAAGTGGATGAATCTGAATCAGAAGAAGAAGAACCTGAAACTCCTGAGCTAATCCTAGAGCCCAAGGTACGAGTTTAAATTTTCTATAAATTGCAACCTATTTTTATTTTCTTAATTTTTTCGTAAAATTTAATTTTTTTAATATCATTCTTGTAATAAGTTTGAATGTCTCAAAACAGGATCCTTATGCTAATCGATTGCTTCCATTTTTAATTGGAACACCGCAGTTCATGGAAGATGATAATGTTGGTCTTACAGAAGATGTTTCAGGTCCATATTATTTCTTTTTCTTTTTTTTATATTTTTCATTCTATGATATAATGTGTAAGGACATAGACAGTCATAGATAATTAGACAGACACATTGTTAGATAGTTATATAGATAGACAATTAATTATTGTATTAATGTAGATGTTAGAGGGAATTCCCTGTAGTACGGTGACGCACCTAATGAACGGGTTATTGAACGGGGGAAAGAAAAGCGAGGAAAAGACACAAATGGTTGACGAGGAAAGAGATAGAACATTGTTTTGGTTATTTTTGTTCTGTTTTAAGTTTGAAGAAGGTAGGGGAATTAGGAAGGAACGGAGGAGCTAGGAAGAAGTATTTATTGTATTAAAAGAATGGACAACTGGTATTTATCGTAGAGACATGATTTAATGGTTAATGTTCATTATTGAATAACTAGTTCTTACGATTATTCAATAAAGTGATTTTGGTTAATAACTGGAGGTGTTATGAACTTGTATAAGTTGTGCAATTAAAGAAAGTAATTAGAAAATATATATATAAAAGAGACCACCACATCCGTACCCTGACATAATGGTATGTTTTTAGTTTTTAAAAAAGTATAATTAGGCCTAAAACTCAATAGTCTGCAAATGTTATACTGATATAAATGTAAGAATAAAATTTTAAAAAATCTTTTTTTTTTTTATAAATGCTCTGATTAATATATTGTTTTAAGAAGAAAAACTCAATAGGAATATTGAAAAGTAAAATCAACCATTTTGAAGTCTGACTGTACAAGCTTAAAACTTGCTCATCATAAATTTCTACATTTCTGTCTTGAACAAAATACCTCTATGTGAAGACATAGGTCATATCTGGGTAGTTGTCTTTTTAAAAATATATTTTCATGTCATTAAATGTTTTTTTTTAAACTTTCCCTCAAGTTTGAGCATTAAAAAAGTATTTTTGTTTTATCACTAGATGAAGGAGAAACAGATCAAGGAAGTATCAGTGTTTCTAGTGGTGAGGAATCAGACAGTGCAGAAAGTGAAACAGAGACAGAGGTATGTTCGTTTTTGGATTTTTGTGTAAGAAAAGCTTACACAGTCAATTTTCCTACAGAATAACCTGTCTGAAAAATATATACATGCAGTCTCCAGTTGTTCTTTTTTTTTTAAGTACATTACACTTTTAATCATCGAGGCCTAATATTTTTTGTGGAATGATGGATAACCAAAATTCTAGTATGCAGGTATATTTTCCACCAATAACAGATATAGGCCAACTAAGAACCGCCAGCCTGCAGTCTGCTCCTTTTTGTTTATTCACATCAATAACATTAAGATTTATTCAAATAAAGACTCACTCATCAGCCCTTATGTCAAATTTAAGAACCCACCGTGACCTGCAGTTCAGAAAAGACTATTATTCTGAAAGCTCGTTGTTAAAAAAAAAAATCTTTTTACCTAGGCAGAATAATTCAGAGAATGGATAATCTAGAATAATCTAGATTCTACTGTATTTTAAAAACTTTTGATAAAAGCTGTGGGTTGTTTTAATGCCTTGCTATTTTGTATAATGCAGTATTCTACTTCTGAAGATGAACCATCTGGTGTTGGTAAAAAGGACAACAAGAGAATGTCACAGAGAAAGTCATTATCACACTCAGAAGTAATAATCTAAAACATTTTTTACTTTAAAAAAAACATATTTTACTGGTCTGTTGTAATGGTAATGTATAAATATTTTTTGCTGACTCACTATGAACTCATGGAAGTGAGAAAATCAGTTTGTGTAAACAGTAGGATAAAACAGTCATTATATGTGGGTTCTTTTTACTGGATTTATCACTAAAATAATATTAATAATATTCTTTTTAAATTTGTAATTGTAACTCAATTTTGCACCAGTTCTCATATAGTCAGAACACTAGAATTTGGCACACATGTAAATTCTACAAGATGCTAGACCATTAAGATAATTCTGACTCTGTAAATTAACATCTTGTATTATTACAAAGGTCATTACGTTGTAGTAATGTATATACTGGGAAAGTATACAGATGGAGATTATCGTGTAAGACAGAAGTATAGGGTTGGTCTTATATACACTATATAAAAAAAACCTTTTTAAAAATAAGCTTTTTTAAAAATGCAACTAAAAAGTAACAAATAATTATGTAGATCATACAAATATTTATATAAATGAACTAAAATTAAAAGCCAGTATATGACTGGACTAAATATGTCTTTACGTTAGTTGATATGTAGCAATAAATAAATAATCTATAAATTTAGATGGGCCTCCACATTTATAGTTCTAATACATGTAATGATAATTTATATATATGTGCTTGATCGAATTAATTATTTTTTTACTTTAAGTTCATTTCGATGAAAGTTTACTTTTAAATAGGTTTTATATATCTTTTGTTTTTTTTTAAATTTTGGTTATGATAGTCTCTAACTGTGTAAGACCATCGAAATTAAATATCATATTTAGCTTATGTGTGTTTTTGAAAAAATATATTAACCAGGTAATATAACATCAGGGAATCCATTGTTTACATCTATGTTTATATATCTATATTCTTGTTTCTTTTTTTTTTAATAAGTTATGGAAATTTTTTTATTAATAATTTTTTTGACACATAACATACCTAAGATGTATAGTGATCTGTTTTTTTTTTGTGTGTGGAAATTTAGGAAAGTGACAGTGAGAGTGATGATAACGAAGAAAAAGATGATGAAGAGGATGATAACAAGTTCTCTGAATCAGATGAGGAAAATAACAAGGAGGACAAGGGAAAAACCCCGGTAATCTGACTTGAATTATTAAGTGTTTGATCTGTGAAGTTCCTGTAAGGATGATTTTTTTTCATCCCTTTAATACTATAATCCACTATGGGACTTTTTTTGTAGTGCTTTTTCATCGCTAGCATACCCGATGGTGCAGTGGCCATGGAGACATCATGGGAGATATGGAGAGAACTTTTACTATGACCTGAAAAATTCCCTTGGTTCTCTCGGGAAATCTAATGCTAGATGCTCGGGTTGACAGTGAAGACCCTTTTTTATTTTACTAAAATTTTTTCTGTATTTTTCCTTATTTTCTTATGTTTTAATGACTGTTTCAGAGACCAGGTGGTCCTATTGATTTTGCCTCAGAACTTGCTGCAAAACTAGGTGGAGCCGTGCCCAAAAAAAAAAACAGAGAGGCTGAAGAGGGTGAAGCTGATGACTGGGAAGAAAATTCTGGTAGTGTACACTGATAATTCATTATCATCATTTTTGATTGATTAATGTGTTATTCTTTTAAATTATTTTTTCTTTCTGTGTTTAATATAAATCTTTATTATGAAATTTTTTAATGGAATTGGCGATTTATTTTTTTTCTCTTGCAAGTTTTTAGCATTAATCAAAGTTGTTTTTTTTTTTTTTTTTTTTTGTAGGTAAAATTAGCTCAGCCAATCATAATCAAGACAAGCATAAACATGCAGAAAATAAAAAAGGCAAACATGACAAAGGGAAGGGAAAAGCTTCCAACAATGCTGAAGGTAACATCTGTCATCTCCGAGGCCTGTTAGAAAAATCAAAATGAAACTTAATCACTGACCATTGTTTATGTGTTAGGAAGATTCAGAAAAGCTTAATTTTTTTTTATAAAATCTTAACTCGGGTAAAAAAAATGTGTCAAAAAGTATTAGTGCTAAACAGAGCAACATAAAGCAAATATCTGCTTGCAGTAGTATTGTTTTTTGTTCTTCATAAAATTTCATGCGAATTTGGAATTGATCATTATAAACTGTTTTCATTATTCTAGTCACAGTGTATTTTATATTGATGAAGCTTGTATCTGCAATTTTTTGCTTCATCATGGTTATAAAAAGGTCTCTGTTATCTGGCTTACAGTTATATGACCTCCATTCTATTTATCTTTGTTATAATATAATTTATCTGCATAGGATGAAGAGTAAATGAAAGCTTTTGCAGATATAAAGTGTATTTTTTATTTGTATTTGTGGGATAGGGAATGATAATTCACAGAGTATCCAACATGATCTTTCGCCACATTAGGCCTAATATTTGAAATAAAAATAAAAAAAATAAAAACTAGGAAGATATTTTTATGTGAAATGTTGTGGGTAACATAATCTCATCACTCACTCAATTTATTTTTGTGTGGGTAACATAATCTCATCATTCACTCAATCTACTTTTGTGTGTGTAACATAATCTCATCATTCACTCAATTTACTTTTGTGTGGGTAACATAATCTCATCATTCACTCAATTTACTTTTGTATGGTTAACATAATCTCATCATTCACTCAATTTACTTTTGTATGGGTAACATAATCTCATCATTCACTCAATTTACTTTTGTATGGGTAACATAATCTCATCACTCACTCAATTTACTTTTGTATGGGTAACATAATCTCATCACTCACTCAATTTACTTTTGTATGACTATAATTTTTTTACATTTTTTTTTTCACTATTTTTAAAATACTTTTTGCTTGTGGTTAATTTGTATGTAATAAAAGATTTGCCATAATTCTGCTGTGTCATCTACAGATGACTTGTTTGGTCCAAGTGAGGGACAGGATGATGATTTCCTTTTTGGTAACAGCAAAGGACTCTTCCAAAGTGGCAAAGGCTTGTTTGATGATGATGAGGAAAATGAGGTGCCAGTAGTTAAAAAAAGATTCTTTAAACTGTACAATTATTTAAGCCTTCTTTTTATATTCTATCAATTGTTATTGTTTTTAGCATAAAATATTAAAGTTGTACAATGTATCATGTGGGAAAAAAAAATGGATAAAAAATTAGCTCAAGACAAAACCGAAATTATGTAAATGGCAGATGAGGCTATGTTTTAAAAGAAAATGCAAGCTAAAAGCTAAATTCGTAGCAAAACTAATAAGCAATAAACGGAAAGAAAAATTAACATATTTTTAGCTAAATATCTTAGGAGAAATTAGTAAAATGACAAAATATATTTGCATTGATACCCAAATGAGCTATATCTACATATTAAGAACAGAAAATGTCGCAGTCGAAACACCCCCCCCCCCCCCCCCCCATCTTCCAATTTCAGTGTAACAAATTTTCAGTATTACAAACTAATTTTGAGTCCCCGTTTTAGCGACATTTCACTGTATTACCTATTTTACAATATTTTGATGCTTTACTTTCGCATGTCAGGAGTAATAGAGTAAAAAATACTGTAGGTTGTTTGTATCAATATACATTTCTTCATTATTAGTGTGTTTTATTTTTACACCAAGTGTGACCAAGGTCATAACAGGTGTAAAAATTAACAAAGGTTAAAGAAAATTTCAGCTAAATTATATACAACAAAATATAAATAAATAGGTCCCTGCTCTCCAAAATGATTTCTAAATATTTTTATAAAGAATAGAAAAAAAAAGACAGAAAAAATAGGGCCTGTCCTGAGGATTAAATGTGAAAATTGACTATGATGACATAAATGCTCATTTTATTTTTGGGGCTTAAAGCTAAATAAGAATAAAAAGTACAGACTAACCTGTTATGATTTCTCTTTATTATTCTTGAAAGATAATTGTTTTTTGTTTATCTATTTATTTACACCCCCACCCCTTGCTTTATTTTTTCAAAGGGTGGCTTATTTGATGAGGTTGTTAAAAGTACCCCTTCAACAAAAAAATCAACTTCTAATGACAAGCCTACATCAATATTTGAAGATGATGATGAAGAAGTGAAAGAAGATGGAAGTAAGTTTTTTTTCTATTAATACTACTTTGTGTACTGTCCTGGAAATTTTCACAGCTGTGTAGCTGTATAGTGGGACGGATGGCCGAGTGGTGTAGATACTCGCCTGTCGACCTGAGAGTCCTGAGTTCGAACCCATCTGAGAACCATGGGAATTTTTCCAGGTGAATTTTGATTCAAAGTCGTCCCACAAGTCCACCCAGCTTTAAATGGGTACCTGACTTAAGTTGGGGGTGTAAAGGTGGCTAACCACACAATCCGTTCATATGCCGAGGTGAATTCAACACTTCATCTGCGCTGATGGCCCACTAAGGAACTTTACTTCTTTTTTTTTTTATGTAGCAGTATATTGACACATCACTATGTAGCTTTTCTATTCCTTCTCAAATATGTTTTTGGATAAACTGTCTCTGTTCAATAATGTGGCTTATTTTAAAATAGGTTTTTGATCAGGAATGTCTAGTGAGGGTTAATATCAGAATGAGTATGGAAGATTTGTAATACACACAGCATGAACTAAAAATTCTTGTTGGCTTTGTGTAAACATGTTTCTGTACAGTACTTAATGGAAAGCTTTGGAAACTATTGTCTTAATCTCATTATGACAGTTGTCTGCTTGTGACGTGCAGAATTTACCCTCATTGAGCGCACTATGTTGTAAGTCCCTTATTGAACGCACCATGGATATTAGAATTGAACGTGATGCCGTAGAGCAGCAGAGAGAAGAAAGGGATGTAAAAAAAAGCCGGCAAGAGTAGTGGCCATGAATGTTGTCTTTATTGTTTATGATTATTAAAATACTCTTAAAAGGAATATACACCTGTGTGTGTGTTATTGAATTACAGTGAAAAGATTACAGCTGTTGTAAAATTATAAGTCCAGCTAGAAGTACATCAGTAACGTGGATACCTAAAGACCGCCACTTATTTGGCCAGTAGAAAAACCGCAACATATTTTGGCGATCCTGCACTCCACACATTACATACTGACCCAACACTGCTCCTAATTTATCGGAGTCTTTGTATTTTTATATTTTTGTGTTTATAGGTTTACTTTTTAATTACAGTTTCTTTCAAAGCAGTTCTCTGAAAAAAATGGTCTTTTGTGTTATATTGATCTGATCTCTGTTTACATTTAAGAGAAAAGGTCATATCACACTTCCTTGGTAATGTGTTTAACAATTATTTCGACTATAAAAGTATCACAGTCACCGGGTTACATGCCATGGACCTAAGTGACCATGATGTTAATCTCTTAGTTTATTGTGTGGGTAGAGCTGTCTCAAGCAATGCAACCTGTTTGTCTACTTTTCTGTCTATGATATTATCTATATATTTCTTATTCCATACATTCTTTCCATTTTGATTTCTTGGTCTTTACACTAGGACAGTTTTTCTACATGGTTTTCTATATTGTCATTAAGCTGGCAATTCTTATCTATTTTATTTATTATGATGATATCTGGCCTATTCAGATTGATTATCCATTCAGTATGGATCGCATTGTCTCATAAATTTTTTAGCCTTGTCATTCTCCACTAGTGTTTGTGGTTCATGATTATACCCATCTGCACATGACATTATTTGAGAACTTCTGGCATATTTGTAGTAGATGTGTGCATTGGCTTTGTTGTGGCAATAAACATTCTCAGTTTTGACCAGTTCTCTATATATCCTTTGCTTAATGTACTGTTTTATAATTTTTTTTTTTAAGTTTTTATCACTTCTGCTCTGAAATTTTTTCTGCTGCATTGTTATTTGAAATCTGCTTAGTATATTTAACTGAATTTTTATTTTTTGCTTATGTTCTGATATTTTGAAAAGAAAAATGTAATTTTTATTCAAGTCATTTTAATTGATAATTCAAAGAATGATATTTACATAAAGTAAATTTTTATACTTAAGAAATATACATCATTCATTTTTCTTGGTAACTTTTTGGTTTATTTACACACACAAAAATCAACAATCTGGATATCTTTATTTTTTTTTCAATAAAATATTTAATGTGAAATATATTACCTCAGGGTGTCTTTAGTGTGAAATATATTACCTCAGGGTGTCTTTCTTAAAATTATAAATTTAAATGTTAACAGAATAAATATGATGTTTTATAAGGGACTGGTAATTTAATTCTTTTTTGTAGAACTTTTTATTGTCATTATATTTTTTTAGAACCAGTTGCAGCTGACACACGGCCCAGAACAAAGAGTGGCAAAGTATTACCTAAAGGGGCAGTATCTGTATTTGGAATACCAGAAGGTATATTATTCAGTTAAATGTACTTGATCTTTTTTTTAAAACGTTATGCACAAGTCTAATTGATTTTGTTTTCTTTTTAATTAACCCAGGTCCATCCAAAGCCGATGTTTCTGATACTCATGTTGTGAAGAAGCCAACTCCCCAACCAGCTGTGGCCCCACAGAAGAAATCTGGAGGTCTGTTTGATGATGAAGAAGATGAAGATGACCTGTTTAGTGGAACAGCTCCCAAGAAAGCTGAAACTCAGAAAAAAGGTGTGGCCGTTAGTGAAAGGTTTTAGTTTGGAACAAATAAAATGATAGATGTGTATAATTAGATGGTTGTAAAATGAATTATCTATTACTTTGCTTAAATTTTCAAAGTATGCTTATTACACAAAAATGCCTTTCTATTGAAATCATAAATAATATTTATTTATTAATTCATTTATTAATTCATTAGTATTAAAGATTATTTCTACTAATAGTCATTATAGTTTTGAATCAGCTGTAGTACATATATCATCAGTCGGTAAATGAAAAATAATCTTAATTATAGAAAAACCACCAACTGCAAAAGCAGCAACATCAGCCAAGAAATCTGACTTATTTACTGATGACGATGATGATCTCTTTAGTACACTGGCAGCTCCAGAGACAAAGAAGAAGTCACACAGTACAGTTGGTCTGACTGTTGAAGGGTATGATGAGGAGCAAGTTGTGGAAGGCAAGAAGCAAGAGGCTGAGCAGCTTCGCAGGCAGACTACTCCAGAGAAGAAGGTTACAAAAATTGAAAAGATTTATTTTTAATAATTTCTTTATAAAACGTGTTCAAGATGATGATTGTAAATATAACCAAGGTTGAAAATTACATTCTCAGCAATTTGGAATCCATATTTTTACAGATAAAAAAAAATTAATTTCCACAACACTAATTAAAATTAATTTTTTTTTTATTAGTAGGTGTAACAATAGCTTTAGATAGATCTATACAATTTTAGAACCACTGGTTTAGTTGGGTGGTCAACATTGAAAGTTCATGGGCCAAGGAAACGGCAGAGATTTTGATAATTAGAATTCCAGCGTGTTATCTTTGTTTTGGGTGGAATAAATCTGTCAATGAGCGTCGATGACACCGGATGTACGTGATAAGACGTAATTAGGGAGACAAAGAAATACTAGCCCATAGTGAGTTTTAGCCGCACCAATCCCTAGGCTGGAATAAGATTCATTAATATGTAGATGAGTTAGAAAGGGTATTAGGGGGCCAATCAAAAGTTCTGGGGCTTTGGGGCACGTGATAATTCACCATCACATAAAAAGAGATGTAGCGGAAATTTTGTGGAGACTGACGAAAGACATCGAGACCTACCGATCAACAGAACGACTATAGAGATAGAGACATCAGGACACCATATCAGATATACGTACTCTTGCCTGTAGGACAGTATACATATTAGATATACGTACTCTTACCGCAAGACAGTATACATATATTGACAAGTTATTAAGTATACGTACTCTTATACGATAAGACAGTATACAGGTGTTCAGAGAGAAATCAAGTTATTAAATATACGTACTCTTACTCATACGAGAAGACAGTATACATTCAGAGATAAGTTGAATTTTAACAGTACACAGTCAACGTTTATTCTGCTAAAGCATATTTGTGAATATTTCGGCACTTGAGTGCATTCTATCTGTGTTTTATTATTATTTAAATAAATGTTATTGAATCGTGGAACTTGGCTTTATTCATGGTGTGTTTGTGTGTGAGTGCCAAGAGACTGAACGCTACCATCTTTGAAGTAAAACCAGAGAGAATATCGGCTACTACATAACCTAATATCAACAAACTACATAACGTTCAAACCATAACGTCACATTGAAGCAGCAGTGAAGAACAAGAAGTATTGCATTTGGTGGAACAACGATAGTACCATAACGTTGACAATTTCCAACGTTAAATTGGTGTCTACAACAGTATCCATCACATACATAACATTATATACAAAATATATAGTGTTACAGTAGGAATTTCTATGTGCTCTGTAAAATGCTTTGTCAATAAACCCACTGGTTACTTATGTCAAAAATTAGAATACCGTGCAATTAATGAGGGCATTTGAGTTAGAGCCAAAATTTTGGTTAAAAAACATGCCGGGGCACAAATACGCCTATAATTTTAATAGTAATAGAGATACTGCCTTAATATTTTTTTTCATCTTGTGATTACGCCTGAACTCTGTCTTAAAAGCAATATATTGAAAAATTTCAGTCTCTTTACTAGTGTAGTAATTTTTTGTTAATACATGAAATATTAGATATGTTCTGATTACATTAGAGGAAATGTGTACTTTACTGTGAAACTAACCTAGCAATAATTGTCTTGAGCTACTCCTCTACTTACACGGCTTAGTTGATATATGTTGGTTTGCACTTGTGAAGGTTTTTGTTTAGGCTTTTCACATTGGATTTGGTTTACATTGTTCTAAAATAATAATTTTGTCTTTCATTTATTACTTTTCAATCAGCTTCCTGCAGGAGCGGTGTCGATGTTTGGTAAAGAACCAAATCCTCTACTTGCTGCTCTTAAGAAAAATAAACAACCAGTTATCGATGTGAGTTATGATATTTATTTGCTGCTTTATTTAGTCAACTAATAAATGCAAATTAACAGAATTATCCCACACTGAACAAGAAAATATATACAAGCTGATGTTTTTTCCTCTGTGGTATCTATTTATTTAGGATGAAAGTGAAACTGAAGAAGATAAAACCTCTCGCAGCTCAAGTCTTCGCTCCAACAGTTCCACCACAGCCACCCCCCCTAGTTTGACTAAACCCACAGAGGATGCTGCTAAGAAAGGGACACGGACAGGATCCATTTTCGATGATGGTGATGAGGATGACGATTTGTTTACTAAAAAGCCCAGGTCAGTGGCTACATTGTTTTTGATGTTGTTTTTTTTTTAGGTTTTAATTCTAGCTTCAGAATCATAATCTGAGCATTGGTGCACCAGTTGTCGGTAGTTGATTGAACTAAATTCTGAAGGTAATGTGTTCTAAAGGTCGGGACTTTGCCTTTAAGACACACTGCTCATGATTTACAACCTTTCCCATGCTTTTTTTTTTTAACCAACGCATGATACCTATTGAAAAAGCCAAATTCAGACTTAAACTTGCTTTTGTTATTTTTGCAAGTTTCTGTACCCCAGGTGGCCTTCATCTAGAGCCTTCATCTTGCTGTTGTGGGGCCTTGTGTGAGTTAATTTTTTGGCCCACTTTTACCAATCTGAAAAATGAAAAAAAAAAGTTTAATAGCTCTCTTTCAGCACCCCTTTCTAGTTTTTGGTGCTGCCATCCCACAGTTCCTTTCATAAACTATTGCCCTTCATCTCATTAGTTACATGGCTCATTAGCAGTGAGATCTAAAGTTTTTGCTACTGTTGACTTCTGAATTTTATTGATGACATTTATCTTGTTGAATCTTGATGACATTTATCTTGTTGAATCCTTTGAATGAGTGTTGATCACAAAGTTGTAAAAAAAAATTTGTATAATAGAGACTAAGTAGGCATTTTTTAAAATTAATTATGAAAGTATTTTTTGGTGAGTTGGCACCGCATCTTGACCTGTTAAATAATGTGACACCTTGGGATACTTCATAAATTTTTTAGTATGATTTTGTACTCACTTCTTGGCCACTAGCTGAAATAACCTTACAGCCTGAATAAAAGATTTGAAGCTGAGTGATCACATATAAAAAAAAAAATAAACATGAGAAAGGAAGTAACCAAGAGTTGAATTTCAATTTTCTTCTTAAGAAAATATATACATGTTACAGGCACTGTTCCCACTAAGCTGTGGCAGCCTGCGCTAGCGCACGATTTTTCAGACCTCAGCGCACAAAACTTTTGATGAGAGAAAAAAACGTAGATATAATTTTGTCATAAAATTCTGCAGTGACTTGCGCTATATAAATGAACTTAACTTGATCAAACTAGCAAACTGTCTTTGTTGTGATATCAACTTCCGATCACATTCTTAATTTAAATAATGGGCCTGAAGCTGACTGGAAATAGTACATTTCATTAAATATAATATAGTTCGAGAAAAAAAAAATGTCGAAGCGAGAGGGCGAAGATCAGGAGTTGAGTCACTTGGTTAAGAAAAGACGAATGAATCTCAAGAAAGCATGGTTGGATGATTATTCTGTGGAAACCATGATGCCTGGCTACACTTTAGTTTTTCAGTAGTTTTATGCAATCATGTTGTTTTAAATTCAAGCACAAGCTTGAAAACAGCTTATTATTTTAGGAAACATTTTGTTTATCTACATAAAAAAACATATTTTAATGAGGATATTTTGTTTTTATTTCATTAAAAAAAATTATACCTCTGTTATAAAAAATGTAAATCCATTTTTTTTTTGTTTTTAATTTTGTTGTTCTTTTTTTTTTAAACTGTTTTCTGCCCTCAAATGAAGCTCATTCAATGAAAATATGTTCAGCCATTCTAATTCACAATTCACTCCTATTATAAGATCAAAACAAAGACAAAATTTCTAACTTTTTCCCCTGATTCAATTTTTCACTCCTCACTTCTTTCATTCACACATATACACACAAATACCCGCCCTCCTTCCTTCCTTTTTTTTTTTTTGTATATTGTGAAGGGGAAAATATATATGTAAGGTTGAAAGTCAAGCAACAGGTTGCTGGCCCACTTTTTGAGATTTGCCAAGAAATGTTTGGCTGCCAGGATCTTTCTCTTGATCCTTACACATTCGACTAACACACAAACCGACCAGCACCGGCTATAGGGATAAGAAACTGTTTATGTTTGGTATTTAAAATAATAAAACATGTTCGGTTGTTTTCAATGAACGTGAGCTTTTGCCAATTAGCAATTGAATTCATTAACCCACATGAAAGAGAAATGTAATACCTAGGTCGTATCCATGACAACCTAGGTCATATCCATGACAACACCATGCCTTGTATATGTTTGAGTATTTAATATGGGCTTACTGGCTGGTTGTTATTGTTGTCTATTTAATGGCTAGAACATTTAGTATTTGTTGTTGTTAAAAAAAAAACTGTATGCGGTGGCTGTAGGTGTGGGTTATAAAACTGCTTTTCATTTTCATTTAGAGATTGCTTCTAAATTGATGAGACACAGTTTGGTTAGGCCTCGCACTGTTTGTCTGCAGGGGGGGGGGGGGCTTGTTTACTGTTTGAAAACCAGCTCGTTCTTTAAGAGACACCTTGCTCACCTTACTGCCAGACCTTTCATTTTGTTTTAACCCTTCTCCTCTTCCTCCTCTCCCAATCCACCATGTTAAAACAACTTGACCTTTTGCTGCCCCACCCCCTCTCTCCTTTTACCTATTACGAGAGAGAGTGAGCAGGGTTCTTTTTTTGTAAGCTGCCGTTATTGCAGCTCACCATAACAGCAAGGTGTTTTTTTTTTGGAGCGGCGAGAGGAGCGGTGGTTGAAGTTTCGGGAGTGGGTTGTTGGGGGGCAGGAAACTGTGCCCCCCCCCACCACACTTCGCTCTAAAAATAAAAGAAGACAAATCAGGTTCTGTTCGCCCGCTGGTTGATTACTGAGGGGGGGGGGTGTGGGGGAGCCTGTCCTGTTCAGACTGAACATTTTTTTTTTCTCATTTCTAACTGGGATTTTGCGGTGAGGATTTACGTCTCTCTCTATAAATATATTTCTTCTTCCTGTAAGTTAACTGTGTCTGCGATCATGCTGTGATGTAGCCAGTGGCGGGATTGATTAGTTTTTGATTGTTTTGATTCTTGTTGTTGTTTGTTATGTTTAGTTGTTTTTTTTTTTACTGACAGGGCATTTTATTTTACTCATTTGTTGAGCGAAACATTTTTTTTTTAAGTAAATTACGTTATAGCGCGCGACTTCTAACCCCCATTAAAAAAATCTACGGTTTGAGTTTGATCTACACCTTACACTGTCGCTTGTTGATGTCTTGACACGGTTTTACCCGTTTTACCACTCGTATTTCGTCTGCCTGCACCACGGGTGAGGACGGGCGTATTCCTGGTGACGATGATGGATCGGTAGCGATCAGTTTACGTGTGTGTCCAACCGTTCCAGGTCATGCTCATTGCTCGACCCCGAAGTCTTCATTTGCTGAGGGTGCATTCGCCACCCTCCCTCCCCCGGGGTGTAGTACGAGCTAATTCTGCATGTTTGGGTTTATTAAGGGTGCCTCGGCTGGGCTCTGACCGTGAGCCCGATCAACAGGGTATACAGGGCACTTGTCCGAGTCCTCAGCGTCACTAGTGACCCATGGCCAGCTTGGTGGCTCCATGGCCATTCTTGAATTCGTTGGGGGTTGTATAAAGGGTACTTCAAACATTAGTCACGTTTGGGTTGACTATTATCGGATTCTTTACAGACTCCCACGAGATTGACAATTCATCATTGAATGGACCTAGTGTGCCATCTGTTATATCCTGGCGTACTTCGCAGTACCCGCTGCCGGATGACGGGAGAATTTAAAACGCGTCATTTGACAGCTTTAACATTAAACACGATCTGTTTATAGTTTTGGCTTAAATTGTTAATCAACCTTATTTGTTTTGAAATCTTAGCAACATTTTGTGAATGTTATGTACAAATTTGTCGTCTGTACTGCGTTCGACCTGAAGCAAAAAATTCGGTTTGACTTCACATTTTTATTTGTCCAGCGGCCAGGTTGTACACTTGCCAGATAAATGTTGACCAGCGCTGTCTTGTTTGTAAATCGGAATATCGGGCCGATGGTTTCAATTCATTGAGAAAAGAAGATAATGGGGGGGGGGGGAGGGAGAATACCGGCTGGATTTATTTATTTTTGACTTCCATTTAGAAGATGACGAAAACCAAAATTTTAAAAAGGAGAGAAATAACGGAAAAAAAAATACGTATTTATTGTTTAAAAAAAAACAACAACTGAGGGTGGGTTTGGAATTGATTAAATTGTCTCGAGAGGCGCCGCGTTTAGCGACCAGACGAGACCTGGTGGAGCCCACAGATAGCCTTAACCCAAAACCTGCTGTCTGATGGGAAATGTCCCATTGTTTTTTGACGTGGGGGGAGGAGGTGAAGCACTGTCCTCTGTAAGTGACAGGTTGACCCGCTAACCGCTGCGGTCGTACCTCGATAGATAATTACTCACGATCAGATGCGGGGTTGGCTTGTTGTGGGGGGGAGGGGGGGTCCGCCCCCCCCCCGGCGCACTTACTTTGTCGCCACCCAGGGGCGGCATATGGCGGACTTTAGTACTTTTTTGGCACGGGAACGTGATTGCATTTGTCGAGTCCGTCCCGGGCGCCACTGACGCAAACTACGTCGCCGGTCAAGATCAATACACCGTGTCAGCTTTACAGTCGTGTATTATGGGGGAGGACGTCTAACGTGTCCAATTGTCTTGTTACAATGGTCAGCTTTACAGTCGTGTATTACAGGGAGGGAGACGTCTAACGTGTTCAGTTGTCTTTGTTACAATGGTCAGCTTTACAGTCATGTATTACAGAGGGGGGGGGGGGCGTCTAATTTAATCAAATCTGATTGAAGGCAATCTAATTGAACCAGATATAATTCAAGTCATTTTAATCAATATGGCACAAGACAATTTAATCAAATATCAATCAATACAATCTTATAAAATAAAATATGATTCGAGACAGTTTATAATCAGATATAAGACAAGGCAATCTCATTTAATCAAATATGATTGAAGACAATCTGATCTAGTCAAATATTATTCAAGATAATTTTTTTTTTAAATCAAATTTGATTCAAGACATAAATTGTGTAGCGTGTGTTAAGTAAAGCCTACAAATAGAAGAGAAAAAAAAATCTAAAAAATTTTAAGTTAGCGCGCTCGGGGGAGGGAGGGGGGGGAAGAGTCTCAACAGTCACTTTTGTAGATTGTTTGTGAAAGTGGTTGGGGGTGGGGGCGATGCAATCCTTTGCCGCCGCTTCCGTCAGAGGCCGCCGAATTATTAATTACCTATTCACGACTATCAAGAATCAAATACTCGGTGGCATGCAATCAGCAGCCTTAAAAATTCGTGTAAAATTGGTTCCAGAGAGGGTTTAAATCATTGAGTGAATCGCTACTTTAATAACTCAGTAGTAATCATTGTGTATGTGTGTGTGGGGGGTTCATTTATTATTGGCTTTTGAGATCTATAAATTAAAAAAAAAATTTGATCGCAAGTTAAGTTTTTTTTTTTTCACACTGCCGTTTTCCGTCCTGATTTAGGAGCCAAGAGGAAGCACTTGACGCGCATGTATAGCACATATATATAGGGCAGTGTCTGCCGAATGGATTCATTGTGTTAAGTGGTGTGCAGCAGTCTAGCACCGTAAACTGAGTAGGTGTGCTTGGCCTGGATTGCCTCTTGGAGAGAGAGAGAGAGAGAGAGAGAGAGGAGAGAGAGAGAACATTTAGCGGGCTTATTATGATGTTGTTGTTTCTTGTTTTAATATAGCAGACGATTGGCTCAGTCCATCTCCATCCCTGCCACCAAATATTTTTTTTCTCCACACAAAAATAAATTCATTTGGTAGAAGATGTTTTCAGCTTTTGAACACAAATCTCTGCTAAACGGTGCCGAGACACTTTACATTTTACACTTACAGCCACTTCCTTGATAGCTAACTACTGCACTGTCTGTTTAACACGGGACTCGGGAGTACATAATGGTGTATACAGATTTCTTCCCTACATCTTCCTGCTGGCTCTCGGTCAAACTTTTATTTCAACTGTATTAACCGTACAACCGGCGCCTGGCTTAAATTTGTTTATAAACTGTTCAAACTGATCCCTTGAGTTGTTTGATATCCCCTGGATTGTTTAGTTTTATTCGGATGTAAAGTCATATTAACTAATCCCGATTTCCACCTTTTTTTAAAAAAAAAAATGACGAAATTCCTTTTCCATCTCTTGCTTACTGTACAATTAACATAGGATCCGGTCAGAGCCGGTAGCTAGCTAGTGTGGCGCCCTCCTTCCTATCTGAACAGTGCAAAAAAATTAACAGTAATCTTTTCACGCCCCTCCCTAGTACGGCGCCCTGTGCGGCCGCACGACCCGCAGGCAGTGCCCTTCCTGCCGGGATCCAGTCAATGATTAGAAATAGAACAACGTGCGCCTTGGAGCCAGTGGCTAGAGGTGGTTACAGGTCGGCCATTGTGTCCCTTTGAAACTTTGATGAAAATATAGTCTGGAATAATGGTGGATACATTGGATGAGACTTCCCTGTCTCTCCGGTCGTCACTGCTTGACAGATTATGTTGTTTGATTTGTCACTGCTTGGCAGATTATGTTGTTTGATTTGTCACTGCTTGGCAAATTATGTTGTTTGATTTGTCACTGTGTGGCAGATTATGTTGTTTGATATGTCACTGCTTGGCAGATTATGTTGATTGATATGTCACTGCTTGTCAGATTATGTTGTTTGATTCGTCACTGCTTGGCAGATTATGTTGTTTGATTTGTCACTGCTTGGCAAATTATGTTGTTTGATTTGTCACTGTGTGGCAGATTATGTTGTTTGATTTGTCACTGCGTAGCAGATTATGTTGTTTGATTTGTCACTGCTTGGCAGATTATGTTGTTTGATATGTCACTGCTTGGCAGATTATGTTGTTTGATTTGTCACTGCTTGGCAGATTATGTTGTTTGGTATGTCACCTACTCAAATAACTGTAAACAACAGGGGATGGGGAAAGAAGCAAGAATACAAGGTGAACTTTACGAAATTACTAGCTGTACCCCGCAAAACCTTTGCATAGAGTTATATCCCCTTATGCTTGATCGGTAGGGCTAAGTTATTTTTTGGTTTCGGGCAGATCCGATTTTTTTCATGGTTGTATTTTAAACTGGAATACTGTTGTATTAATTCTTTACTTTCGATTTAACGCACACTGGAAATGAGTATTATTATATAATATGTTTAGAGAGTATGATGAAATGCGAACTCTGTGACAATGTTAAGAATGAGTATTTAAAAAAAATCCAACACCTAGTGTGTATTTCTAAAGATGTTATTAACGAAAACTAAAGCTTTCTTAATAGTTTTGCTTCTTTCGTAAAATCCTAGTTTGTTTGTTTGTTTTTTCTGCTATACATACAACCTCTAGCATTTTCGGATTGTAAAATGACATCAATATATTAAGTAGTGGTGAGAAGATGACTATAAAATAATGTATGTTAGCAAATACAAAACATGCCAAAGCAATTAGCTGTGCTCATCAGCATAGAACGGGTCTAATCGCTGGTCTGTATTCGCATGTGTTAGCAATTATACCCGAACTAGAATGGGTGTTAGGTTGTGTCTGTGAGAGAGAGAGAGAGAGGTTGTGTCTGTGTGAGAGAGAGAGAGAGAAAACAGGAGGCTCAATTGTGTACATTATTTAATCTCTTGTATGGATGTCCACATGTGGTAAACACAGCCACATAGGAAGAGAGCGTTTATGACTATGCCCTCTACCTGTTTTTTTGGCTCCCCTCCCCACCCACCCATCCCCTCATCCAAATGTAAAACGCGTGCATTCACTGCTCAACTACACCAACTCACGCAACAGGTAAAAAAAAAAAATAATATACACAGCAGACTCAAGGTCGCACATCATAGGTTTTTTTTTTGTACACACGTGTACATACACATATGCACACAAATTAAAAACCAAGCTTAAGTACAAAAAGGAAAAAGGTATTTAGTTAATGTAATATTTTGTTCGAGATATTTATGTAACATTTTAGAAGCAGTGTGCAACAACTGCATCATTTGTTTATTACATTTGACCTTTCACCTTCCATTTGGATTCTCCGCACGTGTCATGACATTGTGGTTGACCATACAGAGCAGTAAGGAATGATAAAATTTGACGTATGTATGCCTGTACAATGTTTATTGACTTCGGTAATCATTTGTAGCGTGTCTTGGTTGTTTTATTAAACAGGAAGTGCCAGGATTGCTAGCTGTTGTGATAATTTAATGATGACCCGTTGCCATTTCTGAGTTCAAACACATTCTTTTGGCTGTTCGTGTGATTTTTAGTTTTCTTGGTTTAGAGTTAGAAGTGCATTAGTTATGTTATACTGAGCTGGCCCGGATGCTGTAAGGTATGCAGTTAGCTAAAGGCCCATTTTAAGTAAGACAGTAAAACATTATGTAAACATAATATTATTGGCCGATAATATACATCTTTATACCAATGTAATATTTAATGGATGTTGGTCCCTGTAATCTATATATATTTCTTCTTACTGTAAGTGTATATATATATATATATATATATATATATATATATATATATATATATATATATATGATGCAGTACCATTATGCCTTTACAATTAAATACTTTTTTTTTGTTTATGAACTGATTTTTATTCAAACCCCATGTCTATTTTTGTGAGAAGATTTGAAATATATTCTTTTTGCTACTGAATCCAATTTCAAAAAAAGATCAGTTAAATAAATGATTCACTGTTTGTGTTGTTGTTTTTTTTTTTCCAATCTTAAGTTGTTATTTCTGTGTTGGTTTTTTTAACTCCTCTGCTGTATAATAGATCCTTCTGTTATTGTTGTTCTCTAATGCTTGAATGGTTCAGATACTTAGTAACATCCAGTAAGTCAGCACCATGTCTCTTAGGTGGGTGTCATTATGATCACTGTGGATGGTTGATGCGTTCCTTGACTGATCTGCACTAAATACATAACCACTGTAGTAATCTTTCTATCCCACCCACCCCCCCCCCACACACACACACTACCATATCTGCAGTAGCCATGGAGGCATCAGAGGATTCAAAGGCCAGACTCTTATGCATTGCATCTGTTAGATGAGCCTAATGGTGTCTTTGGAAATACAGATTATTCTTAGACATAGGCAGACTAGGTGATGGGTGCTTCCAGGCAGTACAAATTCCTCTCAAATTTGTGTTTAAATAGCGACATTAGGAGAATGGTGTGGTACCTTGGTGCACCCCTGGTTTAAAAAAAAAAACTGTGTCTCATTCTGAATCCTGAAACATAAATAACAATAATTAGGGCAAGTATGGATCACTAGAAACAATGCCGTGAAGTTCCTATCCTTCAGTTATGTGGGATGTTTTGTCAGAACTTACCTGTTGTGTATCACAACACATTTTCAATTGGTATTTCCCATGGGTAATTTTTTTTTGTTATAAAATTTACCTTTAATGGCATCAGTCCGATTCATTGAACTGTCCTTTTTTTTTTTTTTCTTTAACCACTGAATTTTGTTTGAGTCTTTAAAATTTTCTTCTTAATTTAATTTATTTTTACTTCAACTGTGTCAGCTTGGGTCTTGGTGACATAATTTTCTGGAATGTATTTCTTGCCAGTTTGATGAACTATTTTTGTGTTTATCATCTCCTTATCAGTTGCCTATTACCTGCTGGGATTGCCTGATTCAGTGTTGGGGATTTCTGATGTCACTGGCAGGATAATTAAATCCCCCCCCCCCCACCACCACACTCAATCAACTCTTTACACAAGATTTATTTTATTTGTTTATCTTATAATGTCTTACTGATTTTTTTTTTTCAGCACTGTGAACGATAAAAAGAAAACGGACTCAGTGATCAAGGTAAGCAGAAAAATGAATACCCTCAGTTCTGTGTTATTTTTGTTTTTAAAAAAATGCGTACATTAGCGGAAAATTAAATTTTTTAGTGTGACTAAAGTTGATTCTTTTATTTTTTCTCCTTTCATCAAATATTTGTTATTTCCTATTTTGTACAAAATAGCAATACACCCATACCTCGCTTTACAGCCTAGATACGTTCCACAAAATTTGGCCGCTAAGTGAAAATCCGTATAGGGAATCAATAGTTCTAGTACAAATCCATACGAATTCAGTGAGATTGGTTCCAAGTTGTTTAAATATGTAACATGGTTTATCATTCAAAATGTATGTTCTCTTTTTATTTCATTTAAATTAAAGCTACATACATTTGTACATAAAATAATAACAAACTCCAACAATCAGTAATTGTCCAACGTTGTTTGTCTTGCCTTCTTGTCTAGTTCATTCTTCAATAAGCTATAACTGCTAATGACTGAGTTAATTCCTTGAGAAATTGAGCTCTACGTCTGACGTCAGGGTCGTTTTCAAGGTTCCCTATCAGCTTCAATTAGATCAAGCACATCACGTTCGTTCAAACCTTCCAAGCCGAGATCTTCTACTAGATCCAAAATATTTTGCCTAATTTCAGGACGAAAATTAACTCCTGTATCCAGTGCCGAGCCTAGGTATTTTAAGGCCCCTCTTTGGAGGCCCCTGCATTTTGACATTCGACAACATGACATGAGATAATGTACTTTATATTTAATGTAAAAAAATATTTGGGGGCCCCTCAAGCTAAGACCGGGGAGACTTTTGAATTTGGACCCCCCTCCCTAAGTACGCTTCTGTCTGCATCAGTACTTTTTTTACACATTCTGGCCATATTTTTTTTTCCATATACGGTTCATTGTTGTCAATTTTAATTCCTTCCATCATACACTGATGCTGTCAACAGTATCCTTAATGTTATAGTTTTTCCAAAATGTTTCAATTGAAGATTCCCTTATGCTGAGTTGTCGGAAAGTTCGGTGTAGCTTAAAAGTGCCTATTGCACCCTTATCCATTGGTTGGATCAGTGCTGTTGTATTTTTCGGAAGGTACTCATGACATCTTCAGATAGTTCGGATAAATTAGGTAGGATGCCCTGGTGCATTATACAAAAAATATTTTTTCACTTTTGTACAAAAGTGTCTTTTTTTTTGGCCGTTATAGCGAAACATTTTAGGCCATAAATCGAAAACGTGCCATAAATGATGAAGGCTGTTATAGCGAAACATTTTAGGCCATAAATCGAAAACGTGCCATAAATGACGAAATGCCGTATAAAGAGCGGCCGTATAGCAAGGTATGAGTGTATCAGAAAACTTTACTCATCTTAGTTACTGAGTGATTTACTGAAATGATGTCCATTTGAGACATAGAACTGTATTCTGTAAATAACATCATTAATAAAGCTTAAAAAAAATATTTTGAAAACGATCAAAGCTAAATTCTGAAGTGATATGGTTCACAAGACTTTCTTCTCAAAGCATTTATGGCTGGTGGGCAAAAAACACCTGCTTTTTAAAATGGGTAACTCCATGCTCTTAAGCAAACAAGTTGTAACTTTTTATGGTGCTTTTAGAATCTAATAGAATAATAGCAATTTGGGTTCTGGGTTAAATTGAAAGTAAAGAATTAATACAACAGTATTCCAGTTTAAAATACAATCATGAAAAAATTGGATCTGCCCAAAACCAAAAATAACCTAGCCTACTGATCAGGCCTAATGGGATATAACACTACGCAAAGGTTTTGCAGGGTACAGCTAGTTACCTATATTTGCTTTAACTTCATTGATTGCATTTTTTATACTATTATACAACTCAAGGTTGTCTTTTAATGTTTGTTTTAAAATGACCCGAATTATTATTAACGAGATTGATTGCTGACTATATTTGGGTTGTGCATCTTTACAAATTAAGCTTTTCTTTTAATATCGGTTTCAAAATTATATAAATAAGCATTAACCATATTATTTATTGATTATGTTCACTGGAAATACCATCATTGTCATAATGGTTGAAACAAGTTGAGAAGAAATGGTTTGTAGCATGCGGAGGAATATAAGTTAGCATTTCAATAATCAGAAATTTTTTAAGCCAATTGGATTATTTGAAATAGCTTGGCAAGGAAGAAATAAAAAAATCATTTGTGTGTCTGTTACTTCCCCTACACTGGTTTGTGTATGTGTTATCATCTCCCATGGTCCACAAAGAAACAAAGAAACTTGTTGATGAAGCCATTGTTTGTTATTAGCTGGGAAGGGAATTAAACAAATATAAAAAATTCCTCTTGATGTGCTTTAGTTTTACTGACACATAGTTAAAAAAAAAGTCTTGACAAATTAGATGGAATCTCGTTCATCTGAAAATAATTCATCACATTTGATGTTTATCAGTTGTTTACCCCATCCTATTTACATAAGTAATTTTATTACATTTACATACAATGAAAAGTGTATTATTTTTTTTTTAAATAAAGCTTTGGGCCAAAGCTATGAGTGAACAAATAATTCTGAATGTATTATAGATTTTAATTTTGTACTGGCACTCTGTTCCTTAACCTAGCAAAACTTTTTTTTTTTCTCTTTTGCATATTGTTTGTTGGTGAGAACAGTCTGAAAAATCAAAACCTGTCAAAGATACTTTGTTCAATGACGGAGATGACAGCGATGATGATTTCTTTTCACCTGGAGTGAAACCTGCGGGAAAGTAAATGAGTTTTTTTTATTCCACTGCGATACATATTTTTTTTTATAAATTATGCATCTTTTTTATATTAATATAAATACATATGATTGTAGTGACAAATACATTCATTCAGTGTATAATAAACAAGGCCTAGTTCATTCATTTATTCAGCGGCTTTCGGGTGGGGGTAGGGTTGTTCTGAAAAAAGTCTGACAGGTGTTGAGATGGCTGGGGGAAGAGGGGAGACTTTTACAGCTTCAGCAATGTCATTCTTTTCAAAAATGAACTTTATATTATTTGTTTGAAATCAAACTTTGAAAGTTTGTTGCTAATAGGAAAAAAAAAAAATATTTTTACTAAAGAGTTTACTAGTTTATTTAAACTAACTCCCTTGGAAATATTTTACTATAGAGTTTACTAGTTTATTTAAACTAACTCCCTTGGAAATATTTTACTATGGAGTTTACTAGTTTATTTAAACTAACTCCCTAGGAAATATTTTACTATAGAGTTTACTAGTTTATTTAAACTAACTCCCTTGTAAATATTTTTATCAATTACAATTATGAAACATACAGTTTTGAAATTGGCTTATATATGTGTATCAGTCTGGGTATTCTGTCAGATATTCCTGTCGAAGGGGAGCTCATTCTAAAACTATTACCGTATGTTTTAAAAGGTGAAATGTCAAATTGATAATATAATAATTTAAATGTTTATTTTTTTTTTTTTTACTTTATATTATTCACATTCTATTTTATTGACTATATTTTTTTATTTTTTCCCCCATGTTGCATATCTTTTAGTATTTATGAAGCAGCTAAAAAAAACTGGAGGTCATTTATTAATGTTAACTTAAATATTTATTCTTCAGCAGTAAAAAACCAGCTGGGTCTGTGTCATTATTTGGTGGGGTTGATGTCTTGGGAACAAAAGATAATAAGGTGAGCTTTTTGGTGGAATTTGAGTTCTGTCACTTTTGTAGATTAATCTCTTGACTATCTGGAAAAAAATGAAGGTTTTGATAAGAAAAGAGCATTGCTAATTATATTAATTATAGAGTACCTGGGCATTCTACATTGTTCCTGAAACACTACTATTAACTAAGTACCTGGGCATTCTACATTGTTCCTAAAACACTACTATTAACTAAGTACCTGGGCATTCTACATTGTTCCTGAAACACTACTATTAACTAAGTACCTGAGCATTCTACATTGTTCCTAAAACACTACTATTAACTAAGTACCTGGGCATTCTACATTGTTCCTAAAACACTACTATTAACTAAGTACCTGGGCATTCTACATTGTTCCTAAAACACTACTATTAACTAAGTACCTGGGCATTCTACATTGTTCCTGAAACACTACTATTAACTAAGTACCTGAGCATTCTACATTGTTCCTAAAACACTACTATTAACTAAGTACCTGGGCATTCTACATTGTTCCTAAAACACTACTATTAACTAAGTACCTGGGCATTCTACATTGTTCCTAAAACACTACTATTAACTAATAGATTGTGTTAGATTTTGGTCAGTTATGCTGCATTTTATTTTTAAAAGATGAGAAGAATCCTTTTCTAATTTGCTAATTATGGTTTTCCTGTGAGGAAAATTAATGTCAAGATTATTGAGATTCTATAGATTAGGTTTATTTTTCTTTCCTTTAATTCTGAATCTCAGGATCCTAAACCCAGCGCAACTGCCACACCCTCAGTGGCAAAGCAGGTGACTCAGATTTCACTAACACCACCGTCCGATAAAAAGAAATCGGGAGCCTCATTGTTTGATGAAGACGAGGATGATGATGATGAGCCCCTGTTTTCAGCCAAGCCTCAAAAATCTATCGGAGACAAGGTCTGTATTATGACACATCGAAGGTCATAGCATTATTATGTTCTGGTAGTTGTTTGTTGATGTTTTGTTTTGTTTTTTTTTGCAAAATAAAAAAAGGTCTAACAAATCATACAATTTTTTTTATCATGCATATCAAGGGCATCACTGGCGGATGTTTTTTTTTTGTTTGTATGAGTGCCCTCCCCTGATTTAATTTAAAGGACGATTACAATTTAAATAAAACAAAATACAGTATAATTTTCTTTGCATAAATTTTTTTTTTTTCAAGAATATGTAATAATATTTTTGCTTGAAATATCGTATTATTTCTGACAGACAAACAAAATGCATTCCCAATTATTATATAGCTTTGCGCAGTGGCGGTACCCATTACTTGCAAGGGTGGTGGTACTGTGGTCAATGAGGACTATCCGAGACCGCAGTATTCCAGTAGGTACCACAAACTGATTTTTTAAAATGGTTTTTTCAACATGAATATTGCAAGAACTTGAGAATCTAAGAAGGTGGACATCAAATTTATCACTATAGCTCAAATAGTTTATGAGATGTATTTTTTTTGAAAATGTGACTTTTTCATTTTTTCTCTACACCTTCAAAAGTGCCAGTTTTGCCAAGTGGTATCTGCAAAAGTATTTCCTGTACAACAAATCATTTACATTCAACACAAACACAAATATACATAGAATAAACTCAATTTTTTCAAGGGTGTAAAATTATAATATCATTAAAATTTATAGCACTGAAAATGGGTTTTCATCATTTTTTAGAAAAAATAAACAGGGAGATAAATTTTCAAAATTCGTGACATTTCAAAAAATCATAAAAAAATATTGTAATGAAAATACATAAGAACTAATTACATCAAATTGTAGGGTAACTTAAGCTCTATACATTCAAATAGTCATCATATTTGAAGATTATTTATGATTAAAATAATAAAGTTTATAAAGAGGTGGGGTAAAAAAAAAACTAAAACATTGGACATTTTCAAAAATTCACAAAAAAAGACCTGTTACTTATATATTCAATATTTATATATGAAAATGTAGAATATAAAGAGCTCTTAACTATAAAATAATTATTAGACCAATTACTTTTATATGTACAGTACAGGGAAGGATAAATCCATGCATGTAAAAAATCAATAAACAATACATTTCATTGGGGAAAAATCCACTATTAAGTATTATTTGAAAAGTTATATTAGTAACAATAGTAACAGTCGTTTAATGCATACATTTCAATTATATTCTAAATATTTCATAAGTCATGGAAAGCAGATACAAAATTTACGCATTTTACAAGTACAGGAGCTCACCTAAATAAGTGCAACTTTCGAAATTTAAGTAATTTTACTTTTAAGTTAATTTAAGCATATACCATTTGAATGAGTTATTGATGTACCATTTAATTGATCAGCGGGACCGAATTTAGACTTGATAAGGCCCTAATCTATGTGGGATATGGGGCCCTTTATAATTCCATATATTAAATGTCAGTGCAAAATATTTAAATATATATGACAATCGCTCACTCTGACAATTTTTTGGGGGCCCCTAAAAAAGTGGGGGCTTTAAGCTATAGCTTGTGTAGCTTATATATAAATTCTTCAATGCCTCTATTAGTAATAAAGTTTTATTTCTGGAGCTTTTCAAAAACATCTCTTTGTTTCAATTCATGCTTACTTAAAGATAATGTACTGTTTTCTTGATAATTTAGTGATTTTAACTCTAATTTCTTCTTGATTTAGTACTACTATTTCATCAAGGACATTTTTTCCAGTTATTAAATTAAATTCTTTTAATTTGTTTTAAATGTTTTATTATGTCTTTATGTATTTCTCTATTAGTAGATAAAAGTACACTGGTTTGTTTATCAAGAGTTTGAAACCAGAGTTGAAGAAGTAATGTATTACATGTACTAGTTTAGTAGGCAAGGCAATAAATGTATTCCGTCCAACTAGCACATAAATCTTCTATAAAGTATTGAGCTGTTCACCGTCTGATAAAGATAATTATGATATTTAAAAAATGGTTCTGACTTAGTTAATAGGGAATTTAAGTAGGGCTGCTGATTAAACTGCGTTAATTTGCGATTAACGCGTCAAAAAAAATTTTTAACGCAATACCTAAATGCGTTAATTTGACCAAAATGCTGAAAGTTCACCAAATCGATAAATAACGGATTTTCACGCTACAAGTTGCATTCACTTATTAAGTAGATCTACCACCCCCACTCTGTCACAATTTACACACACCCTCACCCCTAGGTACGTCGACAAAAGCCCCAATTGTAATATAAAATGAAGATGTTTTGTTATATAGCCCTTCGACAAGTGAACCTCCTGTTCCCTTGCTATAACCAAAATGAAACGAAATAAAGAATCTTTAATGTTGACACACGAAAGAAAGAACAACAGAAGATGAAAAATGAAAGCCGACCTTTCAAAATTTTAGCTTTAAACGTTTGAAAATTGCCATACGGTAACATTAAAGAGTCTCATTTTACAAGATATTTTTTTATTAATATAACTGACAGACCGATAAAAAAATAAAATTTTCTTTACTGTTGTTCACTAAAACATTTAAATAATAGTTGATAGTAAGAAAGTAAATGAATGAAAGAATAAAAGAGTAACATCGCGGCACAAAACAAAAACTTCAAAAGAAGATTAAAAGTAAATTTGTCCTTCAACTCGACGACCGTAGTAGTATTGGTGGGGTAAACGTCACGTCTACGTAAAATCACAGCAGCTGTATGACCTTAAAACAAGAGGATTGTCTTTTATGACGCATGCTCCTAGTTTGAAACAATGGAACCAGTGTCAACTTGTTTTTGGTACATCTTTAAGTGGAGAGAGAGTGTGTTGTTAAAAATGTGACTTGGTGGGGAAAGAGGGGGGGGGGTTGGAATAAAGAAAAAAAAAATGTTAATAATAAGTGAGCGACAACTTTCTGGCTATACTATTATTTTATGAAAGAAAAGTTACATTTGAGATATTAATGAAGTGTGTATTTTTTTTTTCAATGGGAAGTGGAGGGTAGGGTAAACAGACATACGTGTGGGCGATGTGAAGCAAAATATGACAGGGAGGGAAGAGGGGTTGACATACGTCATTAGTCCGGAAACTGCGGTACGAAAAAAAAAAGGTTAGGCATTGTTGTTAAATAAAAAGAAAATAATTCGCATCATTGACGTGATTGATACATGTCCATAAACTGGTCTCACTAGCTAATTCAATAGACATATATGCTAATGCTTAATAAATATGTTATAATTCATTATACCTCTTTCGTAAATTAAAATGACTTGTTTATTATGCCAATGTTATGCTTTGATATTATGACATATTAGTTTGAATACAAACAATTGTATTATATTGTGTTGATTAAAATGTGCGTTAATTTGCGATTAAAATTTTTAATCATGCGTTAATTTCGATCAATTTTTTTAATCGAACAGCAGCTCTAAATTTAAGTATAAAAAAAAATATATAAATAAATAGTTCTCTGCCTTTTGGCTAAGATCAAAGTGTAATATCTGCACTATAATGGATCTTTGTCATTTGGCCAACCTGGTCTAGGAGATATATCCATGATCTGAGGGGAAAAAAATCAGGGTCTCCTGGCCAGGAAAAAAACTACCTATTTTGCGATGCTGTGGTCAATGAGGATTACCCGAGACCTTAGCATTCACAGCTGGCAGAGGAGTTAGGCTCACCCCCCCCCCCTCCCCATCTTCCCTTGTGACAGGAAAAACAATTTCCTTGCCATTCTGGCCTATCAGTAGTACACACACTCTACTGGTCTGGCAAGTAAGGGCAAGTGTTATTTTTTTATTCTGCCATTTTGGCAGACGAAGCAGGCACACTCCCTGCCACTCTGTGGGCATGGCAAACATGCATCAGCACTGCCAATAAAGCTGTTGTTGCAGGCATAGGACGGTGTCATGCAGGCAGTGGCTGTACAAAAAAAAATTTTTTTTTTTAATTTATATATATAGTTACTAAGTCATCCCCGATACAGTAGTACTTGGAACACAGCCAGCATGATTTGGCATGCAAGGCATAGGGCCAGCACACAGAAAGTTGTCCCAAAAAACTCACAATTTTTTTTTATTCAGTTAATGTGATATACTTTAATAACAAATTGGCAGCAATAATTGTTATTCTTTTTTTACTTTTTACTAAATTCATCACTTATTACAGTAATATAATTGATTGCGATGGTGTGGTACTAGGGTCAATGAGGATTATCCTAGACCTTAGTATTCACAGCTGGCAGAGGAGTTAGGCACACCCTGTCTACTTATTTGTACAAGTATCCTCCCCTGATGTAATATCTCCTAAAGTCCATGCCTGGGGGCGGGGTGGGGGGGTATTGGTGGTAGAACATTGTGGTGAAAACGCACTATGCCATTAAAAACTGGTAAAAGCTACTTACATCTGCTGCACCAGTTCTTTATGTTCTTTAATTACCTAATAAGACTAAGTAAAAAATTCTTTTGTTCTTTTTTTTTTCAGAATTCTAAGAAAGCAAGTCAAGGCCTTTTTGAAGACAATGACCTTTTGTTCAAAGCAGGAGAAGAAACATCCCCAGCTGTTGACTTGTTTGGCAAAAAGGGTGCATCAGCCAAGGTAAATTTCATGTATAACTTATTCAGCTCGCTTGAGTAGAACAAAAAAAAATTATCATTCACAAGAATTTTTAAATTTGTAGTTTTAAATAAAGCCATTACTGTACATGTCTCGGGATTTAATTTTATCGTGTCCCTTTTTATCTCTAACAGATTTATTACTAACTTATTTTATCGTGTCCCTTTTTATCTCTAACAGATTTATTACTAATTTATTTTATCGTGTCCCTTTTTATCTCTAACAGATTTATTACTAACTTATTTTATCGTGTCCCTTTTTATCTCTAACAGATTTATTACTAACTTATTTTATCGTGTCCCTTTTTATCTCTAACAGATTTATTACTAACTTATTCTATAGTTGTTTTAATTGAAATCTTTTTTTTTAATCAGTTTTAATTTGGGCAGTTCATTTATAAGTTCTTTTTATATATATATGTATAATTTGGTTTGAAAAATATTAACGCTATGGAAATCAATGAAACGTTTATATAATAGCAATATGCTTGACTCTTTATTTTTTTTCAGTCAGTAAGTAAAGATTCAGAAAAAAAAGCTACACCTTCTAAGCCTGTTGTGCCAGATTTGTTTGGTGAAGATAATGAAGATGATGATCTCTTCTCTTCGCCATCTGCAGTAAAGCCACATTCCAGCACATCGTCTAAATCAGCTGCACAGTTGATCACTGGAGTCACAGACACCGAGTCCAGTGACATCATGGAGGTTAAGGTTCGTGGTTCATGGTTTAATATGTACATTTTTTGAAAGTTTTATGCCAGCCTTGACTCAACAAATAGTAAATCATTCTAAAACTGAAAGCCTGACCTGCTTTAATAAAACAGAATGTAGCATTTTAGTGATGTCTTGTTGTTTATTTAACTTACGCTGTTTAATTTTCTCAGTTTGGCAATATTATTATCACCAAAAATTTGTTTTCACTTTGCTCTCTTTATGTGTACTTTGCAGGAGGAAGAAGTTAAGAAACCAAAGAAGCCAGCAGGTGCTGTTTCCATGTTTGGTGGCATGGATCCAACAGCTCTCCTGAAGAAAAGAAAGCCCTCTGACTCTGAGGAAGCCAACACAATGCCAAAAGTAGAGGTGAAAGAAGAGAGTGAAGATAAAAAGAATGAGGAGACTAAATCTACTAGAGAAGAGAATAAAGAGACAGAGCCAACTAAAGCTTCAAAAGCCAGTGCCTGTATGTGATAACATTTCTATTACAATGTTTTTTATGGCAGATATACCTTCAAAAATACTGTTTTAATTATGTCAGCTTTTTTGTTTTGTCTTTTTTCCCATGTGAAGCTGTAGATTTATTTGATGAAGATGATGATGAAAATGATGACTTATTTGCACCTAAACCAGCAGCAAGTAAAAAAATTGAAGGTGTAACGACTTCAGAATCCAATGACCTTCCTTCTAAGGTCTACATTATTCTTTATCACTTTATAAATTAAGTTTGCTATTTACATGCATTCCTCTTAAATATTATTTAACGACATTTTTTCTATTATTTGTTATTGTCATGTATTAATTACAGTAGTTTCTCAATTATTATAAATGTGGTGGAAGTGCATGATAGATAAAAAAAAAAACTAAAAATCCAGATATGCTGGGTCTGTTTAAATGTTCATATTGTGATTCACTCATAATGTTAAAAATGGTGTTTTATTCCAAAACCTACATTAATATATACATATATATATATAACTACTTCAAAATATTCAGAGTCTAGATGATTGTGTGCTGGATTGTTGAGAGTTGACTGTACAATCGAAAAACTTGTTTTCATCTTATAAAGACTATAAGGATTAAACCAGTGAATAGTGAAATCAGCAGTGAATAGCCTTATATGTTATTGTTTGTTTCCCCACAGGAAGAGTCATCAGTTGTGTCCCCTACAAAACCACGTAAGCCGGCAGGGGCTGTGTCTATGTTTGGTGGTGGTATCGATCCCTTTGCGATTTTGAAGAAAAACAAAAAACCAAGTGAAGAGGAAGAGGTAAAAGAGGAGGAGCGCAAAGAAAAAGTTTCACCTCCTGAGGTAGCACCAAAGACGCGCACGAGATCAGAAGCTACAGAGGCAGCTGCTGAGAAGGAAAAAGCTGCAGCTCCACCTGAAGTTGCCCAAAAAGCAAAGACTTTAGTGAAAGATGCGGATGACTTGAAACCTAAACCTCGTAAGCTATAGGACTGATTTTTTTTTTCAGCAGCTTTAAAGGAATGTCACCCTTCCCCTTCTCTGCAGCCAATAATAGATGAAGGGAAAAAATGTTTTACAGTTGTTTTTTTTTTTTTTTTTTTCAAATTTCTTTAGATGAGACAAGCAAGGGAAATTATGAACTTTCAGTTCTAAATAGTTTACTGTTTGTTTAATTTTGCTTGCTTTTGGTGTCATTTTTTTTTTTTAATAAAATTTTTGCTTAAGTATTTTGTATTTCCTGACTCATACGAAATAAGTATGTGTAGTAATGCTGTAAATTATTGTTTCATTTATAATTTCGAGAGATAACTAAAAACAAATTTAAGCCTTTTTTTTTATTGAAAGCTGTGGATTTATTTGGCGGAGAGGATGAGGAAGAGGATGATTTATTTGGAGCACCTAAAAAGAAGTCAGCACCTCCACCAACAGCACCTAAATCTGCTGCCCCTCTTGAAAGTCCCAAAGAGGAAGTATGACTTCAATTTTGTTTTTTTCTTCTTACCATCTCTCATGTCGATTACTAATAATAATTATAAATTTTTTTTTCTAAGAAAATATATTTATTGCAGCCTAAATCTCCTGAGCCCTCAAGACCCAAAAAGCCAGCTGGTGCAGTTTCAATGTTTGGTGGTCTTGACCCTTTTGCTGCCATGAAGAAAAAGTCTCCATCTGTTGAAGAGAAGGAAGACACCAAAGGTGATATTTTGAAAGCTTTAAATTATACTTTTTCTACTGTCGCCAAAGTTTAAAAAAAAACTATTAAGATTTTGTGAAATTGCTATATTTTTATTATAAAGTTCTCCGCATAATTTTTATTATAATTTCTTACAGAAACTAGTCCACCAGCTGAAGAGCCAGTAAGTGAAATGTTTTGCGTTTAGATGTGTTATAATTTGTGCATTAAGATTTGTTGCAGTTAACAATATTTCATTGTTTAATAATTATGACAGTTTGAGTATCTTGTTTTATTATTGTTGTTGTTGTTTGTTTTTCTTAAAAAATGTTTGCATTTTTTTTTAATTATCCACTGAATCATAACAATGTTTTTGTTTCTTGTTTATCATAATGGAGCCTTGACATAAATATATGTAAACTTTAAAAATAGGTAATAGGCTTTGGTAGTTATCTTTTCTTTAATTTTACAGAAACGTAGCAGAATTCATGTAGGTCCAAACTACTTGCACAACCATTTTTAACATTTCTATCAAATATTTAAAGTGAAAAAAAAATCAGCCCATTATTCATTATTATTTTCCCATGGAACCAGATGTTATATACTTTTACATTTTTGCTCTCCAGTTTGCTACCTATTAAATTAAGATTTTTTTTTAAAGACATTATTATTTTTCTGAAAATTAACTTTTTGATACATTAAATTTTTCTGATAAAATGTACTTAAAAAAATTGTTTTGAAAGATCAGACATTATGCACTTTGAAAATATTTCTTTAGAAAGATTTAATCAGACGATAATCTGCAAATATATTAATTGGTAATTCCAATTGTTATTATGTTCCTCATCCCTAAATCTCTACTTATTTTTGTTTTTCTTGTGCATCGTCCCAGTTTTTAATGTTTTTTTATTTAGCTTTTTCATTTTTAATCAATCAAGAAAGAAAAAAACCGTTTTTTGTAGCTAGTGTTTTGTGCTGATTAACAATATTACTTTACATTTATATGTTTAAAATTTATAGATGATTATCACCTAATTTACTTCCTTTTTTAAATTTGACAATCTCAATAACTTCATGAGATTTTATTCATTTCATTAAGCTGCTTATGATGATTGAAAAATGAGATTTCAACTTCACTGCATAAAATTAACTAGCACTAAAAGTGTTGTTGTTTTTTTTAAAAATAGAAACATGAATAACACCATCTTCCATCTATTTCTGGAAAATCAAAATATATTTTTTAAGTGACCAAAATTAAATGTTTCTTGTGCATCATGCTCTGTATTGTATCCTTGCTTGCAGCCCAACTTCATTGACCCATTATCTGTGTTAGCCTCCCCTGTTGCCTCGGTCATTACCCAGACAAAACCTACCCCACCAATACCTTCTGCATCTCCCAAACTGAAACCAGCCAGTCCTGTAAAAGTTGCACACTCAGCACATTTTGTAAGTATTATTATTAGTTCTTTTTGGTGACCTGGTGGAGGTTAAGACCTTGTCTTTATGTCTGAAAGGCTTCATTGGAGAAGCTTAGATACAGCAGGAAATTTACTTTTAAATGAGGAAAGATACTTGTTAAAAAAAAGTGAAGATGCTTCTAAATAACTAAAGATACTTGTAGATTATTACAGTCGTTACTGTTTCTTAACCACTTACCTTTCACAGTTGTATTTCATTAAAAAGTTAACACTTTTGCTAATAATTATACTGTTTTAAATTGTATAACTGTGTCTATTAAGCTGTTACATGTATACACATTTTTTTTCTTAGTTCCTTGGAGCATTTAACCTTATACATCTTATAAAAAGTAATCTGTCAAATATTTTGCTGATTTTTTTTTAAAGCTAACAATGTGTTTTTACATGTATATTTATTGCTGAGGGAAAAAAATTTTAGAACTTTTTTTTTATGTATACATGTATTGTCTTAGTTCGTATTATGTTAACCTCAAAGGGTTCAATGTAGTTGGCATCATACCAGTAGTGTTAATTTATGAGTTTGATTTTTCTAAATAGAACGCTATAAACTTTTGGTTATTTCTTCAAGTCAGTATGTGTCTATTACTATTAAAACTACTTAAAATGTATCATTATTTGGTGTGAAAAGTTACATGATTATTTTATACTCAAATCATACTTTTGTTATTGCAAACAGATGTCTCCTGGTATTAATCCTGCAGCTTTACTACCTGGAGCTAGTCATCCTAGTCTAGGTAAAGCACTGGAGCGATCAGAATCTGTAGATTTTGACCAGCCGGCAGAAGCAGAGATATTAGCTAGTGCTAGCAAGGTAAGGATATTGTATTTTAGATTTATTTTAGATTTATTGCATTTTAAAAAAGACATTTATTTTTTTTAGTTTTTTTTTAATCTTTAACAAATCAATCCAAAAAAAATTTTCATACTCTTCTTTACAAAAAATTAAGGATCGACCAAAACTCAACAGACGACGGCCTCAGAGTCGCAAAGCCCGCATCATGGCTGCTGGAAGTAGTGGCATCAGCTTTGAAGACAGCACACCTACATCACCAACGGCCCCTGCTATTCCTGAGGTTTCAGCTTTGACTGAGGCTGAAGCTTCAGAGCCTCCTAAGAAAGCCAAGTCTGGATCCCCAGATCCTATTGGTGCTAAAGAACCTAGTTCCAAACCAGCTTCCATGGACTTATTTGGCAACGATGACTTAATTGAAGGACCTTCATTGAAGCTGATCACTGGAACAGCAAAAGAGTCCAGTGAACAAGATGATATTTTTAGCAAAGATTCTTTTGGCTCTAAGAGTGCTAAAGAGAAGGCAGTTGCTGAGGATTTGTTCTCATCACCAGCTGCTGACACCCTGAACTCTGGAGACAGTTTGCTTAATGCTGCCCCAGCCAAGCCTGAGAGCGCTGCAACGAAATCTGCCGCAGCAAAGAAAGACATTTCCAGTTCTGTAAATAATCAAGTTGATGATGACCTGTTCAAAGCATCCGCGAAAGCAAAGCCCAGCAAGGTTTCCCCAGTACTGGATGACGATGATGACCTCTTTTCTTCCTCTTCGCTGAAAAAGGGAGAGCGAACTAAAGACAGCAAAACAGAAAATGTTAAAGACTCTGAAAAGAACAAACCTGTTGTTGATATATCAAGCTCTAAGAAAAACACACCCGTTGATGATGAGGAGGAGGACATATTTGCCGATTCCAGTCTGGGAAAGAAAAAAGGTCAGACATTATTTGTAGTTGTACCACATGATTTTAAAAGTTGGGTGGCCCATTTTTTTTTTTTTTATTATTTTTTTTTTTTAATTAATGACATTTTTCTTTTATTATATGTTTACTCTACATATACTACATTAATAGTATTGTTGTTAGTCTCAATATAAATGTATGTGTTACAGGTATGTCACGTATGTGACATCACTGCCACCGGGTTTGGCAGCTGATGTTGTTTTAGTCAGTCCTCAATTCAGACATGGAGTTGGAAGTGTTGTTTTCATTTGTTATGCCTGTGATTAAAGTTAGAAAGCTAACAACTCATGATTCTTGTTCCATTCTTTAACATGGTAGCACGTGTGTTAATGTACCATTTGTGAATATTTCAAAGTGGAAAATATTCATTAAGAATTACGAGGATTGCGTACAAGGACAGTAAAAAAGAAATGGAGAATCATTTCTACCCACCAGGCAGGCTAGAACTGTTAGATGTTCTAATGTGGCAGAGAATTACCGGAGTTGGAGGGGGCACCTCTAGTTATACATGGAGGCCACTGGGGCAGCAGAGAGAAGTAAGCCATGGAGGGTAGCTATTATGCCCAATGTACTGGACAAACTATTGACATATTTGAGCAGTTGGACTTTGAATCAGAAGATGATAGAAAAGACCCGACCAGCTATTGGAAAAGCTGGAGAAGTACTGCATCCCAAGAAAGAACAAGGTGCTGGAGGCATTTCGATTTTGGAGTGCAAGTACGTAAAACCATTTAAGTTTTTTTTAGCCGACGATAGAAGCAAGGCGGATCTTTGTAAATATAAGGAAAAAGGATGATTATATATAAGAAAGTTTTCTACTTGCAGAGAGAATGGCAAAAAAGACTACCATAGCAGACAGAACTCAGCGTCAAATAGGCAATAGAAATATGCCAGTCCTGCAAAATTAAGCTAAAAGGGTTAGATGAAATAACGAAGACAAAAATAAAGGAAAGATCAATAGTGAAAGTGGATGTTAAGCTCAAGAGAGTGGCAACAAACAACAACTGACCAATACAACCTGTGCTCGACAACACACCTAGCTCACCCGCTATGGTCAACAGGGATTTAATGTGTTCACTGGAAACAATGAATAAAAAAGAAAATATACAAGACCTCAGAGAAAGAAAGAATTCATCATGGAAAAATGACATTTAAATAACAAAATTTTAAAATAATTACTTTTACATTAATTAATTTGTAATTGTTAGATAATTGTTGTATTTTGTTTAAAGGAAAGAAGATTTTAATAGTATTGTTGTTTTTCTCATTATAAATGTATGTGTCACAGGTGTGTCTCATGTGTGACATCACTGCCACCTGGGCTGGCGGCTGATGTTTTGTTTTAGTCAGTCCTCTATCTAGCCGTAGAGTTGAACTGTTGTCTTCATTTTTATGTCAGTGATTAAAGTTAGAAAGCTGGACAACTCATTTGTCTTGTTCCATTCTTTAACAAACTAATAATTTTTAAGTAAATCTTGCAAGTTAATAAATATTATTTGTATATCTGTCTTGTTTTTTGTTATTGTTTCAACATATAGTTCAGGACATATGGATATGTAAAAAAAAGACATCAATTATATTTTCATTAATTAATTATTTTTTTTATGTTTCGCTATTTGGTTCATGTGTTGCTTGCATTATGCATAATATAACTTTCAAATCTAAATCAAAAAACCTTTAATTGTACGGCGGGTGTACATCTTTACTGCTATTTCCTATGTTTTCTTTTTTTTTTTTTATAGTTCAATCTTTTTAAATTTTTTCTATGAATCTATCAGCACTTTGTTACCAACAACATCAATTCAAAACATTGCTTAATTGAATGTATTTATAATCCAAAGTTAATGTTAAGTTTCAAGCTCAACTTTTTAAAAACTAAATGAACCTTGCTTTAAAAAAATCATTTCTTTCAGATGTTGTTTTAAACATTGCTGAAACAAAAAGTCATCAAAATATTGTTTTGTTAAATAGATCTTAAATTGTACTACATTAAAAGAAAATCATACCATAAAGTGTCTGCAATTATCATTTTTTCATCGATAGAAACGAAACAGAAAAAGTCAACCCTTGATGATGATTTATTCGGCAGTAAAAATCAAGATGTAAGTTATCATTAAAATTTCTCTAACTACAACTTACCATTTAATAAGATAATTATTTTAGCTGTGCCTGTGTCTCTTCAGTCTCCTGTTCCACACTCTTTTTGAATTCTACAGTATATCCAGTTTCCCTTATTTATTCCACTCAAAAGAGTTTTATCTAATTATTTAAACCTTTTTTTTTAATTACAATTAATTAGGTTGATGGGATTGATCCAAAGATATTGAGTCACTTAACAGAAAATTAGACTTATTGTAAAAAATATTGTATCATTTTAATTTGAACAAAAAAAATTGTTGAGTGCTCCTATGTGAAATATCAATCACCCCTTATCAAATATTATATTTGTATGAGTAAGTTATTTGGCTACTTTATTCAACAATGGGAATTCTGACTTAGTAATACACACCCACAGATACATATATATATTACTAAATTAGTAAAAAGAAAAATAATTACCATTATATGAGAGCATGCACAAAAGAATGAATTAAAACTAAAATTTATCTGTTAACTGTGTAGTCCTGGAAGAACATTATATGAAGACATACACACTAAAATATCAAAACAATATAATATTAAAAATGTCACAATTTTTATCAAAGTTTACATTCTCATTTTGAATAAGTTGTGATGTATAATGTCATTTATAAAAATACTACATACTTGATGAATTAATTTCTTCTGTACTAATTTCTAAATCTGTTAAAAAAATTAATGTATCTAATCAGAAGGATAATTTTATTTTATTTTTTCAAAATTAAGAAATTTGATTTGTATGGCTCAATCAGGTGCTTTATTTTAAAAATATAATTAACTGAAAATCCTCTTACGATCAAATTTATTGTGTTATTTTAAAATAATATTTTAATAGGACAGCAAGAAAGCAGCTAGACCTAGAAAGGCAATAACTAATGAAGCCAAGCTACTGAGTGACACAACTGATATTTTTAGTGATATTCCAGAACTCACTGCTAAAGACACAAAGAAGAAAGTAACAAAGAAAGCTCCAGAAAAGAAAACTATCTTCAAAGATGATGTTGGTATGTATTCATTTTTTTATATTACATTATGGCTGCTATTGAGCTATAATGTAACTGGAGTGCTCCATACTAAACAGAAAAAAAAAAATGTATTTGAGTAACTAGAAACACAAATATTTTATTATGAGTCCATTTTTAGCCATATGGTAATTTGTAATATTTATGCTCATTTTATCATGTGTTGTTTTCTTCTAGATGACATATTTGCTGACACACCTGTTGTGACATCTAAATCTAAAAAGGATGTGAAGAAAAAGGCAGTGCAGAAAACCCCAGCTGTTGACACAGATAACATATTTGATGATCCATTGAGCTGAAAGGTTTATTAATTTAGTCGAAGGTTTGATCATTTCATAATAAATTTATTTTCTTATATTTTAAATGCTGACTTATAGTGTATTGATTCGAACATTTTTTTATAATAATGCTGTTTTATTTATCAATATCTCGGATTGTAAATCTAGTAAAAAAGCATATGGCTGAAGATATTTTCAGCCAAGTTTAAATTATTAATGAATCAAGGAATTAATTTAAAATAGTAAATATATTGAATGGCATAGTGGTTATTGACTTTCCATTGTATTTATTGTTCACATTATTGACATTCTGTACATTTGTTACTTTATTTGTGATTCATAAAATAACATAGCTTGTTTTGTTATTGTATATATTCATGTTCAAGTATGCAATATAATGTACTGTGTGTCATTTAATTAGTTTTAGAAAAAAAAGGCCAAATAAGGATCTACAGTAATTTAACTTGCAGAATTAATGCAGCTTGTTATGAAAAACTTCAGATTTTAGCATAATCAAGGCAATGTTATATACATGTATTATTGTGACAAGAATTAAATTATCACACGTCACCATTTAAGTTTTCACCTTTCCTTCTGTACCATGAATGACCCCTATAAAAACAAACAAGCTAAATAATTTTTTGTTATCAGTTATTGGCTTGAGGAAAAAAAAAGGGGAATTTCAGACACATTTTATATGATAGGTGACAAGACAATGGAGTCTGCCCTTCCTATTCATCAAGTCCCTTTATAACATGCCCATTCATTCTTTTAACAAATGATTTTATGTTAAAAGTGCTTAGTAAGGCACACTGATTATTTTTGTATGTTTACATTTTATTTTTCACTTTAAAAAGCTGTTATTAGACATAAACTTTTAATCAGTACAGTATTTTGATTTTACTCTGTTTTCAGAATTTAAATAATCAGGAAAATTATGATATTGAAAACTGGAAATCTTTATTCATTAAATACTTTATTGATGGCAGAATAAATTTTATTGGTATTGTAAGTAAATATAAAAAACTGATCATTCTTAATGACTAATGTCATCATAATAGTTGTAGATTTGTTACATGAATGTTTTCCAAGTCTGCAGAATTTCACTGAAAATTTTGGACCCTTGACTCTTTGTGCAAATTAATTTGAAAACAGATCCTTTTCTCCAACCCCCTCCCTCTTTCCCCCAACTTTTACCATACTGTAGAACTCTTTTTATCAAACACAAAATGTCTATCTCTGCTGACTACATTATAAACAGAGTATGTTTTCAGATCTTTATCATTGTCAAAGACATAACTCTTTATAAATGTAAAAATATCCATGTTCAATACTATGTTGTGCCTTACAAGTGTTACAATCAAAATAGTGTTCTGCACATAGATAACACAATATTCAATTGCACTTTGTTGTTGTTTTTTGGCTTCATTTACCCTTCAAACTTTTCAGTACATGCAGTAACGTTTGAAAAAAAAACTTTTAATATAATATATTAAGAATGAGCTCACCTTTTTTTTTTAGAGTGGTTATATTTTAAAAGATGTCACTTGTTAATTTAAATCAGCAACACTCACAGAAAAACATTAGGTTGTGAACCACTGATCTAGATAATTTTTTTCTTGCTTATTTTGCCAATGATCCAGAATAATTTCTTCATCTCTATAGGTTATTATTTTCTTTGATTTGTTTCTTATTGTTTTTTTCTATATAATTAAATGTTGTTTTTTTATGCTAATGTTGGGGGGGAGGGGGGGGAGTTTTTTTTTTTTAGTTTTTTATATTTTTTAGTATATTTTTCAAACACTCACCTTTTGAGTTTCTCTAGACAATACAGTTTTCAATTATTTTGTTACGATTATTTTGGTTGTAACTCAAGAATTTGTTTTTGTGAAGACATTGTCATTTAGTGTACTAAAATTTCTGTCTAAACTTTGCACTGCGTTCATTTGTTTTTTAATAGCTTGTTAAAAAAAAAAATAATTGTGTACACTCTAATTTTGTTAAATAACTCCAGCAGCAGCCATTGTGAATGTTTTACTTTTTCCCGGTATATAATTATTAATTTGGAAGAGTGAGACCATTGGATTGATCCACTAACAGAAAGTGTAATTTTTTAACCACTGTTTTTTTTTTTTTTTACTGAAATTTGGTTATGCTCATATTGAATAGTCAAAAGGTTCCAATTCTAAATCCTCTGCTTTAAGGCTGTTAACAAATATTTTTTGCTTTTTCAAATGCACTTGATTAGCTTGTATTTTACAACCAAACCATTAAAAGAATTATTTATCATTTTAAACATTATATATTTTTATTTTGTATTAGTAACAGCTACTGTTAACTTATGAGAGTCTTCAGGAAAAAGAGGCAAAGTCACCAAAAAAACACTATGCCCATTTTTTTTTACAAGGACATCCCCAAGTCTTCAGCATATTGAACATGGACAGCATGACAGGATTAAGACTTCAACAAATTCTTTAATAGTAATTAAACTAATTATGACCATTTTTAGGTCCAAAATAAATCTAAACTTATTTTTTTAGCGCATTTTTTTCCAACAGACAAACAAAATGCATTGGCTAATTATATAGTTATAAGATATATAGACAATGCCTCTTCTTTTCCCCCATGGACTCCTTCTATATAAAAATACATTGAGATCACTAGTATTAACAAAATCTAAATAATTTAATTTAAGTCTTGTTACAAAACTCCAGTTAATGTTTACTTGTGTTTATATTACTTATTGATTGAAGTAAAATTACAATTACATGGTAAGTTTTAATTACCTTTGATGTGGATGTGTCCATACAAAATGCTCAGTAAATTTTGGTTGCAAATCACTTTTTAATTGTTTCTATTGTTCATCTCAAAAAAAAAAAAAAATGTTCAATGTTATTTCACGTTTTAGAAAACATCTAGTTCATTGACAAGGATATTCCAGAATTTTTTAATTTTCCATTTATGATTATAAGAAGTGCTTTTTTTTATAGTAGATAGAAGCATTGACTTGTGACCCTATGTAAGAATTATTTTTTTTATAACCATATGCTCAATGATATTTTGAACAGACTCATTACTAACTATGAATGATTAGATTATATTTATTTAAATAACACTCTAATTGTGCATAGATGGACTTGCATTTGAAAACATTCATAGTTTTAGGTTTATTAAATTTTGTCGTCAGTATTCTTTATTGATTTCAGGTCAGTAGATAAAAATGCAGTTTTTTTTTTAATAAGTGCATTTAAGAGTTATGTTTGTACACAACTTTTGTCTATCCTTGTTTTATTTTCTTCTGTATTAATAGAAAACAATATTTAGTACCTTGTTTAATGACTTTATAAAATGTATGTGATAATATTAAAAAAATTAAATAAATTTCCATTTACTAGCGTTATTCTGATGTTTATAATTTTTTAATGTGTAGGCTATGCATGTTGTAGATCTTTCAACTTGTTTTGCTTTTAATTCCTCATTTCTTCTAGAGCCAGATTTTAGTCTTACAAATAGTGAGACCAAATAATTAAGGTTGAAACTTTACTGATTTAAATAGTGTTGGTACGCTTTATGAAAATATTATGAAAACAATGAAATCAAATAATCTGATTATAAGCTTTCATCTGGTAAACTTTTTTCAATCTGTATGCTTTGCAAAACCTGGAACTCAGAAATACATTGTTTTCTCAGTTGCATAATTGAGTCCCGGTGCCATTATGTGCTAATCCCCTGCATCAAAACAAACTGGTATGATGGAGCCCTGTGGTAAAGATGGTATGATGGAGCCCAGTGGTAAAGATCATATGATGGAGCCCAGTGGTAAAGATGGTATGATGGAGCCCAGTGATAAAGATGGTATGATCCCAAGGCCTGACTCCTGTTTTACCCCCAGCAATGAGGCGGACCTGGGCTACGTCAGACTTGGTATACGAATTCATAGAGGATGGGGACACTTTCCATTTTTTGTACTTATCTAATGGACAAACTAACAAGTATCCATTGAAGGAAACTTAATGGCGTATTTGTTTTCAAATTTCCAGTATAAGGTAAACATGGGGGGGGGGGAGGCAGAGGATAGAAGGGAAAGAAGAACAATGACCGCCGTCAGCCCTATGCCGAGTTATTTTATATTGATTATTGTATCGCCATGCTGCCCCATATATGTTTTTAGGTTGCCACCTCATTGCCTTTGGCACACAGGAACAAAGATAGACTAGATATATATGGAAGAGAGAAAATAAATGTTTAAAAAATGGTAGGTCATCCTACCAGTCGAGCGAAAAAAATAACTAATGTCTGCATCAGCCCCGTAGCCAAGGGAGGGGGCGCTTAAAAAGAGGAAAAAATAAAGAAAAAGTAACTAAAATGAGAAGGTACCCTCTTGCTGGGTATTGGTGCCCCCCTGCTTACTTTGACCTGGCTACGGCCTGGTCTGCATTCATTATCTTTCATGTTGTTTACGGCAGACCCTTGCTACCATGGGCGTATTCATGGGGGGGGGGGGGGAGGCTACATTTTGAAAAAATGTCATAAAGTTGTTATTTGCCCCCCCCCCCACCCGGAAAAATTCCTAGCGACGCCCATGCTTGCTACCTTTATAATAACTTTGAGAGTAGCCTACCTTCTACTATTTATGTCATTATTATAGCATTCATTGACTTGAGAATGGAAATCAATGGTATAGGAAACCTAACTGAATACCAATAGACATTCCTGACAATATCATAGGATCAGCTGTTAGTATACAATTATTGTTATATTGATCAGGGTCAGGGAGACGAATGGCCCAGCAGTGTAAACCGCACGACAGTCGACATAAAGAGTCCTGTGCTCGATCTCCTTTAAGAAGCAATGGATTTTTTCAGGCCAATATGAAAAGTCCGTTGTTGTCTCGTTAATGTGGCCGATGTGGGAAGATCTGCCACACCTGTCAAAGTGGTAATGTGCGAGTGTCTGTCATAACTGTCAGTGTGACAGGTTGTGTTTACCTGCTATATCGTCCAGCATGACAGAGTGCGAGACAGCAACAGTCAAAACAGCCAGATTAGCAAGGTGTGTGTGCACTAAGCTTAATTGGGCCAAGTAATTCCAAAGCGTACCTTTTTTTAAATGAATTACCCTTTTTTTTTGTATTCCATTTATACACGTACTTTTATAAATGTATCAACTTTAATCTACATTTTTAATGAACAATAGTGTACAAATATACAGTATGCATAAAACTAATATTTCTATATTAAATTTACTTGAAAAAGAAGCTTACAAAAAAATATTGTAGAACTCTGAAGGCCATAACGATCGAGTAGCTTTGTTTTTTACTCAAGTCAATGACATTCCTGATAATTTTGATATCACTATCGCCACTATTGGTTAAAAAGACCTTGCTGATATTCAATACAGCAGATGTTTTCAACCTTTTTTACCCTGCGGACCCCACAGACATACCACGCTCGGGTGGCGGACCCCAGAGACCAAGGTGCCCTGGCCTTAACTTTTCGTACCTCAGGTCGGGCCCTAATATGTCTTATTAAGTTTACGGATGCAATCTACTTAAATTCTGATAAACGGTAGGCCTACGCGCACATCATGTAAAAGTCATTTTACATACGGGAATATCTACCTATCCAAATAATGAAATACTCACCGAGTATTTATTCCACTGGTATGTCCGTTACACAGTTTCCTGTTCAGTGGGAAGGCTGTGCCTTTTTGGCACTACAGAGTTTGTCCAAACATGGTGGTATGCGTTATAACCATATGTGTATTTCATGTTCAATGTCCAGACTGGATCTGTACTTGGTTACAGTATCAGCAGAGAATACAGTTTCGCACAAGTACGTCGTAGAAAATGGTAGCAGGACATTGATGGCTTTGTCTGACAGCAGCGAGTACTTCTGGAAACATGTTAGCCAGAACGACAACAGTGACAGTCTGCTGAATTGCAAGCGCAGTGTCCTGTCGGACTTCGCACATGTCGACTGCTGCTGGTAGAATTAGCTCTTCTGCAATTGTGTGAGGTTTTTTTTGGAACGCGCTATTCGTAATGCTACTAAATATGACGATCGAAGAGCATTCTCGTTCACAGTAGTGCAGGCCACCAGTTTGCCTTTCTGTTTCAAATAGAGCTCTTTCCGCATCTCAAAGTATTAATTCGGTTTACTGGCAAGTTCCGAATGCATTGTGGTCAAATGGCGCCTCAATTTGGCAGGCTTCATTGGATCGTTCGATAATGTTTGCAAGCACACGACACAAAGGGGTTGGTCAGCATCGGTCTCCCCCTGCGGTGAAGCCGAATGATATATATTCTGGATTATACTTGCGCCGTTTTCTTTTTCGTTCGCCTTTGGCTGCTTGATCATCAGAATCTTCCAGGTTCTGGTCAGTTTTCCTCTTCACAAATTTATCCATGCTACTAGGTGTCATAACTATTCGTATTATTAGTTATACATTGTGCGTAATTGTGAGTGTCTGTCTTCACTTCTCTGGTAGCGATTTACACTTTATTTAAACTTGTACTTATTCACAGACTACACAAATAAATGATTTAAATTGCCAAGTCCTATTCGTGTAGTTTAAGTGACGATTACACAAAATATAATTTCAAAATATGAGTAGCATAAAACTATACAATCCAAGATACATATTCACTGAAACATCACTACTCTATCCCGTGGGTTGCGTATTTTTGTGGAACTGTATGTCTGTAACACTCTGTTCTCCTCCTCCCCTCTCTTTCTCTCTTCCAATCTCTATGCCTATCAAAAGATCTGCTAACTTCTTTTGTAAGACCCTAATTACTGCGTCTTCTCACCTATGTTGTTGTCTCTGATTGGTCCATCCATCATTGGGGATATTCTGTTATTTCAGTCAAAACAGCAGTAACCCTAAAAATTTGTAATTTAGTGACAAACTAGTCTCATCCCTGACCCAATGATCCATATTCTTGAAAATACAATGTTTGACCTATATTCTTGTATATACAATGTTCAACCTAGAAACTTTGGGACACTGATTCTTTGTAACATTTATCAAGCCCATGTGGAAGTTCGGCGCCATACATACGATACCAGACAGTAGATAATTAGCTTTTCACAACATTTGTCTCTTGAAAACACAAGGCCGCTAAGCCTTGCTTTTAATTCCAGCCTAACCAGGTCATCTTTTTCCCAGGTATGTGTCACCTAAAAATACAAACTCTCTCTAAACATGACCGACATTGTAATCTCATGGTATCTATGGCGCATTCCGCCCTTCTAAAGTATGTTATAAAAACATTACAGCATGATCAACCAGACCTATTTATCAACAATACACACGATGTCGCACTTGCGGATGTTTTAACAGTGACGCCATAGCTCAGTAAGTAAGAAACATTGCCAAGATGACACGACTCAAAAACTCACTACACAAGGACATGTAGTATGCAGTCTAGTTCATATTTCAGACGTAGCATAAGCAAATACTAGCGGAATTTTCATTTCTGCACATTGTTGTCTGTACCGGAAACATTGGCATAGCTTGTATTTTTTTTTTTTGTTATGCTAAAAGCTGACAAATCAACCAAACCAAGCAATATTTTATACGAGAAATTCGCTAATTTCATTGACTTGCCCACGGACTCCTTTCAAGCATCCCGCGGACCCCCGGGGGTCCGTGGACCACAGGTTGAAATCCTCTGCAATACAGGAAATGAATTTTAAACGTTATCTACACACGATTGATCTGCACCAGAGATGAGCGGACAGCGGACGCGTCCGCTTGCGGACGCAGATCCGCAGACTTTTACGAATCCGCGGACTGACAGCGGACGCTTCGTATGGTTAAGTTGCGGACTCGCGGACTGACGCGGATCTTCTTTAGCGTTACCATAAACAATTTCAAGTCATTTAAACAGCTAAATTTCAGCAATGCGGACGCGCGGACTGACTGCGGACCATGGTTGTAAGATTCTGCGGACGCGGATCATTGATAGAAATCCGCGGACGAACGCGGACGCTAAATTTCAAGATCCGCACACCTCTGATCTGCACGTATAAAAAATGGTAACTTGTATCGCCTTTGGCGTGTTGCAAATTGTTGAAAATAAAATAAAAAGCTAATTAATTCATGCTAATTGAAAGAGGCGAGACCAGAGAAATTAAAGAAGTGTCGGAAATTAAGTTTCTGAGGCCAAACTAAAATTGTATTTCGATGTGTTAAATTTGATAATCTAATTGGCATCGTATAAATAATAATGAACTACTTGTATAAGTTGTATTTGCATTTTGCATGTTAAAAAAATCATTATTAAAAAAGCCCATTATTAATTATTGTAAAACTGGGAAATATTGCGAAAAAAAATGTTAACTTTTTTTTTTTTTTTAAGTTTGGTGTCAAAACGAATGTCAAAGGTCACACGATAGGGTCATCAACATACGATCGATAATCATCATGGCTTCGGTTTCCCCTCTTTATGAAGGCTCTCGTCTTTTGCTATCGGTTTCAGAAAAAACAGGAGTTACTTTAGATCAAGTAAGATATTTAATTTTCTAAACCTTGAAAATGTCATACGATAGTCACATTCACCGGCTCGTGCGTATCTTCGCACGACACAGAATAAGAATGGTTATCTTGGTTTCTTGTAGTTAGACATAAGTCATGATAAGTTGTCTAAGACTAAGTTATACGCTAAGACTAAGCCTAAGTTATTATGCCGCTCTTACATTCTGAGCTGTAATTTAACTGAAATGCTCATTCGGTTGAAAGACCGGAGTGTATTTATCTGCCACCATAAGGATTGGTGTCTCAGAGATGCCCTCCCGATGCAAGATAGGGTATCTAAGACTGTACAATACTTGTTTTACTTTAATTACCAACTACCTTTAGCTCGAGTAATACTGGAGTGCTTTTTTGGAGTACTTGTACTCGTAATTACACCTTGGGTACTTTTTACTCATACCCTTACTTTCTATTAAAAAATATATTTACCTACATTTGCTTTGCATGATCGGTACTTGGAACATCTCTGACTCATTAAGACCTTAATTGGTAAGCCCCAACCAGACTACATCTTGCGAATTCCATATCTGTTTTGCTGCATTAATGTAGCTAATCAAATATTCAGACTAGTAAAGCTTTCCGAAGCGAATCTCTGCTGCTTGCAGTTTTTTTCCTGCTGGTGTAGTTTTCACAAAGGTAAACTAACCAACATGGCCACTAAAAAATATCAATTCAAATAGAAAACAGATGAAATATTTTTAAGGTCCCTGGATATAATAAAAATAATTACCGTTTAATGAATGATTCTGCACTTAAAAAGGTGTAAATAATATATTTCTCTATAATCAAACTTTAAGACGGCTGAGCCCAACTGTAAATTGTTTATTGAATTTTCTGGCATAGATGATAGAGCTATGCAAGTTTGACTATATTTCAAGTCACCTTATTGAATTATGGGGAAATTAAGTAACCAATAAGCTAGCAATGTATTGACACAACAGAAATCTCATTGGACGATTGGTTTTCCAACTGGCTGGAATCTCAGATGAATTATTATATTTTTTTTTATTATTTAGAAAAAAATCATTTGCTTGATAGAATTAGTAATTTTAACAATTACTTTGATAAAATTATAAAATATCTCTGCATCTTTTATCTCAAACAAATCCTTTCCTTAAAAAAAAATTGTAATCAGAAGTAATTTGCCTTGGAAACAAAACCCCATTATCTGTAGTTGTAATGCAAGGATCTCATGTGATTTTGTTTGCTTTTGTTTTTTGTGTGATATTTTTTTAAATATAATAATTTTATCCTGTACTTATGGATCATATGCATACATTTAGTTGTTGTTTTTAATCAATAACATAGAAACTGAAAGAAATTAATGTGCAATCGAATGATTAGAATGAAAAAAAATTGAATCTTGCTTTTCTGTATACTTTAAAACAAAAAGTCAACTTCTTTTATAATTTCTTTTTTTTTAAAAATCAGGTCAACTTTGTGGCTGCACAGTTTTCTGCACTTTTGTTTGGCTTTATTTTGCGTTATTGTCTACCTCACAGCCTTGGGAAACCACTATGGCGGTCTTTATTTTGTTTAATAACAGGCCTCCTACTTCTGTATTTTACGATTGGATGGTAAGTTGAGCACTAATCTCTTTTTATTGTTTTAAACAGTTGTAGCCTTTAAGTTTATAGTACTTTGCTTTCATCCCTAATGGGTTTCACTTAGAAATGTCTTTTTCGTTTTTATATATATATTTATTTTTTTGCTTTAATATCTTGTTTTAAAGATTTGCATGCAAAATAAAAGTAGTTTGATAGTCACTATATTTAGCTTAAACGAACACAATCATAATTAAAACTTTGTTATGCTTTCTACTGAAAAGGATTTTTTTTTCAGGGACATAAGGGTTAAATTAGTTTATAATTAGTAAAGTGATTAGCACTTTGTAGCAATAGTAGAAGCATTCTTTTGGATATATGTTTTAACCTAGAATTGGCTTTAACTTATCACTATTATTTTTATTATAAAAACGTAATAATAGAATCAGAGCATGAATGCACTATGAACATTCATGTAATATTAGTGAAGTAGAATTAATTTAAAATAACTTCATTATATAAATGATCACCATTTAACATATATCAGAGCAGACTGGCACATATATTTATCAGATCTTTGAAGTCGTCTTAGCTTACCAGTTATTTGAGCATTTAGAAGAGCAACAGTAATCTATAATTACTGTAGTAGTCTTGTAGAGCACTATCTTCAGTTGCTTGCATCTTTTCATTTACTCCAGGTCTTTGTGGATTGTTCTACTTCAAGTTGGTGGTTGTTATTTGCTCATGCAGTTCTTAAAAACTGACTATATGCAATTGTATGTATATTAATATCTCATTGTATGTGTTTAAATAAAATATTGTCGTTCATGTTGTTCTCTATCAGATAATCTCTGAATTAAAATGAAGAAAATTCTTAGAAAATAGCAGGGAAATAATTTTCAGAAAAATTGTGTACTTTATAAATAATTATTGTTACTGAAAGTTATACAGCTTAAAAGAAGTTGATACAAAAGTTTTAATAAATATTACAGTAGTTATCTCCATCAATAATAAATTTTGTGAATCTGACTAAATATATATTTTTTTTTTCAGAGTTGTCTTTTTTTTTGCTCTTGGATACATGTTGGTTATGTATGTTTTGAGAAATCAAAAAAATTTTGATGACCTTTGTTATGATGCGACATAGTGAGTATTAGTTACTACATTGTTTTTAATATTGTTTTGACAATGTTAATTGCTAAATAGTTAATAGAAAAAAACAACTTTTTAAGATCAAGTCTTTAATGGGCCAGCACATTTAGGTGTTAGTTAGTATGTTTAAACAAATATTCTTGGCCCTAACAGGCCATCGGGGCAGATAAAGTGTAACCTCGACATATGGAGGGATTGTTTGGTTAGCCCAAAACCCAGCCGCCTTTACTTCCCCAACCAAAGTCAGGTATCCAACAAAAGCTGGGTGAACTTGTGGGATGACTTAGCACTAAATTTCACCTGGAAAAAATTCCATGGTTCTCACAGAGGATTGAACCCAGGACTCTCAGGTCGAGTATCTACGCCGCTCAGCCACCTGTCCCATTTGTTAAAAGTTCCCTTAGCCCTACTGGGCCATCAGGGCAGATGAAGTGTAGAATTCATCTGTTTCTATAAGCTCGGCATATGAAGGGGTTGTGTGGTTAGCACAACGCCCAGCAGCCTTTACTTCCCCGATTTAAATCAGGTACCCATTTAAAGCTTGGTGGACTTGTGGGACGACTTTGCATCAAATAACACCCGGAAAAATTCCATGGTTCTCACCGAGGATTGAACCCGTGACTCTCCAGTCGACAAACGAGTATCTACACCACTAGGCCATCCGTCCCACTGTCCCATTTGTTAGTGTGATAAAATTGTGATAAATCTTTTTTCTCTTGATTATTTATAGTCCATTAATGATCACAACTCAGAAAATCACCACCCTGGCCTTCAGCTTAAGTGATTGGAAACAATATCAAAAAGGGGAGAAGATGCCAGAAGAAAGGCTGAAGTGGTCAGTTCAGTAAGTCAATTTTTATATAACTTTTATTTTAGCATGATTCTTTTTTATATTTTTTTTAAGTTGTTGATAAATTATTTTATTAAAAAGATTTTATTACCTTAAATTTTTTATTTTTAATTTATATTTTTATGTAACAACCAGGCCATCTCTATTTTCCAACAAAGTGTAAGTTCTTAAGGTAAAAAGAAGGCACACTAAGAACTAGATGCATTATAAAATTATACAGTTAATATATGGGATAATGTAGTCATTGGGAATTTATTACTTGCCACAGGAGGTACCATGATCAATAAAAAATATTGCACAATCACTTACACATGCTCTCATCTTAAAGTTTTAATAGGATGGCAAATCAAGAATTTAAAAGAGTTTTACTTATTTCACTTAAACATTCACTTACTTCTTTATCAGAAGTCATTTCTTCAGCTAGTATTGATGACTGCAATAATTCAGTTAAACTGGACAATACTTGCAGATATTCTTGGTGTTCTTAAGTAGACAGTGATCTAACTGTTTTGATTTTTTTTACTGAGATCCCATTTTTGATTTAAGTCTTTAGTATTTTTAAGGCTCTAACAACTGCTATTTGAATTTATTGTGTTGATTTCATGTACACAAACTTCAATCAATGGGATGTAATATAATCCCATAGATGCCTCAGGTCAATTGAGTTTCAATACACAATAATGAAAGCAAAGCATTCCCTTACGTCTGCAGGAATGGTATTGATAATTGCATCTTTTAAGTGTTGATGCCAAACAGTATCATCTTGAAGGAATAAATATCATTTTTAAAAAATGGGCAGTTAAAAAAAAATCAACTCTTTTAACAGCTTACTTCAGTTCAGTTATTTGATAGATTATATTGGATGTGTTTTAAACAATTTTTCTTCTTTTTTCTCTGCTTTCTTTAATGACTTCCAATGTTTATCTTGAGGAGCGGATGGCTTGGTAAATTTCTTTTAGCTGAGCAGTTGTGCTCTTTTTTTGATGACGGTTTTGCTGTAGAATCAAGCTTTATGTAAGGTTTTTTTTTTTCTAAGTAGGCTACCTACCCTGAGAAACATTTAAATTTGAAATAATTTAAATTCAATATTATTTTGTTTGTTGCATACAAGTAATAAGATTTTATTGGCATAAAATATTTAAATTGTAATTCGCTTAAGTTGTCATCAGTTTAATTAATTTTAACGCATGGGGAATCATTTTTTAATCCAACATCCAAGTGTTTTAACTACGAGGACTATTTCTGTATACTGTATTATGAATTGAACTTTTAGAATAAATTTGTTTTATTCCAACACGCAAACAGACCATTATATTATTAAATTATGTAGATATTTTTTTTTTCTTCAGAAAAATGCCTAGCTTTTTGGAATATTTTGCCTTTACACTGAGTTTCCAGGGTATTTTAGCTGGTCCTTTCTGCCATTATAAGTTATATAGAGCTTTTATAGAAGGTAACACAAAGGAGAGACTTCAGGTAAATTCTATATTTTATTTTTTTAAATTTGATTACGATGAGATATTAAGTAGTATGAAGTTTTTTTGTTGTTGTTTTCAATAAATTCTTTTGCCACGTTACAGGAATGCAAGCATGCTGTCGAATACATGGATGCTCCATCATCTGTTAGGGTAAAAATAAATTCAGAGTTTGAACTGAAAATAGTCTGATTATCTGCTTTAGAAAGATAATGTTTTGTGGTCTCAGTACATTTGTAACATTCTTGTGATAATACATTTTTATTTTCAGTAATTTCGTTTCATTATTATTTCTCTAAAAATTCTAGAGAGCTGTTGTAACCAAAATAGCTGCTGTTTTCATGTGGATATTTGTGACTGCTGTCATACAGCCTAAGTTTCCTGACCGTAGAAATGTTGGTTGGTATATTTCATTTGTCTGTATGCAATATTGACTTTGTCCAAATATCTTTTTATGTGATCTAGTAAGTCAAATAGCATTGTACTAATGGTCTTAAAAAAATGACTCCGTTAGTGTATCTTATTGAGTGTTTTGTATTGTATAGGGTATTTATAGGGTCAGACCTTGAGTCAGATTATTTCAGATCCACTTGCTTGCCAGTGCACTGGACCCTCTGGGACAAGTGCCCTGGCAGGCACATGCATTAATAAGGGCGCAGTGTCTTAAGGTGTCTTGTATGACTATTATCATCAAACATGTCAGTAGCTAAATCAGGAATTCCTTATCTATAGACCCATTGAGACAGCAAGTATATTTAATTAGCCAAACATCTTTGTCTCATTAAAAACTTCATGTCTTCTTTAAAAATTATGTATTTTTTTTATTTTTTTATAAAGTGCAATTCATGTATATTTCCTTTTTTTTATATTTCAGAACCAGATTTTATAGCAAATAACAATATGATAACTAGAGTGGGCTATTTGTACATATCTTTGTTTTTCCAAAGAGCGAAATATTATGTCTCATGGATATTAGGTGAGATCTGATATAGTCTCTCTTTTTTTCCCCAGAATAAAATGCATGTAACAGAATATAGTTCTTAATTTATTTTGTTCTTGTTTGACTTATCAAAAAGAGTAAAAAGGATGTTGCTTTATAATTTGTTGGTTTGCTTAATTCTAAGCACAATATATTTATCATGAAAATTGTCCTGAAGCTTAAATAAATATTTTAAAATTAGTGAGAAAATTTGTACTTATCTTTTTGCAAATATCTTGAAGCATACATATATTAGGTACCCTGAATTGATTTTTTATGTATTTCTACTTTCTTAAGGATTTTAATAAAGCCAAAGAATTTAAAGATACGTTTTAATTTTTGAGCCGAGGAGTTTGAAGATATTTTTTTACTTTATTTTTTTTAGGGGACACCCCCCCATCTCCCTTTTCTACTTTTATTACATTTGTGGCTTTATTCAGTTTTTTGTTATATTATGTAGGGGTATGTATTTTAATCCATTGTAGGTAAAACAAAAGGTTAAAATGATTAGGAGGGAAGTATTATATAACACCTAGATTTCCCGGGCAGCGCTGGGTATTAGGGCTATAATGTTATAACAGAATGTAAATGTAATATTCCCCAACGTCAAAGCTAATTGCCATTTTTTCTCGCTAGACATTCTACTTTTGATTTCATTTACTGTTTTTTTTTAATACTGAATTCAGCAAAATAAAATATATTTTGCAAATATTTAACATGTTTTAGATTGTAAAAAAATGACATTATAGTACTATTAAAAGTTAAGTTTTATTTTAACAAATACATTTTAATTATTTAAATGCAGACTGATACGCTATTTTAATTTATTTAGCTTTGGTTTTACGTAAAGTAAAAAAAAAACAATATGTAACCTATAGGGGAGGCCACTCATGAGTGTCACACAAATTGCATTTAAAGTTAACCACAACTGCTGTGGTTTTTTTTAAGGGGAGAAATTTAGTAGACACCTATTTGACTATCATTCTCATCACTATCCTCACGCCCCGGTAAAAAATAATAATTTTGCAATAGAATGGGGATGTGAATAACTCTGGCCTGTCCAGTTTTTATTTTTACGATCAAGGCTTATAATCAATCAGAATAATTTAGAGTCTACTATATCTGATTTCATTCTTAATAATGTTGTAACTAACTAATTATCATTATTACTCTTATTAATTTATTTTGTTGGTTGTGGTCAATTTTCAGCTGATGCTGTGTATAATGCTTCTGGCCTTGGTTATGTTGGAAATGATAAAGATGGCAAACCAATGTGGACAGGCATGTCCAATGTATTTGTATGGAAAATTGAGGTAACATGAATTTTCAAAATATTTATTATTATAATTAAGTAGTTGGTTAATATAAACTGATAACATGACTTTTTCATATATGATTCTTTGCGTGTCATTATTTTAGTACAAGTCTCATATGTTTCATATTATGTATTGGACATTAAAATTTGTATATAAAATAGAATTTGAATTATTAAGAAGTCCTGATTTGTTTATTATCTTTTATCCCCCCATTTTAGACAGCCACCAGTTTGAAAGTATATCTGGACAACTGGAACATATTGACAACCCACTGGCTCAGGCATGTCTGCTACATGCGAGCACCTTTCTTAAACTTGCTGCTCACATTTTCTTTAAGTGCACTATGGCATGGTCTTTTTGTTGGCTATTACATCACGTTTGTCTCTGCAGCATTTTTTGTACAAGCTGGAAGAAAGGTAACAAAATGGAATTCATCTATATTGTGACATGATAACAAAAGAAGTTGTAGGTTTAAACTTGGCTTCTTTCATTCAAACTAAAATTTGCTTTTATTAAATACCATAAAAATGTTCCTTTTAACAAAAATATGTAGTGATAGTAAATTGTCAAATGAATGTAAAGGTACAGGAATTTTTATTTTATTCATTTATTTTTCTCCAGATAAGACAAAATATTAGACCCCTGTTCCAGACCAGTAAAGCATCCAAGTTTGTTTATGAGGTCTTAACATTCCTTGGTACCCAGCTCAGTCTATGTTTTCTGGTTCTATCATTTGTTGTGCTTCACTGGGAGCCAACCATACGATTCCATAGGTTTGATTTCATTCTTTTTTTTTTTTTAAAATTTAAAATTGAAATTTATTTGATTTTTAACATTATTAAAGACGCCTTTTCAATTATAGTCAGGCATCTCCAGAATGTGTTAGAATTATATGAAATAGGCGTGGAAACACTAAACATCAAATTAATCAAATAATAAATTAAACTTAATGGTCTCATTTATCCTTCATTTTAATCCTCCTCATAGCTCATTCTATTGGTGCTGTCATATTATTGTTGGACTTTTGGTCATTGTGCTGCCATCCAAGAGATCTGCTAGGGAAGATGGACAGTCACCTCATGAAGATAATAACATTAAGGTGCAGAGAGCATCCCAGGATTCCATGAAAGACCAAGAAGAAGTTCTAGCAGATGGCGACTTCAAACCAAGAAAGAGGGAAGTCATGTCTGTTCAAAAGTCCTAAAATGATATACGTCTATCTGTTGTCATGTTTAGATATTTTCTAGGAAGCAATTTTATCCATAGTTTTAGAGAGTCCTTAAATTTTCAACAATTGTAGGCTTACATTCAATTATGTAATGATCTTAAATTGAAATTTGTAAAAAATTTACCTTAGGAAATACATTCTACACATTTATAAGCTGATATTTTTTTTTTTTAAATTTAACCTCATATGAAAATAAAACTACTAACCATTAATTAAATAAACTAAGTTATTTTTTTAGGGCTAATCTTGATCTGTTGTATCAAATCAAAATTGTCACTGAATATTAATTAATATTTGTTCAGACTTTCAATTTGCTTCCTAAACGTATTCAATTTATACAATGTGAACATTTGCCTGCATGAACAAGCGCAAATGTTGTGCATGATTACCATAACAATGTCTCATAATTTAATTTACGTTTTTTTAAATACTGTTCTGTTTCAGCTTGCTTATTAAGCCTTTTGTTTTTGACTAGCTAAAGTTGTATTTTAAAAAATTATTTTAGGGATTAAAAAAAATTATTTATTTTATATAATGTTCTTAAGCACTGGCTTCAGTTATGCCTGAATTGAGCCATGATTTTGTGTCATGTATAAACAGTTCATTGGATATGTATATTTCTATATACATTTATATTTAACCCACAAATATTTTAGGGCTCTTTAAACCATACAACTTACAGTATTTAAATACAGATTTTTTTTCCTTTTTCAATTGAAAAGTATTTCTCTTTAAAACTTACAGGGTTTAAATATTTTTTTTTGCTGTTTAGATAGATCTGCTGAACTGTTTTATGTTACTGGAGAGAATTATGTTTGTTACCTCATTCACCACTTTGTGAAATTTCAATGCACATATACAGTACAGGTCTAATTCTTGTTACAATGAAGCATTATCTTATTCCTTCTAGATTCCATCCTTTTTATAACAATCTAACATATCTGGGATGCATTGCTATAGCTTTGGAAGCGTAAGATACTAAGTGAAGATATTACCATAGTATATTGTAAGGCTCTCTTGTTAATTTGAGAGTTCATTACGTTGAGAGTAAAAAGAAATTTATCTACACCAAAAGATTTGTTGTAACAAAATTGACCTGTATAAATATGTTTCAATGTTGTGATGGGTCAAAGCTTAATTCTTAGGTCACCCAAATTGTTAAAAAATAGAAAAGCGGTAAGCTGATAGTATATAATTCCCCCGGCCGACAAAATTTTAGCAAAGGATTGCATATAAAATATATGTATTTATGTATGTTTCATTATTCTACTTTCCTCATGCTGGCGTAGCACACTGAATATCATTATTTATTGATTTAAAACATGATCTGGCAAGCTGGGTTTACTTCTTTGCACTTTTACTTTGCCCATCACTATAAACTGCTTGATGATTTTTTTTTAACCATGAAATTATAAACATGCAACATCTAACTGTTGACTAGTCTTCTCAACTGAGAAATGCAGAACCAAAAATAATTTAACCTGGTATAATTTGCAAAACATATGTGCAATATTGAGGGTGTGGATGTTTTTTGTGAGGTCAGATCCAATGGAAAGAATGTTATACCCAGCAGAATAACGCTGATTATAAAAGCCTTAAATTAATTGCAGACATTTTAATGCTCAGGACAGGGTTGAAGTGCAAATTCTTACTGTAAGATTTGTGGCAGGGTCTCATACATGAATACTTGTACATGTTTATTTTATTTTTGTTTTGATCTTTTGTTTGCCTGAAAGATATTAAAAATATTTTTAAAACACTATTATGCAGGATAGTCTCTTATGGCAATATGTCTTTTTTAAATTATAAAATTAAGATATCATTTTTTTTAAAGTAATAGTTTTAACAATTTAGATGTACATTTTGATGCTCTGCCCTACATTTTATAACTTCCAAAAACTTCCAGGTGTAACTTTTTGTAAGTAGGGTTTTCATGCATAAGGTGTAACTTTTTGTAAGTAGGGTTTTCATGCATAACTTTGGAGATGATAGTAAATTTTATGGATAAATATTATTATATTTGTTTTTATATTGAGTAAATGACCAACAAAAAATTAAGAGGTGAACAGTGCAATTATATTTTGACTAATTGAAAATGAAAGCCTGCACTAAAAAATAATTCAAATGGTTCATATGAGCTCTAACTTTCTCAGTGCCAGAATCTCACGTGAAGCCAGAATGGTATAAATTTTTAGTAAGTGATATTTTTTATACCTTTTAAAACCATTGTCTTAGTAAAAAAAAAACTACTTAACAGACCTTATGTTGTTATTGAGTTTTAGCGTATGTATATACTTTTTTTTAACTTAGATTTTTATATTTGGCTCTTCATAATATTTGTATCATGAGTTAATTATAAGTAATTAATCATAAATTATTTTTATTCTGCTAAAGATGAATAAGCAGAATGATGAAAAAAAAACAGTCATTATTTTTAAACTTAATTTTTTAAAAGTTCTTAAATTTTGTGAATTTTAACATTTTTTTTTTACTGCAAACAATGTTTACTTCAAAATAAACATGGGTGATATGACCTTTTTCTCTTATTTATATAAGATTTGTCATGAACTTTTGAGATTTCAAATAACGATATGTGCTTGTATTTATTTTCATAAACATTGTCTCAATTGAATAAGAAATAGAATCATATTTTTACTCTTTTTTTTTTTAATACGGTGAATAACAGAATCCATCTGCAATAAGATTTTTTTTAAAATAAAATCTGTTATTATATTTAATTTTTTTATATTATTATTAATTCCATTGTTTTTTTATCGGTGAAGCTTTATCATACAGTTGCTAACAGTCTTGTTTATATTTAAGCCTGTGGCTTTTTTTTTCAGTATTACCATCTCATCAAAGTTTGTCTTAGTTGTGAAGTTAGAAACATATCATTTCATTTTAACCCAAGATTACATTTGTCTGTTAAATTGACTATACCATGTGTGTTGTGACATTGTTATATCGTGACAGAGTTAGCAAGGCAGCCTTTGTGGCCCCCGTGTTCCTTAAATATGTTATTCCATTTTAGCTATTATAACTTATGCCCTTTTTTTTTTGCATGTGAATATTGTGCTGCAGTTTACTATCCAGCAAATGCTGCTTAATTGAAACTTGTGATATTGACTTAACTAAAAAAATGGTGCAGGCTGATAACATTCCGTAATGATCTATTCATAGGTGAAAAAAATATTTTAGCTGTACAAAACTCAATTTAAAATCTATTATGTCCATTGATCTAGAATATTTTAGAAGCAATCAACAGTGACACATTTTTTTATCATTTTAAAGAGGTAAAAAAAATACAAAACGCCAGTCATGCTTTATAGTTTTTTATTAGCCTGGAGGCAAATCACTTAAAAAATGTTTATGATCTTAAAGTATTTTTTATGCTTTCAAAAATGTAGAAAGGTTTTATTTATATAACTTATCATTATTTTTTAATTTGCTTACTAGAATATATTTCAATAAATTTGATGTCATTGTGTGTTTAAAGGAATGGTTTTGTTGTCAATTGTTACTGTCTTTTGTTATTTCATGATAACGCTACTATTAAAAAATCATGCATTGTATAAAAAGATTTTCTTTTAACTTCATTTTTTTTAAAATTCTTGGATAATGCTTTGTTTAGCATAGCTATATTTTAATAAGGAATTTTTTTTTTAAATAGTGCTTTAAAGATTGGTTCGTCATTCTGTTAAAATATTGTTAAACTAGATTTCATCAGATACAACATGTTAATGTAAGGCTCACTTGTAACCAAACACATTTAAACTCATTCTTGATTTTTTTTTTTTAAACTGCTTTGCAACATGCCAAAATTTGTTTTTCACCATTGATATTTACATAATTTATTCTTTTTCAGATTTTCCAATATGTAAATTTCTATTTTAATCAAGTTGTACAATTTTTTAAGTTTGTCTTTTCTCTAGTATAGGCCTATTAATTAAATTCCATTTACTGGTTAGATTTTGGGTATATAACAGCTCCCACTTAAAAAATAATTTTTTTAAAAATATTTTCTTATATGTCAAGAGTGACTCGTAAAGTGCGGTGGTGTTTTTATTTGCTGTGTTTAAAGTTTGTTTTCATACTGGTATTATTTGATATTATCTGTTACCGATAATACCACAAGTTTAGCTACTAAGTATTTTTTTTTTGTTTTCTGATTTTCTTGTTCAATAAAAGTTTGTTTTTTAAATTTATTTATTTTTTCCTTTAATTTCTTGAATCCATCATATTTATGAATTTAACTATTATTATTATTATTTAACTATCATTAATTTTATTCACTGTGGTTGTGTTAATTCTAAGTTTAAAATGAATGTGTAAATTAAAGTGAAACCTCCAGTTACAAACTTAATTTGTTTGGGAAATAGGTTGGTCAATTTAAAAAACACATTGTTGTTTCAAGATGAAAGAACCATTACCTGACTCAACGCAAAAAATACGTATTGAAAAAAAAAGAGAATGAAAACCACCAAATAAATAAAGTTAAAAGAAAAAAAAAGATTTTGTCTATTCTACCAAAAAAAAATGATCGTTGAAAATGCGCCACTTTTTTGCTTATCTAATTCATTAGTTTTTTAGCAGCCAATTGGGAATATTGAAGTCTTTGATGTCTGCTCAACAGCTACACATTACTTTATTCCTGGCAGTTGAAATAGTCACTGGCATATCATTGGATGGCTACTTCTCTTTCAGCATCTTTAGCTGTACTGCATTTTATTTACTTGTACTGTATGTGATATTTTGTTTCCCACATTAAATCTTGCTCCTCTCTAGCCTCAGTTTGTAACCTGAGGCACTTTCGGATACCCTAGATAAAAAAATTTTCATAATCATAATTTTTTGCAACCTGGGGCATTTGTAACCAGAGGTTTCTCTGTAAAGCCAATAATAAACAGCTATTGATTTTCTATTTCTAAAAAAACTTCAAAAGTTTTACAATAGACATTTTTATCATATGAATATGTTTTTATTTTTTTTTAAATTAATTTTATTGTTCTTTTTCCTATAAAAACAATATGAAACAATAAAAAAGTAAATGTTCCTGTTAAATCTTTGGTATGTTTGTGAATAATAACAAAAATGTAATCAAACACTTTCATTTAAGCAAAATAGATAAATGAGGTTAGACTAAAAAAAATTGCTGCAAGGATTAAAAGAACTTAACACTAAAAAAGACATTGTCTTAAAGTTTCTCTTTAGTATCAGGGAAGATGAAGTCTAGAATTCACGTTTCTGTAAAAGTTCCCTTAGCCCAAACGGGCCATCAGGGCAGTTGAAGTGTAGAATTCATCTGTTTCTATAACCTCAGTATGTAAAGAGATTGTGTGGTTAGCACAACGCCCAGACGCCTTTACTTCCCCAACTTAAGTCAGGTACCCATTTAAAGCTGGGTGGACTTGTGGGGCGACTTTGAAAAACTTTCACCTGGGAAAATTCCCATGGTTCTCACCGAGGATTGAACCCAGGACTCGCAGGTCGACAGTCGAATATCTACACCACTCAGCCATCCGTCCCACCATGTTTCTGTAGCCAAGGAATATTAAGTGACTGTGTGACTAGTACAATGTCATGCTATTTTTACTGCCTCAACTAATGTTAAATACCCTTTTAAAGCTGGTAAATTGAGAACTTTCACAAGAAACTGAAAAATCCTGATGATCAAACCCCAGACCCCTAAGTCAAGCGCTCTAACTGCACCACCATCCATTTTCTCAGTTTACCATTAATTACATCATAGCTAATTATGATATTTACAAAACATATGTATAAAAAACATAAACTTTTTTATTTACAATGAACAAAAAGTTCAGTTATAATTTATGATGGTTGACTTCCAGAAGTCTCAACAATTTTCATGGTGAAAAACAACAAAATCCTGTAAAAGAAAGACAAAAAAAAATAACTGCTATAAACTAGAATCCTAACACATTAATAACTTTTAAAGTAGATTTAGTGTCTTTGAATAATGCAATGAATTGTAAAAATTAAACACTAGATGAATCCTTTTAGTTAAAAATAAATGTTTTGCAGTGACATATAAATTAAATTTAACACAACTTTAACAACCAAGTGACTTGATAAAAAAATATTCAAAAGAAGCTAATAGACTCAGTTAACTCAATTGGGACTGGTTTTTTGGGGGGTTTGGACGAAATTTTTGTTGAAAAAAAAAACATACATGTATTTTAGTTACTGCATGTTAAATACGCATAAAAGCAAAAAAATATCTTATATTATTTTAAAGGAAAATGGTTCTAGTTTACATAGATCAAAACAAAGTTTGGATAAATTGTAATTAAAAAAAATATTTAAAAAAATTATATTTGATATATTTTGAAAAGGATAATTTCCAATAAAAATTTTTAGATTACACTTTTTTTTATTGTGATTTGAACAAATCACAAATATCTTAGTTTTTTTTAAAAAGTATATTCAGTTTTGTACCCAGTGCATTTTATTACATCAAGTTTTAACAGAAATGGACAGTTATCTTTGTTTTAATTTTTTGTCAAAATGGACAAAAAATACCAAACATGGACTATTGTTTTTATGCTAATTTATAGAGTATTATCCAGATAAACAAAAAAAGAGTTGAATATATTTAAGTTAATTATGGGTTAAAAATGTGCTATTAATCTATAAATACATGTATATTAGAAGAAATAAGTGGGGTAAAAAAAATACCTACAATTGTGTAGAACTAACATTAATAATTCTGACATGAAATGAAGCAAAATAATTAGAACTTTGGTTAAAGGAAGTGAAGATAATTAAAAGAAAGTAATATCTATAGCATAACAAAACAAAATAATAGCAATAATAGGCCAAGCAGATCAATTAGCTTTTGGTAATTCTAGCTTTCTTCTCCGAGCCGATTTATCAGCTAATAATCCTCAATGAGTTAGATGCCCTACATCAAAAATTTTAAAAAAAGTCATGTGACTTTAGATCTCAACTCTTTTCCAAAGCATTAATTAATGCTAGAAAAATACTCCTACTACATAATTCACTCTTTCTTTTGTCGATCTCTAGTGGAGGGATCTCTGAGGCTATCTAGATTTTCCAATGGTTCTTGAACTGATGTTACAGGTTTCTCAGCTCCTATTGTGAAATCAGGTTTCCCTGTTCTGTACTGAGCATAATGTTCAGTCATCATTTTTGGATCAATCATACACTTAAGGACAACCGGATCCTGCCACATTCTCTCAATCCATGCTGTAATTCTGGGATATGTTTGTGGACAAATAATGAACTCTGAGGACAAATTAAACATTTGAAACCAAGATGACAATAATTGTTAACATCTACATTTAAAGGTCATTAGTATCCATATTTTTAAAATTCTGTATCTATAATTATGGCAAATTCTTGCATGTGATACTACTAGCTAATTGAAATGAAAATAATATAATTAGAAAGTTATTTGAACAAAGAAACTTCATGATTGTAATTTTTGAAAAAATATAAGTGAATAAATATGGCTGTATAGCATCCAAAGCTTATGCCATGTACATCTTTCCTCAAAATTTCTTTTGACTAAATCTTCATTTAACCACTTATCACCCTGTTACTAAAGGGATAAAAAAAAACAACTTTAATTCTTTCTCTGCAAGATTGTAATAAATGTTTTTTTTCTGAAGCCATTTCTTACCATTTATATCTTTTAAAACTGACAATCTTTCAAACCAAGGCCATATCATGTAATCAGAGAAACCTACATTCCGGCCATGAAAGTAAGGTTTGTCAAGCTTTTCCAGAAAACCATCCAATACCTTTATATGTTCTGTTAACCTTTTAGTGGCCTCAGGTTCTGCATAACCTATTTTCAAAAGACTGTAAAATGCTGGTATGCCCTATGCAGATGTAATAAAAAAATAAACAGAAGTTGAATTACATAGCTTTAATTAATTAATCAAAAGATGACAATAATAACAATGTCATCTAAATTCTATTACAAATCTTGGGCATTCACTTCCAAATTAAACAAACTCAAACAATAAAGATGACAAAATAATTGATAGAATACCAGAGAAGCTAAATATATGTGAACACATCAAAACATTGTTAGGGACAGCCTTAAAGAAGGGCTCTCTCCATTAAATAAATTTTTAAAATGTCATGCTCCCTTTAGATCCCTGTAATGGACCCAGAAGCTGTGCTGCCCAATAGAAAAAAATACTTGCTTGAATTCCAATAACAACAATATAATCTAAATTACATTACAAATCTTGACCATTCACTTTCAATAAGAAATTACAAAAAACTCTGGATTACTCACCCATTACAAAGAAATATATACATGTAAATAATAAAAAAACAAAAATTTCAATACATACTCTCTGGATATGAAAGAAAATTACTTATTTTTTCGTATAGACACTTTACAAAGAGGTATCAATCTTCTAAACAATAAATTACTAATGGTATTTAAGGCAATATTTTAGTTTTAGAATTCTGTTGATTTAATTATTATCATGTTTATTCAATGGAAGAATCAAGCAGAAATTTTCATAAAATGAAATAAGAAATACTGGTAACCCATGCACATTAATTAATATGTTACCTTCTTGGTCCAATGATTAAAATAGATTTTTTCATGTGCTCTGACTAAAGGATCATCAGAATAAAGTTTAGGATCAGGAAATGACTCTTCTATGTATTCTATTAAAAAAAAAGTACAAAGTACCTGAGTAAAAAAACAAGGGTAAGTGTGTGGTGAAAATTGGAAATTCATAATTGTTTTATTTATTTATAATTGTTTAAAGACAAGGTCAATGCAGGTCAGTTTAAAAAAGATCCTTTAACATAAAAAATTTATAATACTATATTTTATGTAATATTTACAATATTATTACAATAATTACTAAATTACCTGCAACAATTAAAGATTCATAAACATGGCCACCATTGTGCAAAATCACAGGTACTTCCCCATAAGGGTTATAATCAAAGAACCAATCAGGTTTTTTGTTCAGATCAACATTGACTAGGTCATAATTAACACCTTTGGCAGCTAACATAAGGCGTGCCCTCTGAAATATTAAAAGTTTAACAAAAAAATTATTTTATAACGATTAAAATATGAAGAAGAGAAATCAAATTTATTTTTTAAAGTAAAATATAATAAATATATTGTGATTAAACCAGAGACCTAAACTTGAGTATCAACTTACCCAAGATAAATGACATGTGCTCTGGTAGTGTCGTAAAAAAGGCACTAAAAACTACCCTATCAATGGTTAAAGTATCAAGAATTTAAATTTAATCTTTATACAGAGGTTGGGTATGATAAACAATGGTGATAATATCTATTATATGCCACTAACCATGGGTCCCAAAGCCTTAGGTGACCCCATCAGTTTAAAAGTTTATTTATATTTTTATTTTGGTGTAAAAAAATAGAAGGCCCACGTTGTCTTAGTTTGTCAGGTGCCCCAGAATTATTTGCGGCAGCAATTTTTTCTTAGTGAGGAAAGTTTTACTGAGTGGCAATTTAATGGGAGATTTAATGGCTAGCAGTTTTTAACAAATTGGAATATGTATACCTGAGCATAAGGGCACATCCTCATGCTATACATACGTAGCACTTGTCCCTCTAGTAAGGGAGCATCAGGAGTTCGCAACTCATCAGGATTCAACATAGCAGAATGTGTTATGGGTTCTCTACCGCACACTCCTGAAATTGAAAGATTTAATAGAAATCACACACTTTTACAATAAATACAAAAAATTAAAACAAATCAATAAATATATAAATAAATGTTATATTATTACCATTTTAGCATTAAGGTTTCTGTGTCACCAATTTTAAGATATAAAGCTAAATAAATAATCGTAATTTTTCTGGAGCAAGAAAATTTCTCAGCTCCTTGGGTTGGCTGCTCAAAATTTCTGACATGGAGCATTGGACAAACACCTCTATCAAGGAAAACATTAAGGACATGGTGAACCCTCAGAAATCACTCCAGTGAAAAAGCAAAAATATTGACATGGTTTAGGAATATTTTATGCCATAATACCCAATGTAACACTATAATGCAGGGAACCATGGTAGATGCATATAAGAGAGGCCATCTGAGAAAAGAGCTGGATAGGCAACATTGAACTTTGAAGATGTATAGGCTAAAATGTAGCTACCCGACTGGCTACCACATAACAAAGTGAGGAATGGTGAGAACTTTCCCCTGCAGTCTCCAAGGTGATGGATCAGTCGTAAGGTGTAAAGCATATAAAAGTCTACCTGAAAGTCTGTGTTCAATCTCCTGATAGAACAATGGGGATTTTTCAGATCAAGATAAAAGTTCCCATTTATATTTCCAATCATACCTCCAGGACATTGCACTCTCTGCTAGGGTGAGGATGAAAACCATCCCATTAGTGGTTTACAGAGATAAAAATATCATCCTTAAAAGGGCTTTACAAAAAAACTGAATCGTCCCTGATGGGGTGGTTTTAAATACCAGTATGGTTCATAAGGTTACCAGTGACTTTGTTCAGAACTGAGGTTCAAATGACTGTGTATTATAAGTCAGTTTGATCCATCCTATGGTTGAGGTGAGACTAATTAGAAGATAATTTGTAATAATTATGTTCTCATTTATGACCCCCTAGAGTAATTTATATCACTAGGAAATGGTTAAATTTATGTAAAAGTAAATTTTTTTTTTATTTAGCATCAATCTCGATGCTACACTTGTCCGACAGTAGCTTTTGTGAACTTGTATCTAAGTATTTAATATTCTATATGTCATCATTAAACTTTGATTATTGCTGTGACTAACCTTATTTATTATTTGAAATAAGATTTGAGAAATATTTTTAAAAAAAAACATAATTTGTAATACATCAACTAACATGTTAAAAAATTATTTTCAAAAAAAAGCTTAAAAAAGGCCTTGACAATAAACTAACAGTATAAATTACCAATGCGCCAAGTTTTTATAACCATGAGCCTAAATATGAACATGTAGACAATTTAGCATTGTGACCACAATGTACCAGTACCATCATGTCTTTTTACTAAAAATTTTACTGTTTGGAGAAAAAAATGCATTTGATTGATCAAGTTATTAGATTTTAATAGCGACTTTAATAAAGGATGTGTAAATTTCAGCAAAGCAATGAAAATATTGGTGTCTTTTTTTTAAACCTATAAAAACATAACTGGAATAATTTTTTTTTTAATCTGAAGGAATTCGTTGAATAAATTTTCTTCACATACTCTCTTAATGATTAATGGAGATTAATCCAAAAAATTAAATGATGGTAAATGAGACCCCAGTTGTCATTTAGAGTTACTGTGTGGATTGGGGGGGGGCCTGTTACTTTTCACAAATTTCTGTATAGTGATTTGACAGTTGAGGGAAGTGGTATGGCTAACCAGCCCCGTAGCCAGGGGGGGGGGACCTAGGGGGCCGTGCCTCCCCCTCCCACCGCTTAAAAAAGAAGAAAAAATAAAGAAAAAGTAAAGGTGCCCCATGGCTGGGTATTAGTGTCCCCCTGCTTACTTTGACCTGGCTACGGGCCTGTAGCTAACACTTGTCTGTGACCCCATGGCATAGGTAATAAGGAAGGGTCATATCTATGACTATTCAAATTATGATGATTTGTGTGTATGTGTGTGATGTAAGTAGCCCTTGTTAGTTTACTCTAGGCTTGTGACTCAAGGCTGAGGCCCCGGTGCATAATCAAAATGGTGTTAATGTGGCTAATAAGTTGTCATAGTTTGTCAATCAAATATACAATTGGATGTTGTATTTTGGTTGATCCAATTTTATTTATTTTAATTCAAATAACGAACGAATGAATTACCTACTCTTCTCGAGATTTTTCAAAATAGTTAAGTATTTATTTCTTTTTAGAAAAAACATCTTCGTCGTCTAATTACTATGAATTGCAATTTTTTTTTTTATTTTGTTTTGTATTACATTATCAGTTATTATCTATTTTAAGTGTATTTACATTATGTTTACTACTGGCACTAGGCCTATTGGCGATTGCTGATGGCAAAGGCAAATACGATACTCATTAGCGTCAATACCAGATTACTTGAAATCATTCGATACATCTAATCTAACTATATAATATTCTTGTTTACCTTTTGAGACACCACAGGAAATTTCAATACGATACCAATTTGATCATTTTATAGTTATTCGCAAAGTGGTTTTTATTCTTTTTTTTTCTATCCATATCCGTGAGCCATTGGCCAATGATGCTGTGTTTACAACAAAGTGTAATTAAATATCATACTTTTATTGGTAGTTATTTTAAGACATTCAGCACGTTCGGAAAACATCCGTTTGAACTACTTGGAAGGAACTGAAACCGAATGGTTCTAAAGCGAATAGTGCTGAATCACAATGATTAAGTTTACTTAACCACAGAGGCGGCCTTAAGCTAAACATGGGCAAACTGTGCACCTGACACGCCGACATATATTGAATATAAAGAGACGTGGCAACCCATCGTGCATAAAATGCCATATTGAGAGGATCTGCCTAGGATCACTACTGTTTTGCCCCAATCTCCCCCAATGGGCCCCATTATAAAAGTTTGGATGTCTAACAAAATTTAGGATCCCTCTCCAATAATCACCCACCCCAAATTCTTTATTTAAAATTTTCGGCTGGTACACACGGTTGTACAGACCAAGGGTGACTGTTGAGCATTACGGGTTTTTTTTTTACATTATAAAGAGCCGCTTTATATTTAATATCATATTGAATATTCTTCTGAGCGCTCGCCATCGTCCAATTCGTATGTAATGGTCAATAAAAATCACTTTATAACCCGGTGTTGGCCGCCGCTATGGTGTACACTCTAGAAACATATCAGGGAACCCTGTCCTTTTGTGGACATGTCGGGTACAATGATATTTATTAAAATGATACAGTGATTGGTGGATGTGCTTATAGTGCTATATCTGATGGGCGCCTGTTGGTGGAGATCGTCGGTGACCCAAGATTAGCACTAGTTGAATGAGAACCATTTAAGAGTATACAATTAAGAGTGACCAATACAAAATAAATTAAAAAAAAAAAAGCGTTTATACAAATATAGCCTGGATCTATAATTTTAATAAGACATTTGTCCCCGTTTTGTCTGTCTGTCTGTCCGTCCGTCATCACCCTAGATCTCAACAACCATAAGTCCTAGACCCATGATGTATATATCATTTTGTAGGTCTTGGCCTGCCAAGAAATGACTTTTTTTCCTTTCCCGATCTGCCCCCCCCGCCCCCGAAAGGGGCCCTAGTACCCCTTTTTTCTATATTATATATTATTAAAAAGGGGGTTATTTTCCACCAATAAACCCCCACCCCCCATGTATATATCATTTTTTTGTTGTTTTTGTCCTTTCTTTTTTTCATAAAAAAATTTTCCCCATAGACCTCTTGGGCGGGGCTCCTGGGCCCCTTGGGGTTTTTTTTTATTATATATCCTTTTTTTTTATTAACCTTTTTTTTTTTTTGAATTAAGTAATTTCCACAATTTTTTTAAACTCACGCATGAAGTAAAATTCATGAGCTTTATTGTGGTGTGAAAAAATGTGCAACAATAGGCTATGTTACAAATATGTATATAATCAACAGACAGCTTTCTTTAGATATGGACATTTAGATTGTGGCGTGAATTTTTAAAATTCATTTATAGAAGACGATTTTAGGTGCATTTGAAGTGTCTGACCGTCTTTCGTATCTGAGAAAGTTTTATTTCAGAAATTTCACCCCATCTTCTGCAATAATGTATATAAACTAGTTCACAAAATTTGCAAAGGTAGATAAAAAAAAATGTCGATCTCAAAATCTGTGCTTAAAATCTAGGCTACTTGACATTTTTCCTATTGTACTATTTCAACATTTCTTCTTTTAATAATTGTGTTTAAGTCTATAACGAACATAATGTCAAAAAAAACCAAAACCATTTTCTATTACTAGGCAAATCTTTCTCTTTATTTGCTAGTTTTATTATATAAAACGAAGTGGCTACGGTAACATCAAGCGCCATTATATTAGGGTTAGCGGGAGTACTCATTTTTTTCGGGTACCGGCAATTATATTAGGGTTAGGAAAAGGGTTAGTATTACTGTATTAGGGTTAGGAGTAGGGTTAGGGTGTGGAGCAATATCTATTGATGTAACCCGGAAAAAAAATACGAATTCCGTCTTGATGTTACCGTAGCCACTGCGTTATTAAAAAGTTCTAAGAAGCGGCTAAAAACATTTACAGTCTTCTTTTGAGATCACTAGACAATAGTCCTCGCGGCTCTTCTGAAAAGCTGTTAGATTGACCTTGTAATTTGGAATATTTTACTCGTATGAAACATCCTAAATTTCTATAGACTCGCCGATGGTTAAAGTAAAGGCTTTACCATTGTTCAGTGCCGAACCTAGGGATTTGGGGGCCAGGGGGGGCTTGGCCTCTTTGGGGACCCCTGCATTTTGACATTCGACACTATAACATGAGAAAATGTACTTAATATTTGATGTAAAAAATGTTTGGGACCCCCCTCAAGCTGGGGCCCGGGGGACTTCTTCAAATTTGGACCCCCACCCTAGGTACGCCTCTGCCATTGTTCAAATCACACATCAACATTTTTTCTAAATTTTCACCAATTCACCAGTATGAAATTCAGTTGTATGGCGTGACATAAAAACGAGTGTGATCGGTTGCATTGTAAAGTCATCGCATCAGTTCTCAGATAACAAAATGGGAAAGTTCTTCCAGTCAAATAAAGGTTGTTGTCAGGGTTGCTCGCTATAGACAAATTTTCCTTAGTGAATTTCATACAGAGCACCAGTGCTTTTTTTTTTGACGGTACGCACCGGTACGGCGTACCAGCACCTTTTTCAAAATGGGGAAAAAATTATTACTTTTCTTGTATCTTAACGTTTATTATTAATTTATTATATTATTAATTTGTTAAAGTTGAAATATGTCAAAATTGTGCGCAATAAGAACTAAACTAGACGCTGGGTTTTAGCTAAAATCTAGACAATCCCTCACTGAGTACCAGCACCTATTTTTTTTTTTACAAAAAAAGTACTGCAGAACACACAATAAGATCACCACTCTACCATATCCATTGATGGAAGAGCAACTTGCGTTTTGTTTATGCGACAGACTTGATTGTGGGATGGGAGGAAATAGGAACTGTGACCTTCAAGAACTCACCACCAAACTTACAAGCATATAGCCAAGTGCATATGGTATGGGTGTAATGTAATGATTAACACCACAGTTGGCAGTGGATGGTTGTGTGGTAAAGCACTCGACTGTCGACATGAGGATCTCCGGTTATGACCAATGGATATTTCAGGTCACGGCTAAAGCCCCCGCTATTATCTCCCGTGGTGCCTCCGTGGCAATTGCACTATCGGCTATGGTGGGGATGAAAGAAGGGCACCGTAAAAACCGTCCCATTAGTGGTTTATAGGATCTACGAGATTTAATCTCATCCTTACAGGGACTTCACACGCAGTTGGCATAACATAGCAATAGCCATGCGTGGAGAAATACTGTTAGAGGTGGATAGCTTCAAGCTATGATCGATTGAACCTGATTTGTAAGTGAAGCCTGCCATGACTTGACAAACCCGAAAAAGCTGTTAAGATTTTCATGTGCAAAAGAAGCAAACATTGGTTGATTTATGTCTACATTTTTTAAAGACCAGTCTAAAACTACGTAAGGAAACTGTGTTGTGTTGTATGATTCATTACAGAGCTGCCACGAAGGAGGGGGGGGGGGGTTAGGGTATTGCCACCCAAAACATGCCCAGGTCCCGTCGGGTATAGTAATCTGCGATAAAATGACTTAGCAATGGGTAGTTGTGTGTTATCAGGGTTGCTAGAGATCACCTTGTCCCCATGAATGGGAAAATGGGGGGGGGGGGGGGTTAAATTACTTTATACTAATAATCTTTGTACTCTGAAAAACGAAATAAGCTTCACTTTCAGGACTCAACACTTAACAAAGGAAGGTTTAGATTGGATATTTAGTAAGTAAATAGCTAAGTAGAATTTAAAAAAAAATTTTTTTTAGGATTTTAATTTTAAAACCTGACAGACTACATAGCAGTCTATAAATTTGACCATTAATGTTTTTTGGCTTATAAAATACACAGACAAAAATAGACTGTGTTTTGAAAAATATTCAGTGCTTGATATTGTCATAACTTTCAGTATATATAAGGCTAGATATACAAAGAAAATGTAACACCGAAAAGCAAACTTCTAAAAAATTGTGTATCTCTTTTTATTTAAACTTATTTTCTTTCATATTTAAATGAACATTATAATGTAAAAAAAATACTGAAAACATAAAACATTGTTTGTTATTTTACATTATCATCTTTTCAAAATTAGAGCAAGTGGGACAAAGATATATATATTAAGCAATAATGGAATAATAATAGAATAAAAAAAAACAGCATAATTTAGTAACCAAAATGTATAAAAATTTTAGCCAAAAACAAATAATTATTAAGAAAGCAATTAGAGCTGCCTTCAGATTCAACCTGAATCTGATTTTTTTAAAAATCTGGATCTAATTAATTGAAACTGATTAACATGTGCATTTTTTTACCACCTCAGACTATGTATAAAAAAATTACTCAGTAGACTAGGAAGTGAATGAAGACTTAAAAAATTCACTTTTGATTATAAAAATAATTAAATCAATAAGGTTCCAAAAGTGTTTGATTGACTAATTAGCCAACGAAGGCAAGATTTCCATAGCTTTTTTTTTTTTGCCTCAATATATGTAATGTGCACTATAAATGGAAAAAGAAATAATTGACATAGGAACTATATCTTTCTTTGATCCAGAATTTTCCACTAATTAATTTTTTTGAAAACTAAATTTAGATAAATAAATAAATTCACATGTACATTGGAAAAAAAAAAAACAAAGAAAAAAACAAGACATTAACAAATCCAACATTATCTTGTGATTTATACAGTGCTACTTGTAAGAAATGTATAAATTATATGTTATAACCGGGATTGTACAGTTGATTTCATCATGTCGACAAAAGGTTTTTGGTACTTGTAAAATGCTTCATGAACCTAAAAAAAATATTTTTTTACAATTAATTTTTAATTTATAAAATTAGAATACCCTGATGAAAGAAATACAAAACTGTTATATTTGTGATACACGTGGATTTTTATGAACTAAAATGTAAAGTTTTGTATCGGATACAAATTCTATTTCTTAAGGTATTTTTACCGGTAGTACTTCTCCATTCTCAATATGTCAGTTCAATTTTGTTTTAAAAAATTTTTAATTTGGGAAATGTAATTAAAAATTAGGTTATCTCTCCATTAATATATCCATCATAAGTGATTAAAATTTACTAAAAAAAATTAAAATTATAATTTAACAAAATGATGAAAATTGGCATTTTTTCTCACTTCCTAACCCAATTAGACCTGTCAATACCGAGAGAGATTCATACCTGGGATTCGTTCAGCTTTGAACGTTCTGCATATTTCATGAGGGCATCATAGACATTGCCATCATAACGACCCAAATCACTGTCCAGCACATGATCAGGAAAGTCAAAAGCATCCACAAGAGCTACAGCATTTGGTTTCAGTGCTGCTAATAAATCATAAGTACGTCTTTCAACAAACTCAAGTTGCTGGTCATTTAGGTACCCACCCTGCAACAACAAAAAAAAAGATTAATTATTTCCAGCAATAAGGATGATCAGTACTAGTTGAAACTAAAGGAATGATATTTAATGCTTTCTTAATTCAAAAATATTGATTTTAATCATGTTCATTTGATGTTGAATTGCAGGACAGAAAATATAAAATAAAAATATGTCAAGTGAGGGCAAGTTAGTTTTCATGACAGTATTTTTTTTTAGAACAAAGTCAGGATTATTTGTCTGTGTTTATTATGATATTTAATTTATAATTTAACTTTGTAATGTGGGAAATATTGAAAACATATCAAACATTTTAACTAACGTATACACATTAAAGGCAAATATATTTGTTGTTTTTGGAAAGTAAACAATGACCTTCCTTTAAAGGCTGACAAAACAATGCCCTCAACACAATTAGATAATATAAAAAAAGCATGTACTATTACTTTGGTGCTATCAGCTGAGCAAATTCTTTGTTCTCTAAACACGGCAACTAAAGATGGTCGCAACAACAAAAAAAAAAGAAATGTCTTTTAATTTGCAGAATAATAAAAACAAATAATCTGGTAACAGGGATCAATGAAGAGAATGTGATGGTCTTGAGATCAATCCCCAGTAAGTGGTGCTTTAAGGGGCAGGGGATGCAGGCTGCCTTCACTAAGGCTACATGGTGTGCTATAAGTCAATAAAAACAACAACCAAAATGACGTGTCTGCATACCTTGGCAAACTGGCCAGAATATTTGTTGATCCCATTTAGTGCATACAATTCACACAGCTGGGTCATCACTTGAGCTAGGTCAGGTTGAAATCTCGCCGAAAGAACAGTCTCTATGAAGGCTCTTACCACGAAGGCATGACCAAATGCCTAAAAATAAAATTACACCTATAAAGTAATAATTAAGAAAAGTGAATAGAAATTAGTGTGTAAATAGTTTTGGAATTTCAGTTTAATTTGTCCAGATGCCATATATCCTCTGTAGAAGTTAAGCAGATAGCCATGATGTAAGAAGATTTTAAAATTCATCTTTTCCATTAGTTACAAATAAACATGCACACAACTCAAATATTGTGCTAATTTTTATTATGTATATTTACTAATTAACTCTATTAAACCACATAATGTAAGCATTTATTTGTTAACAAAATAGGGTTGTAAACCGGACTGGTGTGGAATAGATCATAAACTAAAATTCCAGTGTACCTCAGGTTACTGTGCTGCCATCTTGTGGGGGTATATAGGCAACAATGTCTATATGACAAAAATAATCCCCATAGATCCAGATTCCAATAAAAAAACAATATACGCTGATAACATACAACTGTAAGAATATATTCATTGCTTGCACTTTGTTTTTCAATGAACTTACCAAAGCAGCTTCCATTAGCATCTGAGAAGAATGGTTCCAGGCTTCTGCAGGTTTGAGGCCTTTACCAAACTGACTCTGAATTCTTTGAGTGGCCTCAAAAATCATTCTTAAAAAAAAAATGTTTGCAAGTCAAATCAAATCAAGTGAAAGAAAAGTTAAGCTTAACATGGAAAAAAAAAAAGGGGCAATTAAACCATAAGTAGCCACCTGCCAGCTCTGTGTTCATACGCTTCGATGATTTCCTCCAGTTTACTAGTTTCGGACAGATTGCTTTTAACATTCTTGGTTTTTTTTAGGTAACTGAGGAATGAAGGAACATCTCCCCCACTATTAGCAGCATCTTGGCATTTTACCAGGAACCTGATAAAGATTAAAAAAAAAAACAACTTTGAAAAATTAGATAACTGATATTAAATTTTAAAAAGTTAACAGGAATTTACGACAAAAATGAGTCACCTGGCTGTCTGAAGGCATAAAACAACATTTTCCCCTTCATATGTGCAGGCTGGAACTTCATGGACATAGATCTTGGGCAAGCCGCTGGCTAACATATAGCCATGCCCACCACAAGCCATTCTACATTGTTCTACACCGTTGGCCATTTCCCAGGAGCTGAAGGCTTTCAGAACAGCTGAAAGGGCATGAAGCTGAAATAAAAAAATTTTTTATCTTAAAATTATGATTTCCAATTTATCGCTGGTCACAAATTATTTGAAAAAGTAAAAACAGGGGGGATGGAGATTTTTTTCACAAAGACTCTTATGGAGCGGGGAAGAATTACTGGTACAAGAAATTTGTTGAGGGTTCTGGTTAAAGTCCAAGTTACATAAGACCTGATTGGTGCCACCTTAGCTAATGCAGCTTCCACCATTAAGAGGAAATAAAACATAGAGATTTATAAAGTACAGGAATCAAGAAATGCCAGGTACTCAAGTACACCAGGGTCCATATGCCCAGTAAAAAAACTTGGCTCTATTAAAAAAAACTGCCCACTTCTCTACACTGATAATGCTGACATCATTTCAGTGGGAAAATTTGACAGCGTACTAGTTCTTTAATCCACTGAAAGGAAATTACATCCATTTAAACTAGAAAATGCCAAGCTTCTTTGAATACAAAATAATAAAAAAAATTATTATCGCGTTGAGTGAAATATTCCACTTTAAAAAATGGTCAATGAAAATTAAGATTATTTATTGATGTCTTCTATTTTTAAAATGTCTTTACATATATATATATATATTTTTAGACATTTTGATTAAATAAACAAAAAATATATTTTACAATAGGTAACTCCTCTAGAGCTCCTGACTCTATCTGAGCTGAGACTCTTGTGTATGCAGCAACAGATGCTCGACCAGCTACACTCAAGGCATAGGCTGTGGATATCTGCACAATTATTCTGTGCTGCTGAGTCTGAAATTCCAAGACTGGGACTTCACCAGCACTATTTAAAAAAGAGTAAAATAAAAAAAATTGAATAAATGTTAATGTGTTATAAGAATGTTTTCTTACATTGCAATATATTTAAATGATATTGTGCTTGTACACTTACTAAGAAGCCTGCTGAAAATTTGTCGCATTTAATTTATAAACATTGGCCACATTCTACTAAACAATTTCTTTTTACAAGTTCATTAATAATTAATGTAATATTTAATGAATTACAGATGCACTTTTATCTCAATATTGCTGAAAAACCATAACCAAATGGAAGGAAATCAAACTAAGTTAAAAGCAAGGAAATTAAAAGTGGATAGATCATGACAATATCAAATGGTGAGATGTGAACCAAAAACCATAATGTGTCCAAAATGATGTGACCAAATAATAAAAAAAAACAATTGCTCTGAAGAGTTCTCATAAAAGCTCTTAGCTCCACAAGAACAGACAAGTTAAGATCTCAAGAAAAAAACATCTAGTAATAAAATCAAGCCCTACCCAGGATTTATTTCAGACTGCTTCCTTACAGCACTGTATCTTGCTGCAATGGTCACTGCTTTTGATAATGCCCTGGCAGTGCCACCAACAATCTGAGCTCTGATCAAAGTCATTGACCCGTAGACCAGTTTGTCATTTTTAGGGGATACAAATGTGCCATCTTCTAGTACCTGCGTAAAGTAAACAGTGATAAATTGTATTAATGAATTTAACATATTTTAAGAAGCTATCATGCTAAGCCTAATGTAGAAGACAACTTTTCAAAGAATTTTGAAAACACACAATTTTAACACAAGGCGGTTAAAAAAAAGTAAAGATTACATTATAAAGCCGAATATTGGGGTGAGATGATTCTGGAGCCATGGTTATTCTATGGTTAGTGCCCAGATCAACAAAAGTCAGGTTACCATATTAAAGCTGGATGAACTTAGGACTGCAATTATACCCAAGAAAAAGCAAGCATTCCCTTGGGTTCAAACCAGAATCTATTAGGTGGCAGAAAAAAAGCTACGCCTCTACCCGAAAAAAATGCTCATTAAAAGTGAAAAATCTATAAATGGCCTGTCTACATCTGAATAAAATATGCTACTTTCTTTATAATTAAAGAGCAATGCAATTAAAACTTATAAAATGTATTAATTCAAAAGAGAAAAATTACTAACTGAAAATTTCAACTGTAAGTATTGGTGGCATTAACGATTTGTGAAAGGTCTCTGTGTTTTAATGGGGTGAGTGGGTTGTCACCCAAAGTTGTTGACAATGGGGAGATATAAATGTACTTAAAACTGTTAATACAATAAATGGATCGCCCAATGTCACAATTATTACATTTGTACATGTGCAGTCCTCTTAATGTGGTTGGTTACAATGTGTACCTGGTCTGCTCATGAATTGTTTCATAAAAACGACATCAGCTTCACTGTTTTTCAATACTTTTCAAAAAGAAACAACTCAAAAAAGAGACTTTATTTCAGTGGATAATTCTCTCAGACTGATTTTATTATAAGCAAGACCAAGATTTTTTTTTGTAATTGGAAATCTCTATAAACTAGAAAAGTTCTTTAATAAATTAAGTTCTGGACTAATATGTACCCTGACAAAACAATACTAAGCCATATCAACCAATCACATGGATCACGGTCGTTGACACCTGCCAAAGTGAGCAATTTCATTTTGAACTACTGTATTTAGTCGAAAAAAACCAACCAAATGCTGAAGTTTCCCTTTTTTTACCTGAGCATATCTCATAAGCATATTCTCCCTTGGAATTCTAACATTATTGAGTCTTAGGAATCCATTATCCATTGCTCCATAGCCAAATTTTTGACCTATGTCTCCAACAGTGACACCTGCAAGCAATGGTGGTTAAAATTCAGAATAACTACTTTAAGCTATGTAATACATCCAAAAGTATATGACAAATATAACCCCCAAACTGATAGCATTGATCTTTTAGAATTTTTTTAATGCTATTACCTGGTAAAGGTTGGTGGGTTTCGATGTCTCTGATAGGAACTATGAAAGACTGCATGCCACAGTCTTTTCCTGCCAGTATAAGCTTGGCCATAACAACACAATGATTGGATGTTTTTCCCACTAACACGTTTAGAAATGTTGAAAAAAAAAATATTAATTTTTTTTTATCTTGAACAAAAAAAAAAAAAGAAAAGTGAAACAATAAAATTGACTAAATCATTTTCTTCAAAAAAAAATAACAACAACTATATTTTTGTCAGGATTGTAAGCTATGAATGAAAGTATTTGGTAAATGTAGCTTATGTACAGAAATAATCTTATTGCAAGTGTTGAGTATGTGAGATTGTGTATTTAGTTTGGTATGATGATTGATTAAAGAATGACATTTAGGTTTTTATGGTAATTATTATAAGGAATTATTAATTTAATACTAAAGGATTTGATTGTTATTTAACAGGAGTGGCAAAATGCAACTCTTAGAGCAACAATGCATCTCTTTGTATGTGCTGCTCTCAAAAGGCGCTTAAAATATTATTTCAAAACTTTCTCTATTAAATCTTGTTGATCAATTATATAAAATTTTTGTAATACATTTTATGCTATCTATTTTGTTGAATGTCTATGTTTTTATATTAATTATAAATTATTGTGAGTACAATTATACTGCTATCACCATCAAAGTCGTCTATTATCAATAAAAGTTTTGAATCCGCAAATTACAAAATTGCATAAAAAGCTGTAGAATTAAGTGCAATGTAAAAATGTTTGGAAAAGTCATTTGAAAAATTGAAAAGCAGATATTCAGGATGTTCCATATTTGACCTATTTTATTTGCTCTTTCTTCAGAAGTAAGTGTGAAGGAAGAAATGCTGAGCCTAGTAGGAAAAAAATTGCAGAATGATATTAGAAATGCATTTGATGAAGCAATCGTCATGTTTGAATTGCCTTTTGATAAACGTGCAAGTGTTGAGACTGACGGATAGCTTAAATGATAGGGAAATACCAAGGTCTCAGAAAAAAATGAGCTGAAACAACCCCCCTTCACCACAGAATATATATCAAATTAGTGCAATGCTATTTAAAAAGTCCTCTAATAAAAAAATGCTGCCAGTAGTGTTTTGTCCTTTCTAGTAGTGCAGTGCCTAAATACTGATACACAATAACACAAATATGGCCAAACTATCAATTTAAATTGACAATGCACGCTCTGTATAGTTTATGATCTGTGATGTTGACTGTTTAATTCACAGCAAGCATCTCATAGCTAGATAGACAACATGAAATAAAAAAAATTAGTGCTAGATTATTTGGCAGATCATGAATTTAATTAAAACTAATGCAAAAACACATTAGCAATTAAAAAACTGTACAAAAGTGCTGGGAGAAGCAAACATTTGTACAAGATTTATTCCTATGGTGTATTCTAAGTTGGCTGCCAATCATGACAGAATTACTGTGAACAGTTGCAACAAATTTTACTCTATATATGAAAGAGTTAACCAAAGGTGTAAAGTTTTCTATTTTTCATGAATGAATTTTTATCTTTTAATTTAAAAATAATTCATTTGTATTTATTTCTAATAAATGTATAGCCTTATGAAGTTTCATTCAGCTACTGTGTATCAGTGATTATTTATGGTGACCTGCGCGACGGGGGGGATTCAGGAGAAAAATTGTATTAAATATGATGCGGCTCTTTATAACAAACAAAAACTGGAAAGCGGCTATCAACGATCCAATATGTGGCTGACCCTATAATATAAGAAGGTGTTTCTAATTGTTGAAGTGTGGCAGATAAATATGATAAGTTTTATTGTTTTTATTATTAATGCTTCAATTTTATTTAGAAAGTAATTAGACTTTACTCACATCCACCTGGCCAAAACTTGGAAGCTGTAACTGTTGGTGTATTTATGATAAACTCTTTAGTATTAACATCATAAGTAGCAGTGGTCTCTAATCCTCGTAAAAATGTTCCTAGGGTTAAAACATAAAATGTGATCAGAAACACAAGTAATAAATTAATCAGAAAATAGTTTTAAAAAAAATAATTATGAAGTATTTACTGAATCATCAGAGTTAGACAACTGTTAGATTTCTAAGCCCAAGTCAATGAAAAACAGAACAAGTTTAACAATGTTAACAAAAATTAAACATAAGACTACCATAACATTTCAGGTCAATTTCTGACTAAAATGTCACGAAAGTACGCTTTACTTTAGGTCTACCTGAAGAAATTTGAATCAGGAAAAAATGAAAAAGAATAAAAAAAAGTTGACTGGATGCCATTAAAAAAAAATACTACAAATTAAAAAAAAATTGCAACATAATAAACCTTAAGCAGACAAGGCAAATAGCAACAAAACTTGTATAGAGTTTACACATTAAATGGTAAGAAAAATGGTCACCTTTAATAATTCTATGTCATTGTCAGAAACTAAATAAAAAAATAAGTTTTATTTCACATACAAAACTTCATTTCAAAATGTGCATGAAAAATACAAAAAGATAAAAATGTTTTGTTTTTAAAAGACTCAGAAAAAAAAAACTTTGATAAAATGCCTAGACAGAAAATAATGTGTTTAAATTTTTTTTGTCCTTCTTACCATGCCCTAATTCAGTTTGAGCATAGGTTCCTAATATGCTGTAGTTTTTAGCAAGTGGGACCCATTTCTCTCTCTGTGCATCAGTTCCTTGTTTTTGTAGAGTTGGTAAGAACATACTATCATGAAGACCGAAAGGTGTTGATTCACTGGGAAATATCGGTCTGAAATCAAAAAGTTCTTATTTTTTAACAATCAAGTATTAGGATTACTCTAGATCCATTTCAGAGATTTAATAGGAATCTCTTTTTTTTTAATTAAAACTAATATAAAGAAGTCTTTGATGTCGGATGTGCTGGCCAATTAATATGTTAACTATGGTAAGTTTTGAAACACATTATTTGTATAAAATTAATCAGTCTAATAAAATTTTTTTTGGTATAAAGCCTACTTAGATTAAAAACAACAACAACCCACTCATGCTTTTTATAATTCACAGTCAAATTATCCTAATTAATTATTCATTAACTTATACCATGTCAGTCTTCAAGTAATTAAATAAGACATCATTAAGGGTTTTATCAGTTTAATAGGATGATTTCCCCATTGCGATTTCAAAAACTTGAGTGCAGATGAAAAAAAAATCATTTTTATCTTTAAAAGAACTTAGGCATTTCTCCGTAATTTTTAAAAATCAAAATTGGTTCAGATAAGCACAAAAAACAGCAAAAACAAATCAACTGACACAAAAAAAAGGGAAATTATTGCATATTATTTATAATCAGGTTTTTTTTTAATTATCTGAAAAAGGTGGCAAAACAATTTTTTAAATATTGAAATAATTTTTTATCTAACAAATATCTAAAAATGTACAACATATATCGCTATATTTTGATTTGTACTACAAATATGTATTGTACGGAAGTAAAATGGTCTATGAGTAGCTTGGTGTTTTGCAAGATGAGCATAATTTAAAAAAAATAAATTTGGTTAATACTAGTTAGGTATTGTAGTACGAATGATATGTATTGGCTGGTATTTCTGCCAAGATGTATTTAATCCATACAGATCCGATGGTTCTTCTCTCCCATGATTGGTGAATGAGCTTCACTTGTATATTCAACATCACTGTGACCATATATTTTATTTTTATGCGTTGCATCTGTTGTGAAAAACCCTTAAGAATAAATAAAGGAGGTGTGTAGAATGTTGGGAACATCACACGAGTAAAGCGTAGCATTGCGAACACCAAACCTGTTTAACATAATGCTTTGTAAAATTACAGTGCAATTCTCACAAAGAGGGCAAAAGCAAGTGTCACCAAGGATTCCATTAGTAAAAAGGAAAAGATGTTTTACACGTTTACATTAAATATTTGTATATAATTAAAAAAAAAATGTATTAATTACTAATACTATGCATAAGATAAGAGTGATTTTAGTTTTCTGGAACCAATCATCTAAGTTTCCACTTTTTTCCTAAATGTAAATATAGTTTGATAAACATGTTTTAGATTACAAGCATCTCTCTGGAACAAATTATGCTCTTAAGCTGAGGTTTGACAATAAGTATTTTTTAAACATTGAAACATATACTTTTCATGTTGTATAGACAAGAAGCACTTTTATCTTGACAAGTCGTGGGGAAAATAAGCTCATGACAAGGAATCACTGCGACATGATTAAAAAAAAAAGTATGCAGATGATTGAGTTAATTTAACAAGCTCTCAGTCTGAATAAATTTTCCTTCAAAAATATTTGGAACAGTGTGTCAATTATTAACAATAAGGTAGACGCTAAACCATCCAACCTTATTAGGCCAGGTGCATGCTGGGTTAGTCTGATAAGAATGAGCTCTATAAATAATATTGTTTTACCTCACTTATACATGTTATATTAAAAATAAAACAAAAAAAAAGTTTATTTTATGATTCATAAACTGTTTTTGACAAAGCCAAGAGCTGGATATTCATAAGTTATGGTAAATGTAAAACAATGGTAATACAATATAAAAATTATAACTGCTAAAAAAACATTTTTATGAAAATACATTTATATAGCACCAAGTCAACTTTTACTATTTAAATGGCCGTAATCAATCAAAAAAATCAAATTCTCATTGAAAAAGGGAAAAAATACTTCATTAAAAAGTAATCAAAGTGATATTTAAAAATGAACTAAAAAAAGTTAGACATAGTTTAAAAAAAAATGTGTCTCAGGGCTAAGAAATCTAGCAGCTTACAATACGAGAGAACCTAAAAACTATTGAAAAATGTTATTTTCAAGTGACCTACCATGACCTAACTCAGTCTGGGCATAAGTGCCAATGACTTGTAAAGACTTAGCTAAGGGCAACCATTTTGCTTTCTGTTGCACTGTGCCTAGCTTCTCAATGGTAGGCTTAAAGGCAACTTCATGAATAGCAAAAGAGTTAATATCTAGAAAAACTCTGGAAAGGAAACAGATAATGTGTGTAATCAAAATTAAACTTGGTCTACTGTTTATGAAGGTACCCTTAACAGTTTCTTTTCTACAATAATAAAGATTATTTTATGTTTTCTATAAAATATGGGTCATTCTAAGAGCTTCAACACCAATTTTTGACTATTTAGGCCAATATTCAGCCCTTTTTTTTTTTTAACTTTTACAATTTCTTTACTCTTTTCAACATGTAAAAGTGCCAGTTTGAGAGGTATATGTTTTGAAAAGTTTGGCTCTTATAAACACCATATTCCAGAAAAATCTAACAAAAGTATACATAAAAATAAGCTCAATTTTTTTTTCAAGAAAAATGTATGTTTTATCTGGTCAAACATGGCTTAATTTAGTGAGCAAATAACACCTTTAGAGACATTACTGTGGAAGTAACAAAAAAAAGTGCTTACTCTTTAAAAAGATACAACTCTACAGGATCTTTAAGCCCAAGCTCTGTGACTCGTCTGTAGGCATATGTGGTTTTTCTAATAGCCTGGTCATACTGCTCTTCTCTTGTTAATTCTGCACTTCGTTTAAATCCATGTTCTTCACATTCTTTAATGGCAATATTTTCTGAATAAAGAGAAAGAAAAAAAATAATAAGACAAAAGAAAGAGAGTTAAATGGTTATTGTGAATGGAATTTGTTTTAGGATTATCTCATGAACAGAGATAACAGTATTTGTCAAAGTTATAACAAATTAAGTACATAGAAAATCAGTGCTCTAACAGTCAGTTTCATGCAATATTTGTATTAAGTTAAATAAATATATGTGTGTAATGGTATATATCTTATTTTTATTATTTTAATGATGATGGTGTGTTCTTTCTTTGATCTGTTACGTTTCTATATTATTACAGCTCACTTGCGATAGTGTTCAATTTAGTTCCACATCTCTCACAGACAGACAACACACCATGAATGAGGAAAAGTTCCACAATTCAAATAATGTTTATTACCTGAACTTCAAAGATAAAAAATATATGAGATAGAATCATGTGCAGTAATATTCACATCCAATGCTCTGAATAATACATCACAGTATTCAGCGGTCCCAAAGGACTAAGGTAGAAATACTTGATCAAAATACACTCTGTAACTTTGTACACAATATAAATTGAAACTAACTTTTCACTTTAAGTACACTGCCATCCCAAAGGATTGAGGTAGATATACTTTAACGTCTGATTGTCCAGTCTGTCTGATGAAAACTAACTTGCATGCTAAATATATCTTTGATTAAACTGTCCCATGATGCCAAGGCCCCAACTCTTCTGATTGGCCCTACTACCTCCCTTCCAACTCATCTACATAATTAGGATCCTTATTCCAGCCTAGTGATTGGTGTAACCAAATACCCATTATAAGGTTAGCATCCCTTTCTTACCTACAACTAAGTTTACGGTTACCTAAATTAAGGTCAGAGACTTGTATTGACTAGATTCAAAATAATAAGTTTGTTGTCCTGTTTTGAATTAAGAGACATTTGTGCCCTCCCCCCACCAACACTTGACACAAAAGGCTGATGTATTTTGAATGTAAATTACCAAATATCTATAGAATATGACTTGTAATTTTAACCTTTTTCCACCAAACAAAGATCTAACCTTGAACTTTTAATGTAACAAAATGTATAAATGTGACCCTGGCCATTTGAACTTTTAATTTTTACTAATGGAATTTTCTAACTTATCAGTGCTTATAAGGCTATTATTAATTCAAGTATTTTATCTTTGCTTATAAAAGTTTTTGTGTCTAATTTTACATTTGTATGAATAACAACTTCTACCAATAAGACTCTTCTAATAAATTCTCCCATTTATTTTCACTTGGGAATTAGTGTAAATTCTATACATTGACTTTTTTGAGGTAAAGTTCTTTATGTGTTATAAGTTTAAAATCCAATAACTTCTATCAGCTGCCCCTACCCATGAATATGGTATTCCTCTCACTAAACTTCCTGTTTCTCAGATTGTATTCTAGTTTATATTTGTATTAATACAATTAATGGTTTATCTTCCATGATATGACAAGATGTAATTAGTTTTTCAAAAGTTTCAAAATAGGAAAAAATGTCCACTACGCAGTTCTTCCGATTAAAGCCAACCGACCCACCACATTGTTCATCCGTAACGCTGCTCGTAAGTCAATTAGCTTGGATCTCAAAGCAATTTTCCCAATGGAAATTAACTGAAATGGCATTAATTCGTTCCAGCCCCCAAAATGCCACCCCAGTTGTTTTTGTTATGTTTTTTGAAAAAGAATACTGCATTTATAAATCACAAATATGGTATGAAAACATAATAAAAGATAAAGCTAAGAAATAAACCGGTTTCATCAAGTGTATTTACTTGGAAATTAGCAGACTTGATCTTACAGAAGATGTTGGCGGAGGTGTAGGATGGAGAAGATAAGCGGAGGATCTTATAATGTTCTTTGTAATACCCTTGAGAGGTGTTATACCTTTTTTATCAACTCTTTCTGTTTAATAATCATAGTACTATGCCCGTACTGCCTCGCCAAGTCTAGCCATTCGTTCACCTTATTTTTCTATGATTTCACACTTCTTCTAAGCACTGAACTTTCCACTCACTTTCTTGGGACTCATGGTTATAAAAAGAAATCTGATAAATTACTGTAAATGAACAAAAAAGCGAGCTAAACTTATCAAAGATACTTCAACAGCAAGGCAAACAAGCACTCTTAACTGAGGCGCAGGAAAATGCAAGACGCAGTAATCTGCCCTGGGCTGTGTGCAGCCAGCCAACCTGCTCATATTTAAAATTTTTCTCAGATTTCAAAGCTCTAAAAAAAGTGTCTAAACAATCTCGTATGTTAGGGCACTCGTATGTCGAGGTACCACTGTAAATAGAAACAAATATAGCGAAATGGTAGTTTCCCATTTTAAAATCATTACTTCAATAATTTAATCAGTGTATGTGAAGTCCCTTGTAAGGATTAGATGAAATCTCTTAGTAACTATCAACCACTAATGGGACGACTTTTATGGTTCCCTTCTTTTGTCCCCACTATAGCCGATATTGTAATAGCTTTGGATGGACAGGCATGGAGGTACCACAGGAGTGATTTAATCAGTAGTTTCGTACATTTTTTTTTATTTATTTAAACATGTCAGTTGCACTGAATGTATTAAAAGAAAACAAAATTACCTAAGCCTTGCTCTATCAATATCCTTTAATAAAAAAAATAGACCCTTGTGCTTAACTTCAATTTTACATGACCAATTCATTCAAGAAAACCTAACAGTTGAACTATGACTATTATCTATGCAAAGGTTTTAGTTTAATTTACATTAATTTTTCTCTTTATGAGTTACCAAAGAGCATTGCATTACTCATGATTACTATTTTAATGATCAAACTGATTATGCAGCCACTGTATATATAGTAAGTATATCATGTGTTTCAAGTAGGGTGCAAAGGTCGTAACTCATATTATTTACGTAATTCAACTGACCATCATTATGTCTAATTTATCATGTGTGTATAATGGATTAAGTAATAATAGCTCACGTAGAAAGCGTTTCCTTTTAGTTTTTTCCGGTCCATCATACAAGAAATATGTCAACTGTAAAGGATCAAATGTCGCTTGAGCCCTAGCAAGAGCAATATCGGGATTGACTACTGTAGCTGACATTTTCGTTCCTGTGAAATGTAGCTTCAATGTTCGAGACAAGAGGTGTGTGTTGTATGTTTTTAACTATATCACTAGCCTATAGAATATTGTCGGGACGAAGATTAATCCTTAAACCTTTTTTGGTCCACATCACAGATCTGTGGTCCACATTAAGGTCATAGTTTGAGTTACATTTAATGACCTCTAATACAAAATTATTAAAGGTTTCGTCAAATTTACTAGTCACATAAATTAAAAAAAGTATCGGTAAACAGTCCAATTAAAATTAAAGGGAGTGATATTTTTGACGCGTGCCGACTGACGAGGCTCTGCCACCACTGCTCTCAGTTTCTGTTTGTTTTTCTATTAACAAGAATGGTCCTAGCAGGCCCGTAGCGTTTTGACTGGCCCCCTCTGCTTGTTTGCTCTACTTAGTAACATTTATTCCCTGACCCACCCTGCTATTGGCCTGGTCCCTGCCGTAGAATACCTGGCCCCTGCTGTATAATTTTCACACTACGGGGCTGGGTCCTAGATAGAGCCAAACTCAAAGAAAGGGAGGAATAAAGAAAGAAATTGATAACCGTACAGAAGTTAGCTTTCTGTTGGAATTTTATAACAATAAACATGAACAATGATGATGGGGGTTGATTCTGTAACCAGTAAGGACGGTCGAACAAGCTCCTCGTTTGGGGTCCGCATCAGTTTCCCACAAACCCGATTTGTCGAAGATCTTGCAGGGCCATGTGGTTCACTCTGTGAGTACGAGGCAGAGACGACAGCCATAACTGAGGCAGTGGCAAACATTGGGGGGAGTCTTCCAGACGGTACTTTGCCTGCTACGAGCCACGAGCATTGTTATCCTGACAGATGCGCTCTCTGTTCTCCAAGCGTAAAATGGACGGGGGAACGGCCCGAGCAACTGGAAGCCATGGGACGGATGGCCGAGTGGTCCTGAGAGTCCTGGGTTCGATCATCGGTGAGGACCATGGAAAATTTTCCAGGTTAGATTTATTTCAAATACGTCACAAAAGTCCACCCAGCTTTAAATGGGTTCCTGACTTTGGTTGGGGAAGTAAAGGCGGCTGGGCGTTGTGCTAACCACACAACCCCTTCATATGCCGAGGCTACAGAAAGAGATGTATTCTACATTTTGTCTGCCCCGATGGCCCGTTAGGACTAAGGGAACTTTACTTTTTTACTGGAAGCCATGTGGAGGCGACCCAGGATGTAATGTCCCGACACAGTGGGTCTCCGGGCATGTGGACGTGCCTGGAAATAAAAGGGCCGACTTCCTTGCAAAGTCGATACAAGCCCAAGCGCAGCCCGCGGGTGCAAGAAAGAGCTCACTTAAGGCAGCGTGTGCCAATATCAGGCCCTTTGAGCAAACTCGGTGGTTCTCGAGTCGGGACAATGTGGTGACGGGCAGAAATGTCCATAGTCAGATGGAGCGGCCGTCCAAAACTGACCCGTGGTGGGGGGGGGACTCAGGAGTATCGAGGAGGCACTAATTGACCAGTTTCGCACTGGGCATTGTCATTCAGGTGCATACTTTGAGAGGTGGAGGCCCAATGTCGATTCCCTTTGCCGCCACTGCAGAGAAGTGGAGGAAACCGAGGATCATGTGCTTTTTGAGTGTCCTGGGCTGGCGGACCACAGGCTGGACCAGTTGGGTAGCTCACTTGTCATTGGCCTTTATGGCAGTCTCCAGATTTTGAGAGACATGGCGAGTTTGATCTCACGGGCTCTAAGAGACTAAGTCTCAGCCCGCAGTTATCACCGAGAGACTTCAGAGAGAGAGAGAGATGGGGGTAATGGAGAGTATTGTAAGCCAGTATAAGTATTGGCATTGTTTTTTTTACTTTTGTATTAATCTTTAGGTCAAAGTTTGAGTTATATTTCATGACAAGAAAACCAGTAAGAAAAATACAAACTACATGTATTTTGTAACAACTGTTGGGTCAAAATGAAATGTTTAAAACATGATCTGTTACCCAATTTTCATTGACAAATTTGGTCAAGACGTCGTAACTGTCTTTGATTAGCTTAGAACACTTGCCAAATCCCAGGTAGCAAAAATGTTGTAACCTAGTCTTCACATTATTTATGTTTCTCAACTCTAGAGATATATGCACTTCATCAAAAAATTAATACTGGTATGATCTAATTTTATTATAGATATTATATTGAATATTATGATTATATAACATAATAATCTAAACTAAAAAAAGACGTATTTTTTAAATTTCTTTTATATTAGAGTAATTTCCTATTTATAAGTTCATTTTAAAAGTTTTGAAGGCTTTTGTAGGATTGACGGTCCTATAAGGTATCAGCCCAGGCATTTACTGTGTGTTCCCTACAAGCACCATCAAGATGGCCATGAGTACTAGCATGTCATAAGAAGTATTTTCAAAAGGATAAAATAATACTTGATGCTTCTGATAATTTGAAGGGGACGGATGGTTGTGTGGTAAAGCGCTTGACTGGTACCTGGTTCAATCTCCGGTGAGGACCAAGGAAATTTTTTAGGTCTTGGCTCAAATTCTCGATATATCTCCAGTTGTGCCTCCATGGCCATTGCACTATCAGCTATGGTGGGAATGTGAGAAGGGCACCATAAAAACCGTCCCATTAGTGGTTTATAGGATCTAAGAGATTTCATCTCATTCTTACAGGGATATCACACTGATAATTTGAAACCTAAGGTATAGGGGGAAGGGGTGAAGGCAAGGCCTGGAATGAAAGGACTAATTTGGATGCTAATAGTATAAAAAAAATGCTCTAATTGGATGTTTAATAACAACTATAGCAGTAACTAATGTGCAAATGTATCAGCTGCTTTGATATTTCATCTATTTTTGGTCTACATGAATGCTATATAAGTTCCATTTTCCAGGTGACAAAAATAATTAGACATATGATGGTTCATCAAAGTAGTTGCAGCCTTTGGGATTGCAATTGCCCTAAGCCTGGCTATCATATTAAAGATCACTATCGACAATTTTACGATCTTTCTTTAGTGTACCACTTTCAATCAACCAAAAATGTATTTCAGTATCTTCACAATTAACAGACCAACGCTACAGGCATGCTACACTTGTAATATGAAAATTGCTGTGCAGGCGGTCTCACTCTCATATTGTTTCACATAGGTTCAGCAGTCCCTAATGCTTAGGTTGGTGATGAATGTTCTACGGAATGGGGCTTAAACTATTCTTGGCTCTGGCCTGTGTGTCAAATTATGATAAGACAAATGAAAATACACAAGCTAGTGATTAATGCTAAAAGTATGGGCAAGCCAGACAAAGTGTGGAATGTACGGGAAAAAAAGTTGTAAAACTAAGTATGGAGAAGGAGGTCAAAGATAACAACTGTCCATACAAATTACTGATATGTGGTAACCCTAGCTTACACCGACTCTATACCTGTTAATTAGCTAGTGAAAGTTTTAGTAAACCAGGACTCAGCACACTGCTAAAGAAAAAAAGTTCATCTTTTACACTTACTACAAGAAAAAAAAAGGCTTAGTCAGATTAAAATAGGATAAGATAAGTAATTCTTAAATGTTTATTTCAGTTTATCACAACATAATAAATACAAAAACAATGCTTTTAAGAGTGGTCATTAAACTAGCCTAATTTAGGACAGCTTTTACTGACTTTAATTTCATGCACTCTAGCAAAGTTCATCCACCATCTTGCATAATAAAACATGCATGGTACAAATATAAAAAAAAATATGGCGATTCACTATAAAAATATGGTCACATTGACTATCATAAATAGGCCTAACTAACAAATAAATTAAAATCAACATCAGTAAAATTTGTGTAAAATAGGTAACAAAAATATTAACATAGCATATCATAAAAAATGTGTAAATTAAAAAGTAAAATTATAACATGGAAAGACAGTGGATTTGGTTTTTAAAGAATCAACATAAATATAGCCAGCCATAAACATTCAAAAAACTAACATTTCAGCAAAACAATTAGTGAGAATTTTTTTTACTTAAAATACCTTAATGTTCACTCTGCACAATGAATAAAATTCTAATTTCTGACCACAATTTATTCACACTTATAAATTTAATACAAATATCCTAACAAAGATGACTGATAATAATTTCTTAGATACAAACATCACTTAATGTATAAAATTACATAATATTTTCTTAAAGAGTAGCTTTAAGATTGTCTTTGATTTGCATTAAATCAAATGTTAGCTTTTACATATCAAGTACTGCAAAACGATTTACTAGTAATTTCTTTTAGTCTATTGTGGATAGATTTTGTTAGTTAGAGGAGTTCCATAAATCAGTAACAGCATACACTCTGTATTTTCAAGATACAAAATTAATTATGAGTATTACAGATGCCAAAGACTTTTAAAAGAATTTACAGCTTATGTCTGGTTATATATCAGGGTGCATCAGGGAAGTTATAATGTGACCTTTTATTATGTAGATGATATAATTCTTTATTAAAAAACATGACAAAACATAAATTCATTTTTGTTTGGACCTAATTAAAAAAAGGATGAGATAATTAGTGAATTTTAAATATTGACACAAACAAATCATTCCAACTTTTTAGCTTATTTATCACAAAAAAATATACCACTTTATTACCACATTCATGTAATTTAATTTGAAAAATCATAAGACTGACAAAAAACTATATTTTGTGCTCTTAAATTTAGGTCATTCCATTTTTATCATGTTTCTCAAAATTAAGTATTTTTAACACTTGCAGCTTTTAATTAATTTGATGATAAAATAAAAATGTGCAGATAATTATACTCAGTTGTAAAGCATCTGCTATAAATAAATTTAACTTCCATAACTATAATCACAAAAACTGGGACATTATCATCAATATTCCAGCTTAAAAAAAATGCAGCAAATTTAACATCTGTCAATCTTTTTTTTTTTGTTAAACTGAAGTCTGATTTGCAGTATTAATTCCTGATTTTATTATAGGTTGGCATAGGTTGTCTCCAGCATCTGGCAGTGAATGATGTTTTAGGTGACGAACAAGAAAGTATAAACCACAAGTTACAGTCTAAAAAAAAATGTGTTACTAGAAATTTTAGAAAGTTAAAAAAAAAAGCAAAACAAAAAACACATACACAAAAAAAAGTATGATGCAGAATTGAGCTATTTCTAAAGGCTAGAGGAATTAGTTGGTAGCAGACAATTTCTTCCAGCATTAACTGGGATTTTTAACTTAAGGACTTAAGGTTGATATTCATAAGCTCTACTAATCAGGTTTAACAAATTTCTTTTTCTTTAAATGCTGTGCTTATAGAAACATACATTCTACACTTCTTCTGCCCCATTGGCTCTTTAGGGCTAAGGGAACTCTTTACAACTTATTGGCTCTAAAATTTTAGTATGTAGGTTATTTCTTTTTTCAATACTCTAATTTTAATGTAAAAGTAAGTATAAAAATTAAGTCAAACCAATGCCTGAAAAAAAAGCACAGCAGAAAATTGAATTTCAGTTTGACAGAATCTTAATCAACTTACAGCAAACAAATAAATCCCACTTATAACAGTTGCTCCGTATCTGAAACCTATACTTTCAATTAAAAGTCCACCAATCATTGGACCAGTAAATGACCTGGATTAAAAAAAAAAATAATAAAAATAGTATGAGTATTTTTTTTAAAAAGAATACAATTTAAATAAATTTATAATGATGAATAAAAGTATATTATTTGTGATAAAAAATATATCTTATAAAATCCTGTATTGAAATATTTTCAAAATGACTTACCCTAAACAATAAACAGAAGTAAAAAGTCCGGCAACTATGCCATATGTATCTAAGTTGTTTTCAAACCCCATTTCTCTGCAATTTTAGAAATTTTGATAGTAGTAATAATGAGGTTGTATTTAAAAAAAATTAGCAATGGGAAGTTTCTTAATGTGCTAGACCATAAAATATTGTTTCGCGTTTCCCTCTCTAGGTAGGCACTAAAGGACATGTGGGTTCGTTAGTTGAATAATACAAGATTATTTCACAGTCTACAAATAGTACAAAGTACAGGTTTTAATAGTCCAGACGAAACCAGAGTCTATTGTGCGTACAACTAATCATGTTGCACGAGTTTACATGTTATCTCAACATGTCGATAACAAACTCACTGCAACAAAAGACCTGGGGTTCTTCAGCGATCAACTCCAAACTGTTCTTGAGTTCATCTGCTCTCTGTGTCCTCTCTGGTACTCGTCTCACTGTGTGTATTCTTTGCGTACGACTAGCTGGTCTGTTACAGACCATTACTTTGAGTCTCATGAATCACAGGAAGGTGCCTTTTATAGGCAGTCCACCCATGCTGGTTGCAGCAGTTTCCCCGCCAAAACTGAAGGTGGGGGGTCATTGAGTAGGTGTGAACGTGTGGGAGGCGAATGCCACTATTTCATCACTTATATCAAGGCATGGGTAAATGACCGACAAGAACAATGTGCAGACGCTCTAAAGTCATGATTGCATCATTCATCTTGAGGGGGGGGGGAGGGGAAGCAGTATTATAGCCGTATCTTCAATACAACACATTTTTTTTCAAATTTTCTTTAACCAATGTGATAATCTGACCAAACACTTTTTTTTCGCGATTGATAAATAGCTATAAAAATGTAATTTCTTTCATATAAACATGTACTTTGAATTTAAACAGAAAAATGCTTTGAAATTTGAGGGTAAAAGTCAAGAAAATAAAATTTTAAAAAGAAAATTATTATCTACTTACGTGGCTCCGATGAGCAAACAATTCATAGTGGGAACAATAGCCAAAGCAATGAAGAAACCAAGAATTACTAATCCAAGGATAATGACCCATAATTCCCTGGAAAAAAACAACAACAAATAATAGCTTATACATGTATAAATATCAACTAAAAACTGAATCAAAGTCACCCAAGCAGGACTTTTAAACTACATAATATCAGGCCCGTAGCCAGAGGGGGGATAGGGGGGCTGAGCCCCCCCCCATTCATGATCTGAACCCCCCCGTGCATGATTGGAGCTTTTTGACAAAATTTTAATAATAACGGCCATAAAACATCAATCATTTTGTTCAATAAATCAATAATAATAAAAACTTAAAGTTTATATTTTGGCTATCATTTAGGCTATTTTATTTACATGTATAGCTTTTCTAATTTTTGGGCATAAAAGATTGAATGTTATTGAAGTTCACTTCTGGGTATTTTGGGCACCATTGGCATTTGGGGCTTCAACAGCCGTGTGTGAGAACAGTTTCTCAACCATCACACGAATGCTCACCCCATATCGGAGATCAATGTTACAAAAGCGTCTAATCAAACTTTTCCTGCTTGCATTTGAAAAAGATTTAACAGACAATCTGAATGCTGAAGCATTTTTAGGTAAATTCAGTGCTAAACCACGATGTTTGCAAATTTGAAACGTATTATAATATAAGTTTGTAACCAGTGCCGACGAGTGGGGGGGGGGAATGCCCAGGGGCCCGACGAGTTTTAGGCACCCAGACTGAGCTGGCCAATCAACTTTTAAAAATATTAATATCAGCATGGGGGCCCGTGTCACCCCCGCCTAGGGGTTTGAAATTTCTGTTGATGGGCTTGTTCGCAACCTTGTAATAGTTTTTTTTATATTATTGATAACTTTTGAGGACAATTAGCAACTTAAATAAGTTAATTAAATAACATTGACTTCTGACTTCATTTTTATACTTATGTATAATAAAATAATAAACTACAAACTCCGTGATTTCTGAGTGATGTTATTTAATTTGCAAATTTACTTTTTAGCAGAATTAATTTTATTTTAATTTGAATAATTGCGACTGTTGTTGTTGATAGATCTGTTCTTTGTTTTCAATATTTTATAAGAAATATCACACAAATAGCTAAGCTTTATTCATGCATCTTTGTCGTTCTTCCCGGGTTGTACGTTAAACAAACAGTATAATAATATAAATCAGGTACCTATTATGTAACAATTGTGTAGCAGAACAAATGGTCAATATATTTATAACAGGAATCAGAAATTGCTCAGCCTCAATAAATTTTTATCATTAAAACTCTTTACTATTTAAATTATTTTTAACAAAACTGCAACATGCCATGCATTATTGAAACGTAGTTAAAATTATATATTTCTAATTAATAGCTAAACAATCGGTACTAAAATGCACCATTCCAGATATGGAACTGCCAAAAATTTCTTGGGGAGGGGATTCACTGAGATCCCCTTCCCAAACCACTCCACTGCATTCGCAAGCTTTCGGCGCTTCGCGCCTCCATTTTCGCACCCCCCCGAACATTTCTTCTACCCCACCAGGGGCGTATTTAGAGGGAGGGGCTGGGGGGGGGGGCATGCCCCCCCCCTCGTTATCACAAGTTTAGGTAATACATCATTAAATTATCAAAATATTTTTTGTTCTAAGACCAATTTTCAACAATGAAAACAGTTTTGCCCCCCCCCCCGCCGTCAAAGTTGTCTACATCCGCCCCTGTGCCCCAGGATCATGTCTTTGGCCCCCCCCCCCCCCAATCCAATATTCCTGGCTACGGGCCTGCATAATATATGTGTGCTTGACTGTCAGATTTTTTTTTTGCTTTTGAAAAATAAAAATGATTTACTTATTCAGTTTTGGTCATTAATGGAACATTACTAAAATTCTAATAGAGTGATTGACACTATCAATCCTGATATAATTATTTATTATGATATACAAGTGAATAACTAGCTAACTTTATACAATGTTGACAAACAGATAGAATATAGAATATTCAATTCCTAAGAATGGGTTAAAGAACTAGAAGATAAACTAAAATTCATAAACCTAATTTCAAGTTCCCATATTTCTAACATGTATCAATAAAAATATACATAACTTATTTTGGTATCTGTGGGGAAGTTAATGAAAGTAATATATATTTATATATGTATAAAATAAAGCTAATACAATTATTATAAGTATGCAATTTTCCTTAAATGCTTACAAAGGTAAAAAAGATAAATAGGGAGTGGGTCCTATGATGAGGTATGACAACCCACACATTGCATTTCCAATAAATATCAGAGTGCCATTAATTTTCTGAAATAGAAATAAATAAATACAACAATGTGTTGAAAAGTCAATATTTTATCTTGAAAGAAAGTAAAAAAAACGACTTTGCTTATGTAAAATATTGGCTCAGTGAAATTTACAAAAAAAGTTTATTATTATAAAACAAGAAACAAACAAAGAATTGTGATGAGGGAAAGCAGTAACTTTTGCTTTAAAAAAAATTTATTGAAGGCTGATTGCAACTTATTGATAAAATATTCTTTAAAAAAAATGCCTTATTCTTTTTCTATTTACCTTTCCCACTAAATTTTCTTAGTTTAATGAAAAGATAATTTAAAACTCTATTCTCAAATAAAAAAAAACACAGGTTTACTGACCTTGCTGTCACTTATATAGCCCCAGAAAGGGGAGGTTATTCCATACAATCCAGGGGTTACAACAAATATTAGGCCAATGAGAGCTGGAGATAACTGAAACTAAAACATTATAAATATGAGGTACATGCAAACATAACCGATTCTAACTTTTGATTTCAATAAACAAAACTTAGATTTTGTTTAAATTACTGGGTTTGAGAACTGTTGTTGATTCCACATAAATAATGAGTTTCTTTACCTGTTCCAAGTGTTTGGATAAAGTTGGGTCCAGGAACATTATTCCCAGTGAAGCTACCACTATGCTCAGACTTGAGAACCAAATAATAGGACTTCTCATTAGAGTTAAAACACTTGCCTTTCTCTCTAGACAGCAATCTATGTTGAAAAGAAACATTGTTAATTAATTTAAGCACAAGCATGATTTCAAAGTAATATGCTTGTAGGATTGAGATGATTAAGGCTAAAAGCATAATAATATTTATGTGTGTAATTTATTGTTATCAATCAGTGTGAAATTGCCAACATATACAAATTATATATTGTAAATAATTGTTGGATTTTCCTAATATTGCTGATATAATTACTTAGAACCCAGAGTTCAAACTTTGGAAGAGAGTGAAATTTTTATGCAGCTTCTTTTTTTAAACTACACTTTAAAAAGTTCTAATTTTCCACATTCTGCTCAGATTTAGATGCCCACTTGTAGGCTATGTGTGACGGTCAGATATATATACAACTTTTATGGAACAGAATATAAAAAAAAAACAAGTCTAGAATCAAATTTAATCGAGTTCATTTATTCATTAGATGAAATTTGTTTGATTTAAATTAATTGAAACGGAAACAATTAATATTAGTCGCTTTTTTTATTTAAGTTTTGTTCATTTAATGAAAGTTTGCAGCAACAAAACAAATAAATACACAAAAAAATATTAAAATTAATACATAATGAAAAATGGAAACTTTAAAAATGCCCCATTGCCTCCTTAAACCATCCAATGTTTTTCCAGTGAGGTCACGGCCCCAAGTTTGGAAACACTGGTTTAAGGTTTTTTAATGCTTTAGTCATTTGTAATTATATAAAATAAAATCGCATGTGGCTCTCATCGACTTCAGGGTGCATACCCATAATAAACTTCATTGTTTTTTTGCTGGAATTGTGTTATCATTAGGAACAAAAAATTCACTAGCAGCCCTAAAATAATTTTTTTTTTTTGCATAAGCCAAATGGACAGCTTAGAATTTTTTTTCTTCTTTGTATTAAAACTTTTATTAAGTCCCTTTAAAGTACCGGTAAACTATATGATATAGTTTTTTTTTTCTAACTGAAATAAGAAAACAAACATAATTATTTTCAGTGAGGTTCATGACATTTTGAAATAATATTTCAAAAGACTTTGAAGAGAAGAAGAAATTCATTGATACTTCATTAAAAGATTTACCTTGAGCAGCAGGAAGCAAAAATATCATGACAATGCCATTAGCTACTGTTAACACTCCTATAACGTAAAATGGAAGACCAAATCCTCCAAGCTGAAATGATAATTCATATTTTGTAAACTTTACATGGGTAAGTTGTAATTGAAAACAGACAGAAAGCTCAATAAAAAAATTGTCTTATTAGGAAATAAATATGATGATGATGATATAAAATAATATTTTTAAAGATCAATTAAAATAATTCCCTTTTCTAAGGATAGCATGTTACTGTCAAATTCAGGAGTAAGCTGTCATTACTGAGTACTAACACTAATCTCTAAAACCAAACCTCTTGGTGATATTGTTAACTGCCCTATGAACTAACTGGCTCTATATATCACAACTACTTCTATTTGGAACCTTTGCTAGATTCCTTAATGTTTTATAATATTTTGACTTTAAAAAATATTTATAGGTATGCAATTAGTCATCTTCTAGCAGTGAAGAATAAAAAAACAACTTTTAATTTAAAGCTGGTATGAGAGGTTGTATGGAATTCCATGACTAATAATTATTTTATGAACAAATGAAACAAACAGTGTTATACTCAATAAATTTAGACTAGCCCATGAATAATTTTGATTCCAGAGACTCATTTTTCTAATGGTAAAAGTATTATTTTTGTAAAACAATAAATCAGTATTGACATCCAACAGCTCTATTAACTGTTTCTATAAAAACCATGTAATCTTAAAGGAATATATACTTTTTGGAAATTTGATACAATTGGTTTGATAAGCTTTAATAATTTTAAGAACTGGTTTGAAAAAAAATATTTAGTGATCTAACCTCATACAAGGCTCCACCAATAGCTGGCCCAACCATTAAGCCAATGCCATCAGCAGTTTCCAATAAAGCCTACAACAAAAAAAAAACTTTTAGTTTCAAAAGTAATAGTGAGCAAGTCAGTAATGAGGTTTAGGTGTTGCCCGTCATACTCATACATATAAATGAACAAGCTTAGGCTTATAATAGCCAATGAATTATTTATATAGCCCGTGAGTTATTATTGGAGGTGCTGTTCAATTAAAAAATTTTGAAATTAATGCATAATTATAAATTTTACTGCAAATTAATGCACATTTTAATCGATAAAATTTAAAACATTTATATGTATTCAAACAAATTTGTCATTATATTCTATCATAACATTGGCATAATAAACAAGTCAGTATAATTTATGATAAAGTTAGCATTAATTGTAACAGACGCATTAAGCAATAGCATATATGTCTATTAAATTAGTTATTCAGACCAGTTTATTGACATTCATCAATGAAGTCAAGTGATGAGAGATTAAAAAAAAGTCAACAACAATGCCAAACATGTGTTTTTTCCGGAGTGTAGATTAAAACCCCTCTTTCCTCCACCCCTGTCATATTTTGCTACACTTTGCCCACTTGTAAGTCTTGCTTACCAACCCTCCACTTTCTATCCCAAGAAAAAGAAACACACTGCATATATACCTGTTCCTTCTTAAAATAATAGTATAGCTAGAAAGTGGTCACTCATTTATTATTAACACATTTTTTAATAATTTTTACCTCCTTTCCCCACATGGTCACATTTTGGACACACTTAGCAGCCTCTCTACCCACAAAGATCATGTTACTTATGGCCAACCTAAAATCATATTCCCTGTCCCTAAAAAATTGACAACCAAGTTCAATCGGTTTAAACCTATAACACTTGTCAATCAAACTAGTGGCGCGTGCGTGTCTGTTCACTAATTTCATCATTCAGAAATAGAATTAAGAAATGACAATCCTATAGTTTTAAGGTCATAAAGCTGTTAAGATTTTACGTAAACGTAATAGTTCCTGAGTTTAGGTATTTTTTTCTTGCTTTTTAAAAAAAAAAAGATTTTCTGATCTATTTTTGTTTAAAAAATTGGGTTAATTACTGATTCTTTTTGATGATTTTGGTAAAAAATTACTGCATTTAGGTGTTTGTGTTAAAAAAATTAAATCGCATAATTTTTTTAGCTCATTAATCATGCGTCAATTGCAGTAAATCACCAGCCCTGGTTATATAAAAGCAATGACCGATAAAATTCACGCCTTGCCACTGGAGCAATGAGTGATCTAGATATTAAATTAAAAAAATATATAATTTTGGAAAAAAAGCTACTTACAAATACTGTGCCAACGTTCTTTGGAAATTCACTTGAAATAATTGCAAACCCAGCAGTTAAAAACGCTGAAAAGCCAAGGGCTTCAACACAGCGACATGCAAAAGAGATGACAATGAAAGGTGTACCTGGAGGACATCTATCTAGAGTACTGATAGGTGAGGGAATACCTTTATTAGAATTAGAAAAAGAAATGCCTAAAAAGTATTTTTTAAAGCTCTTTATATATAAATTTACCCAAATAAAACTGCACAAACTCCAGCAATCAGAAGCCCTGATATAAACAGGAATCTTGGACCAAGCCTAGTTAACAAAAAGCAAAATTAATAAATAAAAAATTTTACAATGTAACCTTGCAATATATCTATCCACTAGCAGCAATAGCTCTCTAAAACAATTAACAATCAATACTAAAGGATTTACAGGAATTTATTCATAGTTAGTTATGATGGAGAATTCATTACTGATAAAATCTTGATATCCTCTTGATTGCATGTTCAATTATGACTTAGATTCACATTTTGAACATTTTTATAATACAATCCCCAATAATTTCTTATTAAGTGATAGTTTATGATTTTTTTCACATATATAAATTTAGCAGCAAAGTCATTAGACCATCTTTTTTTTAGCCAATCATTGTTTCATTCAAAATACTTTATGATGATTAAAAACATCATGAGTTACCATATAATTAGTAAATAAATGGTAGACCTATACTAGCATATCTCAGTTTTCACTTGTAATCTTTCTAAAAATAATTGATGAAAACCTAAAAAACCAACACAAAATAACCAAGCAAATATTTCCATATGAATCAATGTAAATGAAATTAAATTGTAATTAGTTCTAGATGCTCCAAAATACATGAAAAAACAACAACAATAAAAAGCAATATATTTATAGATATTAAATACCATATTTAATACTAACAATAATAAAAAATGAATAAAAGAAAATGAATATTTTCAATTTTCCGAACACTCTTTGAAAGGCTACAAGGATTTTCAAAATCTTTTTTTTTCTGGGTAATTTATAATAACTGAAACTATTAATGAAAAAGATAAAAATAATTTGCTTTTAAAAATGTATAAAAGCTGATAATAGCTGAAGACACCAAAAAACAAAGATATGGTTGAGTATAAATACCAAGTATGAATGTATTAGAAAAATAAATGAATTATAATCAACCTCTTCTAATATCAAGTGGACAACTTATAATCAAACTACACAAATAAACATTTGTCAAATAACTACTAAGAATAGCCAGCCAGAAATAACATTAAAAACTATATATCATTGACAATGAACCATCATCAAAAATGTAAATATTCATAACTTAAGTTCTTTACCTAACTGTTTTTTTTTTTTAGTTATAAACTGTATGAGTCATTTAGTCATCATTGCTGGGTTTGATAAGAATATGACTTAAATCTTAAATAAGGTCCAGATGAGGATAAGACTCAAACACAAATCAGTAATCATTGCAGTGAAATTAATGTTGCACACTTTCTACTTCTCAACTTTAGTTACTGCAGCAATGTCCTGTGAATCACACCTTATTGATTAGACTCACTAATTCATCACCATACAAAAAGAAATATTTTTCTTGATTAAAAAGTTTATAAAGAAAAATATCACTCACAATTTTTAGTATTTTTATATGTAATAGAAAATGTCCAACTTACGTAGATGCCAAATAGTGGGGAAGAAACAAATATCACAAACTCAAAACTGCTGAAGATCAAGCCATTTACTGTATTTGAAACGTCCTTCTTTTCAGACTGGTCAATTTAAGATAAATTTTTTTCAGCCAGCAATCAACAACCGTTTTCGATTTAATGTTACAAATAATCAGTTTTGGTAAATTAATTAATGAACTATAGGTAACATATTTTCCCATCTACATATATCTCCCACAAGAGCTTAATAAAAAGAATTAATATCTGATGTGAAATATGTTAATGAATATAAAGAACGTGAGATAATGAGATAATGTAATACAAATCAATTTATTTATTAAGCTGGAATGACTTGAGGACATTATATTTCTAGAATGTTTTAAATATTTTATGTAGACTCAAATGATTTATTTGCATTAGAAATAATAAGGGACGTGGTCTGATAACAGATGAATCTGATATTAGTGTCACAATGTGAAATATCAACTTACAAGATTATATTAACTAGAAAATTACTAATTTATCAAATTGATGATTTTCAAGTCGATGTTCAATAGTTAATTTAAACCAAAATATTGAAAAATGTCTTTTATTGTAAATTTTTTACTATTTTGAGCTTCAAGGGGATAACATTATTTTACATTAAAATTTTTCGTGACTAAGTCTTTTTACAATATTCATACATTTGGTAGGTAGAAAGTTAAAATTAAGTACTTCATTTGTGAGTGGCACCCTAATATAAATATGTGACCAATATTTGCAAACAGGCCAATGTTCACATTGGCTGGATGTGACCGGCCCAAGTAGAAGTGATCATGCTAACAGTATTATAGGAAAAAGATAACATCAATTACAAACTATAAAGCGCTAGGAAACATCAAAGCAAGATAAATTTATTGCAAACAGAGTGGCCACTCTGCGTAGCTGAATGATTGTATTTTATTTGAACAGATTTTATTGAGATTTGTAATTCTTTTGATAATAACTGAGATAATCAAAACTCTTAATTTTTGCTAGTCAATGTCTGACCAGCAAAAACATTAGCCTACCAACGTAGCTCAGACTTTACAGAGCCTTAGTTAAAACAATTGCCCTGTATGGGTGTGAGACATGGACACTTCTAGCAGCCATGACAGGCAAGCTACAGGCAATAAAAAATGAATGCATGAGGAAAATCCTTCAAATCACCTACCTAGAGCGCAACACCAATGAGTATGTCTGGGAAAGAATATCTTCAATCGCCAAAATGAATATGGCAACAATCAAGCGATGTAAGATGGCATGCTTTGGACATGTGTCGAGGCATGATAGCCTGCGAAAAACTATTCTTCAAGGGACTGAAGAAGGAGGCTGTCATGGAGTTCGCCAGCGGAAATGTTGGTTTGACAATATAAAAGTATGGACAGGACTACGATTGAATGCAGGTACGGATGGTCGTGCGGTAAAGTGCTCGACTATCGACCTGAAGGTACCTGGTTCAATATCCGCCGGTGAGGACTAAGGACATTTTTCAGGTCTTGGCTACAGTTCCTTTCATGTCTCCCCTGGTACCTCCATGGCCATTACACTCCCGGCTGTGGTGGAATGAAAGGGCAATATAAAACCTATAAAATTTTTCCATTTAGGTGGGCGATTTTTTTTTAAATGGATAGACGTGCAGTAAACCGCCCAACTGTCTACCTGAAGGCACCTGGTTCGATCTCCGGTGAGGACCAAGGAAATTTTCAGGTCTTGGCTCAAGTCCTTGCAATATCTCCTGTGGTGCCTCCATGGCCATTGCACTATCGGTTATGGTGGGGATGAAAGAAGGGTACCATAAAACCGTCCCATAAGTGGTTAAGAGGATCTAAGAGATTTCATCTCATCCTTACAGGGACTTCACACACCAATGAATGAGCTAAAGATAGCCGCACAGGATAGGCAACTATGGAGATATAACAATTGAGGTGACCATGTGTTGCACCAATGTCCACACCAGTTAAGGGAATGATGATGATGATGAATGTCTGACATTCGCTGGTTTGCAAACATTGGCTGTTATATATATGTATGAAGCATTTTTAAAAAACTGTGTTGCAGGATGTGATGTGGGAGGAGGATAAGGTGTATAAAATACTGTAAAGAACTGTTATGTGACAATAACCTACCTCTTGAGGAAAAAATGGAGCTAGCAAAGAAAAGCCACATCCAGTCAAAAAATTAGAAAGTGTCAAAAATAAAACAATTAGCATTTTTCTACGAGGTAGGGAACCCAACCTTAATTTCTCATCTTTAGTAGAGCTGGTATCTGGTGTTGAAGATACTCTAGCAGCACCTGAATAATTAAAGAAAAAAAATCATTATTCTTCTTTCTTTGACTCTATAGTCTATTTAGGGCCCTAACCTGCCATACTCCTCTTCTCCACTTTTCCCGATCCATGGTCTTCTTTCTCTACTCTCTTAATCCTATAACTTTAAGGTCTTTCTCCACCTCCTCTAACCATATGCTTCGTGGTCTGCCCTTAGGTCTTTTCTCATCTATGTTGTTTTCCATTCTTTCTATGTGCCCTACCCAGATTTCATTTTAATTTCAACTCTTATATTTGGTTCTTCGTATAGTGCTCCTCCACTCGTTATTGTCCTTTACTGGCCCTTCATACATTCTGATATCCAGTTTAATACATCTCCTAAAACAAGCATTTAGTCATCTATATTCCAAACATATCACCATACAAGATAATTATTGTATTGCAATTATCACATGAGGCTTAGGCTTTTCAGACTTTAGTTCCTAGCAGATCTTTGATGGCTTGGCTATTGTCTGGAGTGTTCATTATGACATATAGTAAAAATTTTATCATGTATCACTTAATCATTTATCTTTTTGTTCTTCAATATATTTTCAACTTTCAGAAATAAAAGTCTCATCTAACAAAATAATTAGGAATGTGTAAACCCCCCAACTAATATTCTTTCACGAAGTATATCTCTCCCCATTTAACATGAGAAAAAATAAGGAAACTGCTGAATAAAAAAAAAAAAAAGTAATTATTAAAGCAAAGAGCCAAGTAAATAGTGACAGCCAAATTATACAGAAAAATAATATGATATAAATTATTTTATCAAGTAATAATAATATCCTAATTGTGCTCCGCATTTTACTCATTTATTCAGTTGCTAAGGTCTCCACATCAAGGACATTTGATGAAAACGAAATGATACTCCTCATAAAAACATTTAGTAAATTATAGACTACACATAAAAATGTTATGAATCTACATTTATTATTATTTTTTTTTTATTTGGGTGAAAATAATTTTACATAAATAAATGAAACACTACCTGATGATAATAATGGCTTGTTTTCATCATGACTTTCAGTTCTTTCCATGATTGAGTGTATAACACTTGAATTATGGAAAAAATATTGTCTGAATGTGCTTATTTTTTTAACTTTTTATCATTCTTTATGAATCATTAGTAGACATTAGTAAATTAAATTAGTATCATGAAAAAATTACTAAAAAAATAATACTTATTTATTGTTCTAAGTTGCCCTTACCTCGGTCCCTACTTACTCAAAACACTAGAAACAAAATATCTAGTATTTTATTATTAATAATTTCACTGCATTATGTAACATCTTACATCGGTATAGTCTAATCATATATCTATGGTCTAATACATTCATGATTCAATGTCCTTCCCACCCCCATTTTTCGCCCACTGACCTACATAATATAATCATACATTCATTGTAAGTTAATGTACGATTACTTGGCTGTAAATTCTTCGAAATAAAAAAAAATGGTTAAGAATAGGACTGATAACGTTAACAATTAAAGGACAACTCTGCTTTGCTATAGACATGCTATAGACAAGGGGTCGGAAACCTTTTGAGACGGAAGAGCCAAAAGTTATAATTTACAATTTTCTTAATTTTTAAAGAGCCACTAAAATAGTTGGTTTAATAATTTAATATTATGGTATTTGATTAGGCCGAAATTTGACATCGAAAGAGCCGCAACTTGAACCGAAAGAGCCGCAGGTTGCCGACCCCCTGCTATAGGCATTTTAGTATAAGATTTCTTGGCTTATTTTTACTATTTATTAACTAAGCCAAAGCCAAAGTCACTCAAAGTCAAAGTGCCAAAGACTAGGTAAAACAAAAGCAAATTCTACTCACATAGGCCGTGTTTTCCTATCCGCTAGGGTTGCCACCAATTTGTTTGGTATTTTGGGAACATGTCTCGATGTCAGGAGTTTTAGTGAACTGATGGATTTTTTTTAAGCATAGAGCCGTAGAGGGTCAATTAGGGGGTGGGCATGCATGAGGAAGATGTTCAACAAATGTTCTTAGATGTGACAGATGGGTCTTTTCCAGTGCTAGATGTACCGCCGGGGATATCCCCGGCACTGAGACCTGTCATTCCCGGCTCTGCTTTAGCTAATATCACCGGCGGCGGAACGAAATATTTTAAGGGGGGGGGGCAAGCCAAAAATCAAGGGGGGGGGGCGCCCCCCCTTGACAATTTAAGGAGGGGCAAGACAAAATATGACCGACAGACAAATTCCCCTCCCCCCCCCTAATTCAATAATAGAATATAGTAATTCTGTAGCAAGTATTTATTCGATATTATTTTAAAAATAATATATTAAAAAAAAAATGAATATTGAGCACTTCTGTCGTCAACTGATTCGTAATGTCAATTTGTTTACAAATTTAATAGTGAAATTAGATCAGAAAATCACTGATAATTATCATGAATGATGATGAATATGAAACCGGAAACGGGAAACTCAATAAACAAAAAGTAATTTATGAAAAGATAATAAATAATTGTATTTTCTTTAAAAACTACATTTGCCGTCATTCGGTAGATGGCAATACTTCTCTATACTTATAAGACGCATTTGCTGTCTGTCTGTCTGTTCCCTTAAAACTCAAGATCCAGACAACCAAATAACGTGAAATTTGGTACACGCAGTGGCGCAACCGGGGCGGGGGGCATGGGTGGGGGCTTGAGCCTCCCCCCTCCCCAGGCCAAATCATCAATACATAATTTACGTTATAAAGTTACAAAAAAGACTGTCAAACTGTCTTTTTTCAATATGTGAGCCCCCCTCCCCCAGCATTTTTTGCCACTAATTAATTATTTTGGATATCAAAGACATGAAAATTGGCAAACTTTTACCCCGATTTCAGGTTTTACGAGCTTCTCTCCCACATTGCTAACTTACTATAAATATGATCGGTACGGGGAACCAAATATCACATTACTTACTACATTATTACATTCCACTCCTTCATCCATAGGAATTGTAATCTTTTGCTACAGTCATGCCTAAGAGAGAGAGAGAGGGAGAGAGGGAGGGAAGGAAAGAGGGAGGGAGGGAGAGAGGGAGGGAAAGAGGGAGGGAGGGAGAGAGAGAGGGGGAGGGAGGGAGAGAGGGAGGGAGGGAAAGAGGGAGAGAGAGGGAGGGAAAGAGGGAGGGAGGGAAAGAGGGAGAGAGAGAGGAACTGCCAAAAATGTTGTGTATCACATTGCTTTAAGATAAATGTACCCTTTTATTGCATGCAAATAAATCCTTTTTTACGCGTCTTATTTTAAATCTTAATTAAACGTCAAATTACGCTTCTTAAATAAACAGAAAACATTATTTTAAACCTGGACAAAGCCGGGTACTTGCAACTAGTTTTAAAATATGCCACAACTCTCAATAATGTGATTACTGTAAGATGTAAATTAATTATAATTTCTTTCAAATATTAAATTTAAGAAATAAATCAAATGAATTATGAAAATGATACATACAAACTAAAATGAATTACAAAGTTAAAAAAGTTAAAATTCAAGGGGGGGGGCGCCGCCACCCCTTAAAAGTTTTAGGGGGGGGGGCGCTGCCCCCCCCTGCTCCGCCGCCAGTGGATAATATATCCCAGCCGGGGATGAAATCATAGACATTTATCCCCGGCTATGCAGAAATTGTTTTGTTAAATCGAGCACTGGTCTGATCAGGAGTATTCATAGGTGATGCGGTGGTACTCAACCTTTTTCTCTCCACGGACCGGCCTTCGTTTGATGATTTCACGGCGACCTGCTGGATATAATTTAATGTTTCTTGGGCCTGGGCGGCCAGTACCATTCGATCCACTGACTGGTATCGGTCAGCAGCTGGGGGGGGGAGGTGGGATGAGCACTTATGGATTGGATGATGGCGGGCGGAGATGCTTACATGAAACGCAATGAACTGACAGCTGGTGAAGGGGTTGAGGCTTCCCGAGATGTAGTTTACCGGTTTCTGGACTACAAAAAGTGGATGGATGGTCCATGGGGATGCCTGTTATTTACCTCTGCCTCTGAGTACTTTAAAGGGCAATAACTGTTAAATTATGCATTCAAGATGGCGAGGATGATACATCCAAAACTCATCGTATTGATGCACTGTTATATTTTAAAACGTTATTAAAATCATTGACTAAGAAGATATTAAACTTAAAACGCAATATATGTTTCAAAGCCTTGATTTGAATTAACATATTTTAAAAGATACGTTTAAAGGCAATAGTAAGTAAAAAAAATACTAACCAACAACATGACCTATTTTCGATGGATTTTGCTTTTTAATCGAAGGCAGCGAAAGTTATAGCGAAAAAAATGTTCATCGATATTTCTTTATTGTTTTGAAGTTATTTAACAATTTTATCTGGATGAATATGTCAGGTAATTATATTCTTTGATAACTATATTACATAACAATATCCATGCGCTAAAATTTATGCAAATTAATGAATAAGCTTCTAAATCTCACTAAATATTAATAAGGTTTGGATAGTAGTTGGGAGTTGAATAGAACACCTAGTGCATTGTTTGTGTTTTTGAGTATTTTTCCCCAGTGATAAGGGCGCCTTAATGGTAGTAGTATGCATTAGTCGAGGGTGGGTTCAGAGGTAAAAAAAATTCCATTCTTAATTCTATTCCCTACATGATAAGTCATAAGTTAGGACAGAGTTGGAGGTTCTACCAGCCTTTGTGAGAAGCTGCTCTGCAAAGTGTGACTCCTTACCAGTGTTGCCAGATTTTTTTAAACCACAACCTGCTAAAACCTTCAACCAAAGTAGCCAACAATTCCGCCAAATCAGTAAAAATAAAAATAATCAATATACTGTCAGTTCATATATATATTATTTTCTAAAAGCTACTGAGCTTATTGGTGAGGGGGAAGGGTATGCTTAACAAACTTTACCAAATGTTTTGTTTTGAGATATTAAAGGCATTACTTTGAAAGAAAAATTAAAAAGCTTTTTATATATAATTTTCATGTAATGTTTATGAGTAGTAAGAGAGTTGAACTGGATTGAAAAAAAAATTGCAGTTATACATCTGATGGAAATAGTCCTATAGGCCTTTGAGATGTTTGTTTATAAATTTTTTAGCCATTTTAACATAACTATGCCACATTTGTAGACCATGCACAGAATAATGACATTCTCAGAAGAAAATAATCAGCTATTATAACAATTAAAGATTGTGAAGACAGCAACACAGCCCTTAGACATTTTACACCAACAAGATTTTTATTCTGTAAAATCATCAAAATGGTTAATTATGTTTTAGTAATTTTGTTCTGTGTGATTTTATAAATTTGTACACTGTTGAGATATTTGATTAAAAATAAGCAATATTATCTTTTGTGTTCTTATGAAATTTAAGCTTATTTCACGACATGCCTTATTCATGACAGATGTAGCCGAAACATCTACAACAGATCAAGGATTAACTCTATCAACTCCATTGTCATCACCTCCAATAGTATCATACTGTAAATCACCTACTTCAAGCACATCATCTGCATTGACAAGCCATGTAGCAGCGACACTATCTTCCTCAGGGAGCCACATTGTAAGCCGCTCACGGTTCCCTGTAAGAGTGGGCATTTCATGGGTGAAAGGGGAAAAGCTAGAAGCTATGGATTTTTCAAGAACTTGGTTTGTATAACTTTTTTTCTTGTGCTTAATGAGTATTTTTTTTACTTTTGCAATTCGGTGAACACTTCCAGCTTAGAGTGGTGATCAGCATTATTCAAAAACAAATATTTTTTTAGGTATCCCTCCAAAATTGTAGATATTGATGAAGACCAGAAAGTTGTACTGATCCATTTTGAAGGCTGGAACCAGCGTTATGATGAATGGGTACCTATGGATAGTGATAAGCTAAGACCAGTTACCCGTCACTCAGAAAGAAAAGACAGAGGTCCTAAAAAGCGCAGGATCCATCCTCATCCTGTGAGTGAAATCCCTTATGTGAGTTATAATTATTCTATTTAAGGTCTTGCCCACGCAGTGTGCAGCATGACTTTTCTCTTGAGCTTTTGACGTTTTGTTGTGGGTATGTATCAAAATACATCTATTCATATATTATGAAGTGAACATTTGTAAGTATTTTATTTCTTTGGTATTTGATGTTTTGTCTTTTCAATAGTAGTTTATTACTTCAGCATTTTTTTACTATAACTTATATTACTTAAGATTTTACACTGCAAATGTATATTGATTAAGTAATATCATTAATTATTAAAACTGTTTGCATTATTTGTCCCCAATTAATAGTTTTTGTTTTCTTTAATAATAAATATATAAATGTTCCTCATTTTTCAGATTGTTTCTGCTTCATTAATTAATTTTTTCCCAAGCATTTACTGAAATGTTAGCAACTTACTTTTTAATGAAATTCTTTTTCTCTGATACTAAGGCTTTATGTGTATTATTGGTAACTCTTGAATTAAAACACTAATTTTGAGTTTTGATTAGTTCATATTTCATATTTTCATTCTGAAGATTCCAGTTTATGTTTAGTATATGTAGTTAAGCCCATATTTCAAATTTTTCAAATTTATTTTGTGTATATTGAGTTTCCATTAATGTAGAATACTAGCCATATGTTTTAAATACTTAGTAGTATAAAAAGTGTTTTGCATGTTTATAAGTAGCTATTAAAATATGCTTGTCTAATGTTCAATCAATAAAAAATTTAAAAAAAATCATTTCACAGTTGAATAATATCTAAATCACTTTAATATCAAAACAGAAATATTATATTCTTTAATTTCTCAATGATAGATATACAGAGCTGGTGAACAGGTGTTGGCTAAGTGGACGGACTGTAAGAAGTACCCTGCCAAAATTAATAGGATGATGGAAGATGGTAAAAAAAAAACCCAACAATTTTTGATATTTACATTTATTACTTTTAAGGTTATTCTTTTGAGTCTTGTTTTTTTTTTTAAAACTGACATCTCAATGTTTAAAATGTGTTTCAGCCAAAATTGTCTTTTGACTGGCTTTATTTTTTTCTGTAATGCTGTATTATTTCAGGTAGTTACGAGGTAAATTTTTATGATGGTGTGTCTTGTCAAATACAAGCCATGAACATTCAACCTTTACCTGAGGAAATGAAAAACATGGTAAACCATTTTATTTTTTTAAAAAGTTATGAGTGTGTGATCACACAAATTTTATACAATTAGCTGACACCTGCTTCGATAACAGCAATATATTTTTTTACTCTTACCAGTAGCATAACACAAATAAACTAAAAATAAAACCTAATTATCATCACACTTGTAATCTCATTGTCACTTAGCTCATTTTGCTGCCTCTTCCTTTACAATTTTTTCTACTGAAGTCCCTCTACATTTATTTCTATCTGGTCTTTGTCCAGTGCTATAAATATAGATCATGTCCATGTGGTGTAAATCAGTCCTATTTGTTTACTTTTTGTGGTACCTTTCTCTTAACCTTTTCATTCCGGATGCGGATTTTTGACAACAATCGCGATAAGGCCCGAACTACGAATGCGGATTTTCGACAACATTTCACTTCAGCGATAGATTTCTATACCTTATGTTTAATGTATCGCGTTGTAACCTATATATTCTTGTAGAGAAATCATTTCTACACAAATTCATTAATGGTTTTTCATCATTTTCTAGACAGTTCTTTTTTTATTACGTTTTTAGTGGGAAGGGGGTAAAAATGACACGCTTTCTCCGATCGAAAAGTCGGCCGAAATGGCCGCTTTTGATGTCCAGTTTAAGCCGGCATTCTAGCATAAGATTACACACGTGTGGTATCAATGTAAAGGTCAGCCTTCCCTCTATTTGAATATCTAGGTCATTTGCGTAACTTTTCCATTATGTAATAACAGGGAGGCAGAAACCAGACCCCCTGTGTTAGGAATTTCTTTGTCCCGAACTTGCTGGTGGTAAAAATTGTATAACAGGTTCACCGCGCATGCGCAGTACTATTGTTAGCCTTAGACACAGAACACAGCGTGTTGCTTCAAAATCAAACACATTTTACAAATTATTTAACATTTACGTTTAAAAATGATTTTTTTTTACAATAAACAGTATAAAAACTGATTATAATGAATTATTTCTAGTAGAATTACGGCGATGCAGTTATTTTTGATAAACATCGGCAGATTTATGACATCACTAAAATCCCCCCCCTCCTCCGAGATGAGGCCATAGGCGTGTTTAACGTCTTAAAATTACTATTACAATTTCTTTATATTAACTTGCTATAGACTTAAAATACATTAAAGAGAATATATGAAATATAAGATCACCACTTCCAATTGCAGTTTGTTTGTTTTTGTTTTGTGAATGTGCTATATTTCTGTTATTAATGGATGCGTGTTTTTGTGAGACTTAGTCTTAGTATTTCAATATGAATTACATTAATTATGATGACGTTATAAGAACATGTGAGTAGCTACATTTTCCATTTTAAAACATTGTTTGTGTCCTTATTATGTTTAGTTTTAGTACTATAACTCAAATCACTTATTTTTTCTAAATGACTATGATTTTATTGAGATATATAATTTGTGTCCGGACCGTTTTATGGTCCAATATGGTGACCGATTTCAAAAGTTCGTTATTATATTAATTTTGGAAAAAAAATGAAGAAAGTATAGCCGATAGGAAGAGAAATGAACAATTATTATCATAAAGCTTAAATTCGGAAATATTAGTTATAATTAGTTTGTTGTTTTTTCGTTTGTAATGTGTAAGGTTTGAAAGTTGCATAACCAATTGGAAGGAATAAATTATATCGAATTTATATACTTTTATCATCTTTACTATAAAATCAACATACATAAAATATATATCATAAGAAAGATTGTTTAATTTCCGACATGTTGATATATAGATCATACTATTTAAGATTGTAGTTGATAAATAGTTGCACAATAAATAAAGTCTATATAAACAGCCCACACTCAGGTCCTCCATTAAAAATAGTGATTATTTTCAATTCATAACAACTTTATCAAATCTTGATCAATGTTAGTAATTCTTACACTGTTGTAAAGGAAATTGAATGATGTTTATTTTATCTCGATATACCTATAGGCTATTTTTATAATCTTCAGTTAAAATTTTCAGTTGAAAATAGGGTTTAAAAAATCAAAATTGAAAAAAAAATTGTCATACTTTTCTGAATAATAACTTTTTAAATATCAATTGTATAACTTTAATTCTTTCACAGAATGAAAGATAATTCATTTCTTTGTAATAAAATGTATACTTTTAAAGAACTACCTCTATTACTTTAAAAGTTACATGCGTTTTTGTACACCCACCCGTTTTTTCCCAAAACTTTTTGCTCAAGCCCAAAAACCCTCAGTAATTGCAGGGTATCTCTAGTTTTTACCCTAAGGAACCAATGGGTTAATGGGTCAGTTTATCTGTGGGTCTCTAGGGTTTGGGACTGATAACACAATCATATTTTCATGAAAGTTTTTTTATAGAATATCTCAATTCATCTTATTGACCTTTACATTGTCCATCTCACATTATAATTGTTTGTTCAGAAATCAATGCATTTAAAGTCTCCACCATCACTGAAGCCTAAAGTCTCTTTTAAGAATATCAAAGTATCATTACCAGGTATGTTCTTTGTAATATTCATGGTAGGTGTAAGAGTAATGAGCAGCCTGTTTTGAAAAAAAAAATATAAACGGTCTATAAGTGTTCTTATATTGTGTCCCATAGATTGTGTTAAAAAGAAAGTGGAACAACATGCAGCAGAAAAAAAGAAAACAGAGCTGCAGATTGCAGAAGTCAGCAAAAAAAAAGATGAACACCAACTGTCTGGTATAATCAAGAAGAAGTTAGAACCTCCAATGACAGAAAGCATGGGGAAAAAAGTGGAGCAGAAACCACAAGAGATAATGAAGAAGAAAGTTGAACAGTCATCATCTCTAGAGAATTTGAAAACGGAGCAAGAAACACCACAAACATGGCAGAAAGTTGAGCAAGTAACAGAAGAGACGATGCAAACAACAGAAGGAAACACATCTTCCACCAATAGAAAGTTATCTCCAAAAGTTTTCATCAAAAGGTATGTCTTAACCTTTTGATTCAAATGCTCTATAATTACAAATATTTTTAATTTGATACATTGCACTTTGTTGAATAATTTAAAGAAGATACAATATAAATGTGTTTCAGAGAGCCTGATAAGGATAGTTTCTCTTGTCACCTGAGACGTTCACCTTTGAAATCATTAAAAAAAGAACCCTTAAAACCCTCACCAGGATTATTAAAGTCTGATAATAAAACTATTGATTTTAAGGTTTGTAGCATATTGTGTAATTAAAGCATATAATATACCATATATTTTTTTTGTTGGAATGATTAATATGTTAAAATTCTTGGACATTTTATCTTCTGTCAGTCAGAAAAGGTATTAGAGTCAGAGGCTGAGCCTGTAAAGTCAAAGACCACGACCACCATTGAGCTAAATGAAGCATTAACCTCTGTTACACAAGATGTAGCCCAAAATCCTCAGGATACAGAAAAATCAAACGACTACAGTGAAAAGACTTTAAATTGTGAATTAAAAACTCAACCTGTTGATGATAAAGATGCCATTCTTGACAATACAAGTCAGCAAGGTATTCTATCATTTTCTAATAGTTGTAATTATATTTAGAAAGAAATTCATTAATCACTACAATAATGTTAAAAATCATTTAGTTTTCTTTAAATTACTGCTAGTATATTTAAAGTTCCAATTTTTTTTTTTAGTTTTGTCTTGTGCATGACATTAATAAATGCTGTTTTTACATTACATCCTCCTTAGTTTTAAAAATCTCAAAATGCCAGCGCCGCCCAGGCCGTAGGAGATCCAAGAAAAGATGCTTCTCTCAAATGAAAGTTGGATCCAAAAAGATGGGACTAAAATCTCCCCATGATGTCAGCTCAGTACCAAACATAAAAATTAAATCTCCTTTGCATAAATCAGTTTGTGTGCAGTCCTTTGATACCTCTATTAAAAATGGTATTGTATGCATCAGAAATTAGTGATTTGTAGCAGTGATAATTTGTTTTTTCCTTTGTTAATTCATTACAAATTGTTTACTACAGATCCAGCAACTGATATACCTGCCATTGTTCCTTTTCCGCCCCCACAAAAGTACATCCCATCTAAGGCGTTCATCGTGGAAGAAGACCACAACCCTTTTAAATGCCACTTTGAGGGCTGTACAAAGGCTTTCCGTAAAGAGAGTCTATTAACCTCCCACATCAAATACTACCACACCAATGTAGACACCCCTACCTCTTCTACAGCAACAACTGCCATAGCTTATGCTCTTGGATCATCAGCTGTACAATCAGCCCTGTCTGCTCCTGGGTCAAGGAAAAGAAGAAAAAAGACTAGCAGCATATGTGAGTATGTTTTTTTTCTGCTATGTTGTCTCCCTTTGTTGTTTGGGGAAAAACAATGAGCTACAGTATTTTTTTTACAGGAATATCTAAGTTTATATTTGTTGTTTCTGATTCATCAAGCACTCTTGTTATGATTTTTATACATCTTTTTGTCATTTACTGTATCTAATAAAAACAAATAAAAAAAAACACAGGAAAGAAGTTATAGGTAGTTGCTGTTCATTACAATTGTGTCAGAGTTGTGAAGGTTTCCATCTGGTCACATTATTATTAGTTGCTTACCTTAACCCCTATAGCGCCCAGCATTTTTAACGAAAATGCATCCAGAATGTTGCATAAAATGGCCCCGAATGAGCATTGCTACCCCCCACCTAATATTTTATAAATTTAAGCATAAATATAATAGATATCATATTAAGTTTGGTATAATTTTATAGCTAAGTGATCAATGTTTACATTACTGTTATTATGTAAGCTATTTATATTTTTATTTTATTTTTAATGTAAATAATTGTGGGTATTAAAATATGCCACTTCTAGGTCCCCCGTAAAAAAAAATTTCAATGACGATAAAATTAATGAAAAAAATATAAAAGACGAATGCACACGTGCTAATATCTATTAAAAAACGATCGAATTAATTATACAAACTTTCCCGAAAAGAATCTATCGAGAATTAATTAAATTATATCATTTATATCTAGTAGAAAAACCATGTCGGCCTATACAAAAAAACCCATCAAAACCACTATCACTCATTTTCAAAAAATGAACAAAAATAAATTCTTTCGACAAAATGGCGAATCAATGAAACAACTATCGGCCGGAATGGTAAGCTTACCGGAAATAAACATTCCTTCGGCAAATTAACGACGATAAACGGAAAATTTCGACCGATAACCCACGAAGCCACGATCGTGGCTCATGGCACTCAAGGATTTGTTGACGGCAAGCCACGATCGTGGCTTTGGGCACTATAGGGGTTAAGATGACTTGGTATCATATATCACTAATGATTTTAACTCAGAACCTTTTATAGGTGAATACCTTCCAAAGTATTTTCCTAGTGATTACAGTTATTTACAGCTTGAAGTAACAGGAAATACTTAGCTATCACTTCATTGATTACAAGGATAACAAAAACTTGTAATCTTGACAGTGTTGAATTTCTCATTAGTCAGTTACATCAAAGAATCTCCAGATATCACTTAATCCTGTTATTCATTGTTAATCTTTTATTTTAAATACAGCTTTGAGAAATACTTCTGAATGTTAATGTTACCTAAATGTGAACATTATCAGATGTTCTTGCATGTAACTAATTCTTAATTTTTAAAAACAATCATCTATCTTCACTTTAAGTGACTTGATGACAAGAGCAGCAATAAAGATAGTCCTGTTGGCAAACAAAATTTATTAAGACATTTAAAAAATGGCACTTTTTACTAGGTTTTTTTTTGCAGTTAATTGATTTATCAAATATCATTCTTCTATATAGATTCCTATCTATAGAAAAATGAAATTATTTTTACCACTCAACAGTTTGTACATTAGAAAAGTCTGCGGCTGTGGAATTTTTGTATCACTACGGAAAAAGTGTAAAGTGTGTGTGAACCGTGATGGGTTTTTCAGCTTCTCACACATTTTAAAATTATTCTAAGTTAATCAAAAACTATTTTTTGCCTGTGGTGCATTTTCACTATACATTTGGTATTAATGACTTTTTGTCAGGTTCTACAGATTCAGATGTTTCCATTGGGTCAAAGGAGAAACTTCTGTTAAGCAAGCGCTATCGTCATGATTCTGAGATATCTGTCACAGCGGGTAGTCCCGATTTGCTTAGCAAAGATATTTGGGCAGGTCAGTAGTTATATTAATTTAAAGTTAGCATGAATGCTATAAGTTTTTTTTATTTTCTAACCATTAGCTGCCTCATATTTCTTTTTTTTTAGTAGTAAACTATAATATATTGTATTTGTATTTTAACTCAGACATAAATCAGCATCGCTGTTCTCAAGATGCTGTTCATGGTGACATGGTTGAAACTGAGGAAGAGGAATTTGAAAAAGATGTTGTCAACTGTGTATGTGGTCAGAGGGAGACCAATGGTCTTATGATTCAGGTGAGTTTCCTTAACCTTTTCATTCCGGATGCGGATTTTTGACAACAATCGCGATAAGGCCCGAACTACGAATGCGGATTTTCGACAACATTTCACTTCAGCGATAGATCTCTATACCTTATGTTTAATGTATCGCGTTGTAACCTATATATTCTTGTAGAGAAATCATTTCTACACAAATTCATTAATGGTTTTTCATCATTTTCTAGACAGTTCTTTTTTTATTACGTTTTTAGTGGGAAGGGGGTAAAAATGACACGCTTTCTCCGATCGAAAAGTCGGCCGAAATGGCCGCTTTTGATGTCCAGTTTAAGCCGGCATTCTAGCATAAGATTACACACGTGTGGTATCAATGTAAAGGTCAGCCTTCCCTCTATTTGAATATCTAGGTCATTTGCGTAACTTTTCCATTATGTAATAACAGGGAGGCAGAAACCAGACCCCCTGTGTGGGGAATTTCTTTGTCCCGAGCTCGCTGGTGGTAAAAATTGCATAACAGGTTCACCGCGCATGCGCAGTACTATTGTTAGCCTTAGACACAGAACACAGCGTGTTGCTTCAAAATCAAACATATTTTACAAATTATTTAACATTTACGTTTAAAAATGAATTTTTTTTTTTACAATAAACAATATAAAAACTGATTATAATGAATTATTTCTAGTAGATTTACGGCGATGCAGTTATTTTCGATAATCATCGGCAGATTTATGACATCACTAAAATCCCCCCCCCTCCGAGATGAGGCCATAGGCGTGTTTAACGTCTTAAAATTACTATTACAATTTCTTTATATTAACTTGCTATAGATTTAAAATACATTAAAGAGAATATTTGAAATATAAAATCATCACTTCCAATTGCAGTTTGTTTGTTTTCGTTTTGTGAATGTGCTATATTTCTGTTATTAATGGATGCGTGTTTTTGTGAGACTTAGTCTTAGTATTTCAATATGGATTACATTAATTATGATGACGTTATAAGAACATGTGAGTAGCTACATTTTCCATTTTAAAACATTGTTTGTGTCCTTATTATGTTTAGTTTTAGTACTATAACTTAAATCACTTATTTTTTTCTAAATCGCTATGATTTTATTGAGATTTATAATTTGTGTCCGGACCGTTTTATGGTCCAATATGGTGACCGATTTCAAAAGTTCGTTATTATATTAATTTTGGAAAAAAAATGAAGAAAGTATAGCCAAGAGGAAGAGAAATGAACATTTATTATTATAAATCTTAAATTCGGAAACATTAGTTATAATTAGTTTGTTGTTTTTTCATTTGTAATGTGTAAGGTTTGAAAATTGCATAACCAATTGGAAGGAATAAATTATATCGAATTTATATACTTTTATCATCTTTACTATAAAATCAACATACATAAAATATATATCATAAGAAAGATTGTTTAATTTCCGACATGTTGATATATAGATCATACTATTTAAGATTGTAGTTGATAAATAGTTGAACAATAAATAAAGTCTATATAAACAGCCCACACTCAGGTGATTATTTTCAATTCATAACAACTTTATCAAATCTTGATCAATTTTAGTAATTCTTACACTGTTGTAAAGGAAATTGAATGATGTTTATTTTATCTCGATATACCTATAGGCTATTTCTATATTCTCTAGTTAAAATTTTCAGTTGAAAATAGGGTTTAAAAAAACAAAATTGAAAAAAAAATCGTCATACTTTTCTGAATAATAACTTTTTAAATATCAATTGTATAACTTTAATTCTTTCACAGAATGAAAGATAATTCATTTCTTTGTAATAAAATGTATACTTTTAAAGAACTATCTCTATTACTTTAAAAGTTACATGCATTTTTGTACACCCACCCGGTTTTTCCCAAAACATTTTGCTCTAAGGAACCAATGGGTTAAGTATCTCTTTACTTTAAAAAGACTGCATTCTTGATTTAAAACCTTACCAAATAAAAAGATGACAATCATTACATAGAATCATTTAGTTTCAGGAGATGTAGAAAAAAAATGATACCATGTATGCATATTTTCCCCCCTCAAAACAGTGTGACATCTGTATGTGCTGGCAACACTTTGCTTGTATGGATACCAACAATTCCGGTGAACCTCCAGCTAACTATGTTTGTTATGTATGTGAAAACACACCAGGTGAGAGCTTTGCATGCACATTATTTTTCAACTAGCTGTACCCTGCAAAACTTTGCATAGAGTTATATCCCCTCAGGTTTGATCAGTATGCTAGGTTATTTTTGGTTTCTGACAGATATGATTTTTTTATGATTTTTAGTACTGTTGTTTCCTTTTGACGATTTTAAACTGGAATACTGTTGTATTAATTCTTTACTTTCGAATTAACGCAGAACCCACACTGCTATTATTTATTTCATTTTATATCGAGAGCTGTTGTAGCAGAATATCACTGCTCTCTATAAACAAGCTGTTTAGGATACTTTGAAGGTTAGAGACTAAATTAACACCATATATGCTGAAATGGTGGAATGAGCAGTGATTTCTGAATGACTTGTATCATTAATAATTTGTTTCCTATTCTGCTTTTGATTATTTAAAAAAAATTGACCCTGGCTTCTAACTATTTAATCAATAAAAAAAAAATAACCAACCATTAGTACTCAGTGGTTGATTTTGTAGCCTTTGAGAAGTTTTTGCTGATCAAAGTTTCTTTATAAAAAACCAATTGACTGCCTTCGTACTGTAGTAGTAGGTACACCATACTATTCTGATATAAATAAAAATGTCTAGAAATGTGAGTTTGTCACGTTCTTCTGCCAAAAGGCTGCACCTGGAGTCAAAACCTGCCTAACTGCTATGTTAAATGAAGTAAAAATAAAATTGTCAGTAGCATTTTTATTTTTCCAGAAAAACACTATCTGATGTTCAATTAAAAAAAAATTGTTGATTTGTTTCATTGTATAAGGTGTACGAGACAGCTGTAAATACCTGTATGACTTGAGCTGGGAAAAGAAGGGCGATTTACCTACGTTCCCATTTGTTAATGAGGCTCCTACAGAGAACCTCAAATCACTGGCCATAGAGTGTCATGAGATTTCATCAACACTGCACAAACTCAAGGCTGCATTACACTCAACTAGAAGACAGATCAAGATCTCTAAGTAATGATAATAATAAAAAAACAATACTTTGGACTCAATAATTGTTTAAGATTAAATGTTGTTTGGTGTAACATCAAGCTTGTCCATTTCAAGTGATTATATTATTTCTCAATCAACTACTAGTCAGTCATTATGTCTATTATTTGTGTGTGTGTGTGTGTTTACAATAGTAATCCTCTGTTCAAATGTTAAAGTGTTTATTCAATAATTTTACTTTTTTTTTCCTGAGCTGTTACTTTTAAATTTAGTTCAGCTATTAATTTCATTGGGAAACTAAATTAATTTTTTTAAGAATGTGTTTGAAGGAATATTAAATTCAATTTCATGTAAGTAAAATTATTTTGATTATTTTTACTCTTAAATGATGGAAATCTTGTGTGGCTGAATAATTTTAGTTTTAACTGTATTTTTCATTAGAGAAGAAGAAGATCACGAATTTCAACTTTGGCAGACTGATTGGGATAATTGGACAAAGCCTGATGAAGATCTAACCCTTACGCCTAGATCTGTGGATCCTGATCCTTCACCGACTCCATCTACATTCCTTTTCCCGTCAGCTCCTTCAACTTCTCTTAACAACGTATCTTCTTCAGCCACTATTTCATCTAGTACACCTACATATTCAGGACCTTCACCAGTTTCCGCTACAATAGAAGTTGCTTCAGGATTACCACCATCTCCATCAAACACACCCCTTAGCTGTGGGCTTGACAGGAGCATTAAAACACGTGAAACCCCTTCATCAGAAAATTTGTCAACATCACATAAGGGATATCGGCTTTCAGTTGAGGGAAAAGCAGATATCTTGGTGCGTGATATCTTTCATGGACCAGGTGGCGATGCTGATAACTTCAGTAAACTGACATATAAAACTTCTGTCTCAGACTCGAGTAAAATTGAGTCAACTGGTGTGACACATCATGAGGACACTTTGATTAATGGTGACAGTCTCTCCACGAAGCCTAATATCTCAGTTGGAGCAAAAGAAGCTCTGCAGTCTTCTTCATCTGTAAGCTCATCTCTTTCACTTGCTCAGGATGAATCGAAGACAGATCTTCCTGTGGAAAAACCTTCACAATGTGCATTACAGATGGAATCATCCAGCACAGCCAGGTCTGATCAGGCTGAATATCCTTCAGCTGAACAGTCTCATAAAGCACCTTTCACTGGTCAGAAACAAATGGACAGGGATGATGTGATTGATGGGCATTCATCAAAGCAAATGAGTGAGCTTTATGTGGATGTCAGCGGGGTCCAGAGTCACTCAACAGTCTACACAGATGACCAAGACAATGATGTGAGTATGGAAAGAAGAAAAAATTATATTATGATTGCCTAATTAACGCTGCACTAATTCATACCATTTTTTCTTTTTAGTCTTTAAATAGGGGCTGAGCTTATTTTTTTTTCGATCTGGTTAATTAATTTGTTATAAATGTTTCGGCTCTTCCTTTCTTTCAACAGTACACTTACTTTTCTCAGATGTTAGTGGGGCTATTACTGGCTAGTGAAAACCTTTCTATTAAACTAATATATCTATGGTAACTTATAATTAGAATATTTGTATAATACTTTATGAAAAGTTGTTAACAAATGTAGTTTGATAGAAAACTTAATTCTCCTTAAGTAAGTTTGATTTAAATAAATTAAAACCTTAAAAAATGCTACATTTGTGTTTATATTAATGCATATCATACTAGCAAAATCATTTAATGATACCACTGTCACAAAGCCATGGCTTATTGCTGCAGCTAAAAAATAAAAATGATTGTTCTTATTTTGTTACTGTTACAGACTGATACAGCAGAGGAATCAGTTGATCCCTACAAGAATTGTGAACATAATTTATTGGTCCATGTGACTAAAGTTCATGCCAGTGTGGAGAAACATTTGGAGTTAATTGAGCAACAGATTGCAGGTTAAAATTTTAAAATTATATTGATGCACTTTATTGTTTTATTCCTTATCGGTTTCTTTTTTTAAGTTGCATGCTGGATAAAAAATTGTTCATTTTTTACTTGATGAAAATAAATTGTTCAAATCTTTTTTTTTTTCAGAACTGGAAAATTCTGTTCATAGCAATTCCACTGCTCAGATACCAGAAGAAAATATTTTGAATGATATCCCTGCTTTGAAAAAATCCTTGGGCAAACTGGTGCGCAATTTGTACAAAGTTCAAAGACTGTGTCTTCACAATTGAATCTAAAATATGATTGTTATTAATGTAGATTGCTGTTATCCTTATTGTGATTTTTGTTATACTTAACTCACCCAAATATACCCATTTTTAGTTAAAGCCCTGAAAAAAACTATTCAATGGTTTCTTTCTTTACCATGCAGTAACTATTTTGACAAACAGTAATTTAATGTTTAAGCATTTTGTTTCTTACCTTTTTTAAGATCTAATTATTTATAGCACGCATTTAAATAAAAACAGATTTTTCAAAGATTTTGTATTTTAAAATATGAAGGAAATATTTTATAGCAAAAAAAAGTCTTATAATTATTAGATTTAAAGATAATCAATTGCATTATTTTTTTTTAATAGTAAAACCGGTTATTTTCTTATGAAAAGTGAGTTTCTTGTAAATCTGAGATATGGAGTTGCTTTAAAATGTGCCATCATTGTATCTAACCTCTATCACCAAGTTCAAATTTTAGTTGGCCAGCAGAGCCGTAGCCAGCTATTGTGGTGCCCCGTTGCAAATTACATTTTTGGCACCCCTTCTTAGTTCTGTGCGCTGTGCTGCCTCACAACCCGCTGTACCCTGCCTACGCTACTGGTGGCCAGATATCCAAATTGGATTTGGGTGACATTGTGTACATGTACTTTATATGTTTCAACAATTTTTGTTATTCCTCATCTTGTAGAAATATGTTAACATTTTATTAAATAAAAATTACATTCAAGTTTCACTATGACACGTCTTGTTTTTTTTTTTATTGATGTGATTATTAGTGCTGTCAAATATGAAAAACATTTGATACGGGTGTTATCTACTTAAATCACATGCTTTTGTAAAAGAGATATTGAAATATTTACAGTCCCAAGAGCAAAAGGATAAATAATAACTGAATGAATGAATACATTAAGCAATGGTAAAATAATACATAAACATTTTATGTAGATTTTACAAGTTGAGAAAAAAATTAGACTTTTACATTTATTTCCTTACAAACTGGACAAAATCGATGATAAGTACATGTATTTAAATTATAGAAGTTTTATAGCCTTTTATTATATTTTTTTAACTAGGTCAGCCAAAACCATTTTTTATTGTATTCAAGCCCCAGTGTTTACTAGTGTTCAGAAAATGAATAATCTAATCAGGTATTTCAGTAGTTGAATTTTTTTTTTTTTAATTATAAACTCTACAATAATAATTGTCATGGAATTTTAAGCTTTTCTTTCTATGACTGAAAGGTGAAGTATACAGTATAAAAGACATATATGATTAAAGTGATATAAGACGAAGAGTTTTTTCTGTCACAGATTCTTTAATGGTGTAGAATATCGTATAAAAAAAAACACTGACGCAAAATTAGCATTTAATATCAATGTTTTATTGGACTAATATTTTTACCTCAAAATTTTGGTTGCCAAAACATTAAACATGTTTTGTTTTTCAGCTTGCATTTTTCAAAGGAGTAAAAGTAAACATTATAATATATTACCAAACAGATGTGTAATACAAAATATATCAATAAAAAAGAAATAAGTAGGTAAATTCAGCAGATTTTGGTATCAGCAGTTGGATTCAATGATTAACAAGTTTACAAGAGTTAATTTGCCTTTTGATTTCCCATTTATTAATAAGAAATGGATTGGCCACTAATATATTTGTATGCGCTATTTTTAGTCTTAAAATTATTTTAAATGATATATGTTTATTAAACAGATAGTGTAGATAAGTGAGTCTAAAAACTAAACAATTCTGAATGAACATGAACAAATATATATGAATATTTTATCCTTTCAAAAAGTGTTTATATTTTGGTTGATTTGGCTATCAAACCTTTAATTTACTATCAGTTTCCTGTCTGCTTAGTTGTGGAAAATCATCAAGTGAATCATCTTTATTAATCATGTCGCTCTCATCTCCGCTGTCATTTATTTCTTCGGGGCAATGATCCCTTCCAACTGAGTCTGGTCGGGTGAAGTTTTTAAGTGAAAAAATATTTTTTTTTAATAAGCAAAAAAACAACAACATAGGTTAGAAAGTAAATCTTATGTAAATTACTTAGTTTTTTCAAAAAGTAATTTTTTTTTCAAAAAATAACTGAAAAAGGTTTATAATTTTAGTAATTGTATATTTAAAATATAGTTACTATTAATGTTTCAGATCTCAATATTCTTTAGTCATATATTCATAAAAAAATATTGTTGAATGCTTGGAAATTTTGATTGAAAGTGATTAAAAAGTGAGTCATGCTCTATTCTGGCTAAATTGTTTAAGTGAACATTAATATTGAAAGGCATGCAGTTAAAAATAAAATCAGTGAAGAGAAAAGAAGTCTGTAGTGAAAACACTTCTTTCCATGGTTACCTAAAGAACTGGCCAGTATCAATGAATCCTTTTTTTTTAACCAATATTGGTAAGCAAAAAAATATAATATTAACATTATTTTGAAATGTCACTATTTTTTTTTACATATATTTAAATTATAATGTTTAATGTTCTACTCAAATTCTCTTATTAAAAGCCATTCTTTTTTATTTCTTTCAGTGGCATTTATTTTAGCTATGCTTTTATAAAATAACATAATTTATTTTTTTGATATTCCATTTTAGATATTTTTATTTTTCAGATTTGTATTTAATTTGAAAAATTCCAATAGTTAAACTCAATTTTATAAATAAGTTACCTTCAGTTGCTGATTGGTCCGTTTCAAAAATTGGATTTCTTCTGTGTGTTTCTTCTCTTCTACCTGCCTTTGTTCAGCGGCTCTCTTCTCAATTTGCTCACATTTGGCTTTTAGCTCATTCACTTGCCTCTCAAGGTCACGTTTTTCACTTTCCAATTCTAGAATCTATGAGAGTGCATATTGCCTTAGATGTTTTAAATACACAACAATTGTAATATGATTTTTTAAATTAGTTTTCTATATACTAATAAATAATTTTTAGCTACATAACTAAAATTGTATTACCTTCTTTTCCATATCAGCTTTTCCTTGCTCAGCCTGAAGAGCTTTACGCATGCCAAATGCCACACTGCTTTCATACAGTGTCTGATAGGCAGCTATAGTCATTCTTATCTCATCTCTAACTCTTAAAAGGAGCAGACCTCTTTCTGCACAATTAATAGTCACTTGGCGAATCAGCTCATCTTATTGGGAAAAAAATAACAACCATATTAAAAATGAAACAATTATTACTAGCACTACAATATGCTAATAAGAAACATATAAATTCATATTTACCAAAACACTGTGAGTATAATTCTCTACGAACTGGGCAAATTCCTGTCTCTCTGGCTTGCCTTTGCTGAAGCCTTCTATCTAGTTCTTCTTGTAAGTTAACAACATCGAGTCTTGTAGCTGGTGTGCTTGACACTTGCTGAACCCATAGCTGACCACTTTCAGTCCATTCCCTTAATAAGTAAAAATGCTTGTACAGCTCAACACAGTAATAACTGACTCACAAGCTTTTACAATTTTCTCATATTTTATTATATATCAATATTGCCAACTGTGCATCCTTAAAATGCCTTTAACAAATTTTATTTTACCTTGGTGGTAATATAGAGTTCAGAATCTCATCTGTCTGTTGAGCAGCTTTAGCATCTAGTGCTCCTCCTTTTCCAGATTTTGGTGGAGCAGGAACTGGCCCAGTAGCTGATGGTGGTGTTGGGCTTGCTTTGAGAGCTTTAGCCTATTTTAAATATTTTTAAATTTGTTTAATAGGAGTGAAAGTTGTATACAATTCTTGTTAATTTCTTTTATCATCCATGATTAAAGCTAATGATATTCATTTTGATTCACTATTATGATGCATTTTTATTCTTTTTAAGTTACTTTTTCCTAATATTCTAATTTTTTAATACATTTTTTTCAGTTGAGATATTTTTCTTTATTATGGTAAGTGCATTAAAAAGAAAGAAAAAAACTTCGGTTAGGGCAGCATTTCTCAACATAGATTTCCCATTTCCCACTAAAGGGTAATTTGATTGTTAAGGGGTATGAGCAGGCCCACCAACAGAAATTTCGGGTCCCTGGGCAGGGCTGTCACGGGTCCCCTGTGCTGATAATAATATTTTCAAAAGTTGATTGGCCAGCTCAGTCCGGGCCCCTAAAACTAACCGGGCTCCTGGGCATTTGCCCCCTTCTTGACGGCACTGGGTATGAGCATGGCTGGCCTTAGGAATTGTGGGGCCTAATTTTTTACAATGACATTTATTACTATCAATTAGATCATTATGCAAAATGTAAATTGTGGGGCCCCTGCCAAGCGAGGGGTCCAATTTTAAGCAATTGGTATACGAGTATGTATGGGTAAAATGAAATTTTTTTTCATCTGCTCAGCCTACTATCAACTCTGAATGAACTGATGTTTATCAATAAGAAGTCAAACATTTTAGACAGGCTTAAAACAAGTAAGAAATTGAATAAAATAGGGTGTTAAACAATGTTTAAAGAGTAGTGTTTCTCAAACTTTTAAGCTTTGTGGCCTACTTTAACAATAGTATAGGTTTTAGACCCATCATAAAAAAGTAGTTTCTTGTTGTGGCTCACCCGCAAAGAAAAACTATGACAAAGGAAAGATCTAGAGATCTTCATTAATTGTGTAAATAGATCTTTCTGTTTACTTTTTAAATTAAAAAAATGAAGTGGCTACGGGACCAGGGATGGGAACTCCATGTTATTTTTTTCCGAGTCCAGCTATAGATGCATAATTTTTTTTTCGGGGCTAGGGTTAGGAATAGGGTTAGGAGCAATATCTATAGCTGGACCCCGAAAAAAAAATCGGAGTCCAGCTATCGCGCATGCGCACATCACATCCATAAAAAAATAAAGCCCATCTAGAGCGCATGCGCATCTATAGTTGGACCCCAGAAAAAAATAATACAGAGTCCTGGTCCCGTAGCCACTGCGAAAAACGAAAATAATTTTATAACAGATATATGTAACATAGTTGTAGTTATACATTTATTGATTCTCGATCCTTCAATTTTAACATAATCCATATGATACTGATAGCCTATGCTATATTGCTATACTTTAAATAATCTATTCTACATAAAGTTAAGAATTCAGTATATCTCATAATAACTTATATTAGTGTTGTTCAGGTACTACGATTTTAGATTTGAGACATCAAATTTTTTACTAAAAATTTTAGTTTTGTAAACATGCCATCAATTGAATTAGTAAAATTGATATTTTAAATGGTATTTCATTTATTTTATAAACTTACTCTAGGGGTTTTCTTATCCGTATTACGGCTGACTAATACAGGGTTGTCATATTTCACAAGGGAAGCGTTTGGTGGAATCATTTTCTTTCGTTGACAATAAATTTGCTGAATTCAACTCAATGAACGCTTCTATATTGCTTGGCAACCATCAGTTAAAATCGTGATAAATATTAAACGAAATAATTTAAAAAAAAAAGCTAATAATAAATAACAGCAATTTTGAAATATAAATATATAATGAAAATACATAATTTCACTGTTTATTTCTAGAATATTATACATATTTATAGGTCTTTGTTAAAATATTTTCGTTTATGTATAAATAATTACATTTTGTAAAAATGGCGCATCCTAAGAGTTTTGAAGGTAAATATCCGTGTTGAAAATAGTTGTTCAAAACATTAATAATGAGAAACTGAAATTAATAAAAAAATTCTCATTCAATTATATTATCCGTATTGAATTATATCTAATGTCCTCTAATTAGTGTATACTTTTATGCAAAGTTCTCTTCGCTTTTATAGATGTACAATTAAAACTACCTATTATCGATATATACGAGGAATATAAAAAGAAAATTTTATATTTAAATTTAATATATTTGGATGATCGAGAGATGTACAGCACTAGACTGTTGAGCTGAGGGTATCGGGCTCAATCCATGGTGCATTAGTTTAGTTGGGTAATTAAAAGCATTTGGTTATCTAGGAATAGCGGTTTTTTGTTGGCCTTAAAATTAGGCATAGCTTATGACTAAGTTGTGGCTACAAAAACAGATGTACTGCTATTGCCAATTGCCTATCCATCTGTTATAATCACACTGATGGCTCTCAAGTGAGGCTCAAGGACAGTACTGTATGGGTTATCACATGTTCATATTTTGTATTAACAGTGCTCGTATTCCACTCACCACAGTTTGTCTTGCTTGCAGCATTGTCAATCCTTTTAGCATAGACTATGATAGACAGCTTGCTTGTCTGTTATTACGCAACCACTAGATCCGTATATAGATTCAGTCCCATCGCATGGAAAATTTCTATTAATTCCTAAACATTATCTCTGATCCGAAGTCAAACCGCTTGTAGTGAAACTTTCTGCTAATGTCAGATAGAATGAAAAATTTTGGCATTACATATAATGATATATCATATGTAACATATATGCATCTTTGGTCTGTTAGCTTTCAAGATTTTGAACTTTTTTCCTAGGGAAATACAAAATTATCTTAGAATTCTTAACATGGAAAATTGTTATTGGCAATCTCTTGACTTTTCATCACCTGTTAAACTTGAATAATAGAACTTGCATTATGTTCATGAAAAAAAAAAAAGACTATTTCAAAGCAAAAGGATAACTATGCACATATTCTATGAAGCCTTCCCAACACAAGCTCTAATGCTCCTTTTTAGCTAGCCTTTTTCATAATTGTCCATATTAAACTTTGCATCCTTATGTGTCCATACCCCAGCCATGTCCGTTCCTGGCATTTATAAAATCTATTAAGCTTACAGTAATTATATACCTATAGTGAAGTATTGTTCCCATAGCCCTTAAGGAGCCATTAGGGGATATGAAGTGTAGAATTCATGTGTTTCTGTAACCTCAGCATTTAAATGGTGGTTAGGACAATGTCCAGTCCCTTTTACCTCCCAAACTTAAGTCAGGTACCCATTCAAAGCTGGGTGAACTTGAGAAACATTTCACCAAACTTTCACCAGGGCCTGGAAAAATTCCCTTGGATCTCATCTAGGATTGAACCTAGGACTCATGTTGGCAGTCAAGCCCTCTACACAGCTAAACCATATATCCCTATATACCTTGGCAATTATAAAACAAACACATTTGATTACCAAAACTTCCTTTTTTATTTTATTCCTCATTTTATTGAAGATAATTATTTTTACTAGACTAAAGGAGGCCAAATAATCCAGATCTTGATATTTGAGATTCTTTGGTTTTGAATCTAGAAGTATTTCATGAAGCTTACATATGCTATTTTTTCAGCATAGAAATTAAATTATTATATATCAAATTTTGAAAATCTAAAAAATACAAAGATTTTGATTTTTGTCCCTTATATTTTTGGAGAAATGTTAAGCTACAACATATAAGTATTTCATTGTTCATTTAATATTACCTTGCTTGTACTGAAATAATTTTATTACAGTTATTAATGTTCATTACATTTCTTCACACATAGAGGCTCGTACGATACTAAAAAAGTTCAGAGATGACCAGACAAGAGATTCACAGCTAGTTGTTGACTTATGGGACAATGTTATAATGGATAACTGCCAAAAGCTTGGTGATGAGAGTATGTTTTTAAATTATTATCACACATTAATCATTTGCTATTAATGTAATTATGACTTGTAGTTATCTTAGAATTTGTTTAACACAGCAATAATATAAGTATAAACATTAATTCTTATTTTAAAAAAATTAAATCATAAAAGTGTGAATGGAATAATATTTTCACCATGATTTATTCACTATTGAAATGTTAAATTTTTTTTTTTTTTCAGTTTGGCTGGTCTATGAACAAGTATGCACAGCTGCTCTTGATTGCCAGAGATTTGATATAGCAGAAGTATGTGTCCTTTTAATAATATTAACTGTATCCTTTTTCATCAAGCTTATGATTTATAATGCTACAATTGAAAAATTTATTTTGAAGCCGCTCAAATTGAAGTTCTAATCACCTTTTTAAGTTAATTTATTTCAGTACTACTGGTAGTAATAAATTCCATGATCGAATGAGATGTTTATCTCAATCTTATAGACCCAGACCACAAATAAGATGGATTTTGTGAAGCCCTTTTTTTAATCCCCCACAATAGTGTGCAATAAATAGGGAGGCACCACAAAAGACCTAGGTAACTGACTGGAGATGCTGGCATTTGATCCATTACCCATAACATGCATTTAAATGTTTAGAAAGTAAAGATTGGGCTCACAAACAAAGCTCTACAGATTCACCATATATTATATATATATCTTTTAGCTTGTACATTTTTACCTAAACATTTGTTTTTTTGTAAAAAAATGACTATTTTAATTATTAAAACTATTTTTTTCTATTTTGTTTACAGTCCTGTATACAAGCGCTCGATAACATGTTTCCTAAGAGTATACGAGTGCGCAGGTTGAAGGGAATGCTTTATGAAGCGAATGAAGAGTAAGGATATTGTTTTATAGAAAAAACATTTTCATTCTAAATGCTTTGAAAAGAATTATGTTGTGTAATGAAAAAATTTTATTTTGTTTTTTTTCAACAGTTATACAGATGCAGAGGAAGAATATAAAAGTATTTTGGAAAAAGATGAAACCAATATGGTAAATAACTTAACACGCATTTATTAAGTAGTGAAGATTCCCTTTTTGAGTTCAGATGTAGAAGAGCTTATCTAGTTTCTATTGATGATTCTCAGACAACTTCTTTTTCCTCAACATGTGTACCCATTTTGAAGCTGGGTGCACATAATTACATTGATTGGACCAAAGAGAAGTCTTGGCACTGTGAGGCTTGAACTCTAGACCTTTTGCTTGACAGTCACATGCTCTATTACACTGTCACCCCCATCCCTTTACTTAAATAATTAGTCAGCATTGTAAATGTCATTATTTTATCATTGAATATAAAAAAGTGTTGAATTTCTGCATTATTTGAACAAATAAATTTCAACCCTTTTTAGTATATTTTGACACATTAATGATAAAAGTCTAATCAGATTCATTCACTAATATAGCCAAACTGACCTTCAGCATTAAAAAAATTTTAGATGTCAGAAAATTAGTATCATTTATAAACTTAACCAATAATCATTAAGAATTGCTTATCATATTTTCTTTGAATTGTAATAAAATCTATAGTTGTTAAAAGAAAAAGAGCACTATTTCGGTGTTATTGGCCAATATGATGAACGCAGACAATGTTATATATTTAAGCCAAACGCTCAGCTTAAAAGCTTGGATAAATTTCTTTTATATTGGATATCTACTAGCCTATACAAAATGCTGCCAACACTGAAGGGGTATTCATTAAAGACATTCAAGTGGTTAATTTATTTGAAGAAAAAGAAATCCTTTTTTTTGTAGTATGCCAGAAAACGACAGGTTGCCATTTTGAAAGCTCGACAAAAGATCAGTGAAGCCATACAGTTGTTAAATAGTTACTTAAAAAGGTAAGTGGATCCTTAACTAATTTATTACACCTACCATTTATTTTAACAAGAAATCTTTAGCTGAGTTTTTTAAATTCAAAAGCTATGACTTAAATGTGGTTGTGATGGTTTATTTTTTCCCCTTACCAGTTTTATGACAGATTATGAAGCATGGAATGAGTTATGTGATCTGTATTTATCTCAGCTTGATTATAACAATGCAGCTTTCTGCCTTGAAGAGCTCATTATGTACAACCCTCACAATCATCTCTATCATCAAAAATATGCAGAGGTAAAAATATTATACATTCTCTAGTTTTAACAAAATTTTTCTATTCCCATTGATTATAAAAATTCAGTTTTCTATCTTGAATTGTTAATTATTTACAACCCTGTAACAATCATAAATATGCATAGGTAAACGTTTAGCTAAGTTCAAATTCACATTTGTTATTAAAATTTCCCATTATGTTAAATTACCGTATTTTTCGCAGTATAAGACGCACTTTTTCTTCCCCAAAACTGGGGGGAAAAGTTGGTGCGTCTTATACGGCAAATACACATTTTACATGCTATCATACACTTTTAAAAGAGGGGTAACTCCCGGAAACTCCAATTGTAAACATGATGAAATCAATAGTCATATCTATTTACCTATCGTTTTATGTATTCGGAAGATTAAAATTAAAGGTGCACTTTAATAAACCGAAATACATTAGTTAAAATGTTTCTGTGACATTATTAACATTATTAATACAATCTCAATGCGTAGTTTAATTGTAATTAATTATTTTAGTATTTTACTATATTAAAGTATTCACGGTATGGGATCGCCTTCACTATAAATAAAAATCGCGCACCAAGTGAATGTGTAATTGAACGGACGGTGAAGAAAGGGATAGGGACGGGGAAAAAAAAATATTGTTGTTGTTGTTTTTTTCATTCATGCTGCAAGTATTTGGTTCAGAATCTTTTTTTTCTAGATTTTCCTCCTTTAAAATTGGGTGCGTCTTATACGGCGAAAAATACGGTAAATTATTTTTTTTTGCATTTTCAACATTTTACTTTTTCTGCAGATTCGCTACACACAAGGAGGAAATGAAAATATGGAATCAGCCAGGACTTACTTTGCACAGGCTGTAAAATTAAATCCAAATAATCTTCGAGCATTATTTGGTTTTTTCCTGGTAAGTGAAGTAAACAAAAATGTTACTAATTTGTTTTAATTAGAGGCATAATATATTGACAGTGAAAGACATTGTATTTCCTGCTTTCTTTTTTTTTAAGTCATCGTCTTATCTCGCTGGCAATTCTAGTAAAGGAGTAAAGGACAAACAGCTCAATCAAAAGTATGCTGCATGGGCTGCAGAACAAATTCAAAACAAATATGAGGTTTGTGAATTGCATTTAATTGTGGTAAATTATATGTTTTAACAGCATTTTTTAACTTGGGACTGCTGGGGACAGTTTAGATGAGAGAAAAAAAAATTCATTCAACAGGAATAGAGTCCTGGGAGGGGAGCGAGGAAAAATACAAGGGATGTGGACGAAGTGGAAGAGAGTTTAAACAAATACAAATATAATACTGCCACACAATTACACTAGAAATATTACTCTTGGTGAATGGTCAGAAGAAAAAAAATCAATAAACCAGTTACAAGGGTACAAGCCAGACATTTAGGATAGCATTTGAGAGGGATATGAGAGGGATATGAGAAATACATCAAGATCAGCTATTAATGAGGATGTGGGAGTGAAGACTTAACTACCAAGCAAAACATTGTTTATCCCCCATCTTTCGATGAATATCTTGTTTATTACTGTGGTTGTTAGTATTGCCGATATTAATTCAAATTATTCTCTATCTTTCAACTAAAAAGTATTTTGTTATCACTTTACTGTGCTTGCTAACATTACACTATTGTCTGTATGTATTCAAAGAAGGCACTGTGAAATTCTCTAGCATAATAGATAATAATTCCATTAGTCCTTCAATGTGACCAACTTTTACAATTGAGATCAAGCAGGATATGGATGTTGATAATCTTTTCTAGTGCAATGGAGACAATATGACAAGTGTTCTTTAATGTATTAATTTTTTTTTAATTTGAGTTAGAGATTAGAATGGATTCATGGTTAGTATCTTATTTAATAATTTTTTAGAAATCTTATAATATTGCTTAATAAATACAATATTTAAACTCATACACATAGTTCAGAGATCGCTTTTCTTTGGATTAATTTTTATTAGCCTCAACATAATGGTGCTTTTTTATTTACTGACTTAGAAGAAAATTGTTGAATGAATTGTAATACAATTCACGTATTATTAAGTTTTTTTCTATTTCCTTTACAATTTTTGTTCTATTTTTGTGCTGTTTCATGTAGAGACATGCATCCTAATTAACTGTATGTAAAAAACAGTTAAAATGATTAAGAGATGATGTTACATTGCACCTGGATTTCCCAGATTAACTGGCATTACAGTTAGTTTCAACTAAAACTGAGTTACCTACCTTGTTTTATGCCCTTTAATGGTAAATTAGTCAAAAAGCCTGCTAAACCAGACAAATAATTGCCAATATAGACTAAAAGCAACGAAGAAAGTAATTCACTAAACATGCAGATTGCACTGTAAAATTCTAGGTTAATTACAATTCATTAAAAAATCATTAACATTTTAATGCCATTTCATTTTGAAATGTTCCTAGCTTAAGGAAATGCAGATTAGACTAAATGTAAAGAAGAAAATTTACGTAAACTATTCTTACAAATGGAACATTCTATTGCTTCTCCGTTAGTTCAAATAATGTGCCTATTCAAATCTTTATAAATTTGCAAAATATTTTCTCCAATAAATATAGATTATTTTAGGTCAGAAAAAATTACATTAATATTTTTGGACTGATAACTTAATGAAGCAAACTCTCATAGTAAGACAAAACAGGCTACAAGCATTGATGCAGCTTATGTACAACGTTTTCACCCCCAAATGGGCACATTGAATGTTCTATTCAATTTACGGCAGTTTCATACTAATTTATCTATAATAAATATTTTTTCACTGCCTCCATTTACCTCCCCATTACTGTTGTGCACCTCTGAAGTAACAACATCTCAGTGCAAGGAATACATTGCCATGGTTTACACAATTTTGATATAGTGACATTTTTTTTTTTTAAGTTTGTTTTTTTATGTTACATTTAATGAATTTTTTCATTAAATTTTTAGAGTGAACATTTTATTTATTTTTTTTTTGATAGGTCACTCCATAGTATTTAAGCTGTTCTCTTTTATAAATCTGTTTCAGACCCAGCAGCCAGAATCACAGTTAAAAGAGACAAAAGTCTTAGAATGTATGGAGAAACTTTTGGATTCTTTACAGACTAATTGATGCATGCAGTATGAAATTAAACTACAGGTTGAAGAGTTGTTTGTATGCGAAAATGTATGGAAAAAAAAAAGGACTGTGATGCTTGTGGTGTAAAATAATGTGTTAGTTCCCTTTTTTCATTTATTTATTGGAATAGGTGTCCACTAATTCTCCTGATGCAACATGTAAACTGCATTTAATATTCTTCCTAGTTTTTTCAACACTGAAAGATAAAACAAACTTTTTTGTGTTCTACAAATATTAAAAGCATTTTATTGTGTTTTTTTTAAATTCATTCTTACAATGTTGTTGTGATTAGATAAACCAGGCACTGTAATGACACGTATTTATATTGTAGCCAGGTCAATTTGTTCTTGTTTAATTGCACTTTTCTCAGAAAAAAATTAATCCTTAAAAAGTATTTCTCTTATTTAAATATTATCGGATTTTGATGTATTGATTTTGTGATAATTTGATAGAAAGAATATATGTATTCAGTCATTTGCAATATTATGATAATTGAAGTTAAATTTGGTTATGGCATTAACATTTTTGTGTGTCATGCACAGCAAGCAATGTAATAAAAAGAATAAACTTTTTGAAAAATTAAAAAAAAATCTGTTGCTAGTGACAGGGCAATGTAAATTCTCAAAGAAATTTATAAATATACAAATAATATACTTTTTATTATGTGAAAAACTTAAACATAACAGTAGCTACATACTTTTATGATTATTAGTATCAGAGCATGGATTTAGAATTTCATTGTTGAAACTTGATCATTAAAAATGAGCCCTGATTTAGTCACTGAAAGCCATGTTTAGCCTTAGTTAATGTGCCATTTTAATTCACTTCCAAAATGCTACTGAAATAAAGGTTTGAAAACATCTACATTTTAAAAAAAAAGTTTACCTTTTTCATAAATATTTGTACAGACCATGAAATGAAGGCCTACCTGGACAAATTTACTGTGTTACTAGCAGTTTTACTACCCAAACTTTTCAGGTATCCATTTTGAGATAGATGAACACCAGTACTCAACAGGCTCAGACGTCAGGACTCTCTACACAGCAAGAAAATACCCCCATTCCTTTTTCATACATAGTTAACATACACATTAAGAGTTTCAAATAACTTCTGAAAAACAAAAACAATTTGGTCAATAAGTTACCAAAAAAAGACAACAAATTTTTTTTTTTTTTATCATTATCTGAGGGAGATACAGCAGAAAAACATTGAGTAAAAGATTAACATTAGAAGTGAAAGATGCCTTACCCATCTCTAATTTGTATGCTTCTTGTCTGAGAAAAATGAACACATACACACTTTGCAGTAAATTAGCATTTTCAAAGCACATTTGTGACTCATGACACAAAAACAAAGTTTATTTCATTTTCTTTTGACCCAAAATAATTTCGGCATAATTTTATGAAAAGTCTAAAAAAATTAGGAAATAATTGTTTAATAAGAATTAATACACTTTTGATATTTAGCATTGCTAACTCATTCATATCAATTTGCTGCTTTGACCACTAGCTTTGGTGGCACTCAGGGTGGACTTCACAAATATTGCCCCATACCTATGCCAAAAATATACTATCAATGGTTGCAAAAAAGTGACACTGGGGCAGACTGCCCCCACCCTTATTACATCATTGGCTGTGACACCATGCATAATGTCACCTTACTACAAATGTAAATAAAATGCTCAGCATTTTGTTTTAAATTTGTATTGTTTGGGTTTAAATGGATACTTGCTGCCCACTACACAAGGAATCTCATTGATGATGGAAGTAAGGCCTTAGTTCATATAGAATGAAGCAGTACATTAGTCTCATAAGTGGCTATGTTTACATTATAAAAATCTCATCCAGAAAGGACTTTTCCCAATTCATGATTTTATATAGTAACCCACAATTTAAAGAGCAGCAGTTTTTTTTTTTTTTTAAACATTTACTATTATGGTATTAAGTAAGGAACTAATAAAAAAAAAACAACTTTATGGGAGTCACATTCAACTCAATGTAGAGCCTCTTTTGGCCATTATGAAAGTAACATTTTTTCTCTGCCTAATAAATGTTATATATTCCAGTGACATTTTAGTTATGCAAGTGAAAGGTCTGCGTGTTTTTTCTTTCTGTAAAATATTTAGCTGAGGACCCGGTAACACGTGAGAATTCAATGACTACAATAGTAAAGATATTTCATGAAAAACCTTCAAAATTTTCTGGTCTCAGGTCTGACAACAAGAATTAAAGTACGTACCATAATGAAAAAGTGTCGCTTCTTGTGCATAAATTATTACTTAAGAATGTATCAATTAATTAAAAAAAATAAATTTGCTTCAAATTAATAACACAGAATAAATCAATCCATACCCAAATAAATCAGTGATATGATTTTATTTTACAAATGATAATACTTGTAATGACATTTTCATAAAAAAAATTACAAATTAATTGACATGTTTTTCCATCATTCTGAATAGATTTTTTCCACAAAAAATGTACAAGGTAAATTGTGCATACTCATTAATGGCTAGCATCTGATGATGTTGCAATAAAAATTCAATTCAATCATAGGAAGTAAAAGCATAAAAATATTATTTTATAAAATGAGCTATTAAAATGAACAGGCAAATCAGGTTTGCGGAGCCGCCATATTTTTTTCCGACTACGGCTCCCTAGTAAAATAGTATCACACGAGACAAACATTTTTGTAATTGCGCCACTGATAAAAAGTTATGCATATTTTGCCACGTTCACCCCCATAGTCAGGAACTTGAAAAATATTCACTAAAACAAACCATTTCAGTGCATCCAGAATAATATCATTATTTTCGACCGAGGTTTCACTAGTCGCCATTTTCATAAGTAATAAAAAGTTATTTCAATGATCAAATTAGCAAATAGTAATATAATACATTATTTAAAATATTTTAAAGACTTCAGTATTTATATTTATTATTTATAAATTCGAAGTGACTATTCGGACTCCCGTCCCAATAAAGTCTGATTGTTATTTGGACCCACAGCCTTATAAATTTATCTACTCTATTTATACAGAAATCGACCATTTTGTTTTTAGTCTATTACAAATTCGTGGTCAAATAATATACAAAATGACGCATTCTATTTGTCGTCGTAGTAAAAATTTATTTTTAAATGATTGATAGTATTATTCTATGAAATAAAACTGTTTTAGCTTTATATATAACAAAATAACATGCCATTAAAAAATTTCGGAGGATAAACAAGATTTAAAACTAACACAAAACGATTCCCCATTAAAGATTTCTTGTGGTGATGTGCGTGCACGCTATCATTTAAATGCTGTTACTGTTGTGGAATTCGTAAAACATGACAACATTTCAAATTGTAGGAGGCAAACAATCAAACAAATTTGGAATTTTAAAGCTAAAAAAAAAATAAAATGTGCTTTAAAAATAAAAAACATTTAGGAGCCGCCAGATTTTTTGGCTCCGGCAAAAAGTGCGGCTCCACGGCTCCTCAAGCCTGAGACAAATAAACAACATTAACATAGTTCTAAAAAAAATTCTAACAGCTGCTTCAACAACAATATTTATTGTTGCATTACATAAGAATACAATAAGAACAAGTAAAAAAAAACTATGCTTTTTTTTATACATTACAATTAACAAATGTTCATTTATTTAAAACTTAACATGAAACAATATTCTGCAAATATGTCTTGACTTAATACAATACAGAAGTATAGGTGTCTATGGCTAATCAGCTAATGGGTTCTGTTTGATGCACAGAACGAGTAAACACTTTTTAAAAAAAGCTGCCATAATACATGTTATGGGCTTCTCCCATTACAAATATAGTAAAACAGAATTTTTTAAGCAATAAAACTTTCAATGAAAAAGTTACCAATTTGTTTAAAATTTATATGGCCTTTTAATACATTTAAAAATTCACATGTCATTGTTTTAAAATTATATACACACTTTATTTTTCTTCAGATTATTTTATCTTATCACTCATCAAAAACTTTCCAGAAAAGAATCAAGCAGTAATTTTGACACTTTAATCAAATCTGCTAAAAGATGGAAAGCGTGGTTACATAAGAGGAATATAAATAGTTGCATAACAAACATACTTCATATACAGCTTGCATCAAAATTTAAAAGCATTCCTTGATAACAAAAAATAAATTAATCCCTATGGAGAGTTCATACTGATGCTCCTAGTTTGGTTTTTCTGTTTTTGTTTAGTAGGGAGTGGTTTCTATAAGAAATACATAAAAAAAAGAACAAAATATATATATGTGTACCATAACATACCAATCATTAAAGTAAATTAAGATAAAAAGTATTGAGGAATGACAAATCGCACTTTATTGTTGCAGGTAAAAATAACCATTCTCCATAATAAGGTAAAGAAAACATGCAATAGAAGTCTTTCATAACTTAAGTGCGTCACTCACCTTGTCACATTCTGTGATTCATCAGCAGGTGGAGATTTACAGTTTTTGGCAGGCGATTTAAATTTTTTTTCAGGGGAAGATGAGTCTGATGAGGATGAAACACCAGGGTCTTGGTCTGTCTCATCTTTTTTAGATTTTTTATTACTTCTCTTGGAAGATGTGGTAGTTTCCTTGAGTTTACGTTTTCTTTTTTTCTCTGGAGACTCTTTTGCAGAGTTCTTTTTCACAGAATTTTTTAAAACAGTCTGAAATATCAATGAAACAGACCTATAAAAAATATTAAATACTACATTTCTGCCATTTAAAAACTTTTTTTCACCATGATGACTTGCTTTAATTGGTTAGAAAAGAAAGGCAGATTAAATATAAACAATATTTAAGATTGATTTTTATTTATCAATTCCCATATAATAAAAACAATAGCAAATCTACACATTTTCTGTTGCTTGAAGTTGATTCATTATTAAACAACGAATAGTTCTAAGACCTTACCAACTTTCTTAATTAATAAACTTTCACAACAGAGGAAAATGCAATATTGTATGTTGGATCAGGTTATGAGGTAAACACCCGGCCCAAAACAAGTGACAATGGTCTATATAATATACCACCCCCGTGCAACTGCAAAAAGGTCATTCTTTTAAGGTAAAACAAAAAACCCAGAAAAACCAAATTTGCAGTAAGTTATTTTCATAAACAAAATATCTATTTTTCATTTTCCGATATTCAAAGTATGCCACTTTCAATTTTTAGCATTTTAAGAAACAGTTTTGGTTTTATGTTGCATAACATAAATAATACTATGTAATACATTTTTTTGTTCCTGGGTAACAAGTGTGTTTTCCAAACCTGTTATGCCAGGTGTGGGCAAACTATGGCCCACAGGCCGCATGCGGCCTGTCAGAGTATATTATGCGGCCCAAATGCTGTACATGTTGCTATCCTATGGTAATTTTCTTTGTTTAGAGTGTTGGCAAAATTTTATTCCGACTATTTGATTCGAATCTTAAGATATTAAATCGGTTTTATGGTTCCAGAATATTAGTTAGAGCTGCTTGACCTACAAGCACATTAAGAGCTGAAGGAGAAGTTCAAATCAGTTCTTTTGCTGGAGTTTTAAGGATGTTTGCCACAACCAGTAAACTGGTTCCACAGTTCAAGAACATTATCCGAAATTGTCAATAGTTACATACTTCTCATTAATTATAATTGTACTCTGGGATCAGCTTGTATGTTAAGTTCCTTCATCTTCATAATCATTATGACAGGTAACAATAAACTTTTGTTGAAATAATTTTAATGGTAAAGTCTTATTACCAAATTAGCAACTGATATATATGCAGCCTGCGGATAACAATCAAGTTTTCAATGTGGCCCTTCGTAGAAAAAGTTTGCCCACCTTTGCGTTATGCCTACAAAAAGAAAATAGCTTTTGTTCCACAATTCTAATTTTGTGATCAGGATAACGATATTCTGAAATTCTTATGATTTCGAGATGATTCTAAGTAGTCTTCTAGAATATTTTTGAACTGCTATAATTGTATTTTTTTTTGGAGAAAATTTGGGTTTATATAATTGCTGAGTAAGAGAATAAAGAATTGTAGTAGAGATCAATTATTGATTTAGATGGCATTAAAAAGACATGAAGTTTGCTATCCCATGAATATGGCGGCTATCAAATGACCACTCAAGCAAATTCTACTTCTGCATTGTCAATCCTACCAAACGTTACATTGGCAAGAATGCACCTCAAATTGTTAATTCAGAGATTCCTAATTCCAACACCTCAGTACCAAGTGCCCTGAGCTGCCTGTTCCCACACCCCAAATTGGGATCAACCGTCTTTGATAGACAGCAGTAGGTCGGGATAGGGACAGACAGCAAGGAAGATATTGAAGTTCCAGATTATGATTTGACAGATGCGGTGAAGGGGAGAGAAAGCCACACTTCCCTAACTAGAAAGACGTCAACAATCTGATCAGATAGACTTACATCCAGGCTCAAGCAATGGAACATGTTGGATGAAAATGTGCAAGTCACAGATCAGAGAAAGTGTCACCCAACATTTTCCAACTTCTTCAGTCGACTAGAATTCCTGTGCTTCTGCAACAATATGGCCAGTCTATTCGAGGCAATATGTATCATCTGTAACCTAAGTGAATGGCACCTATTCATAGACAGTTGACCCAGAGCCTCAAAGCCATGCTGCTTCACAACAAAATGAACAACCTGTCTCTCCCTGTGACTTACTCTGTGCATCTCAAAGAGGACTACACCAGTGTCAAGATGTTGCTGAGTGCCTTGAAGTATGATGGCTATGGATGGGAGAACATCAGAGACTTCAAATGGGTGCAATTCCTGATGGGCCTTAAAAGGCAGTTCCACAAAATTTCCTTGTTTTCTTTTGCCTCGGACAGTCGTGACACAATGGTGTACTATCACAGAAAGAACTGGCCACAAAAGACCTAGTACTCTGTGGGGAAGAGCAACTTCAAGTGGTGATGCCACTGCTGCACATCAAGTTAGACTTCATCAAGCTATTTGTCACTGCTCTTGACAAGGAGTCAACAACTTTCAAGTACCACTAATATCTTAATCCAAAGTTGTCAGAGACTTAGGTCAAGGCTGTTATCATCCTTGGATTTTAGGTCATAGAATGTGGAGAAAACAGCTTAGAAAGCAGTCATTCCTGGCTTCCTGTGTAATCCCAAGAACTATGTGCAGTTGGTTCAGACTCACATAAAAAAATATGATGAAATGGGATGCAGAATGCATCCATAACCTTTATGCTCATCTTGACAAATTCAAGGAGAACATGTAGCTTACCCTGATGAGAAAGGTGGGTGCTTTTATCAATATCTATTGGACTTTGTGGGCTACTTAGAGAAAGAGGTTTGCAGTACACTCGTAAATCTAAAAAACCTAATAATTTCTTAACCTTTTTGAGTGATTAATAACTATCTCTGTTTATTTATCATGCAAGCTTCTTTTTATAATTCAGCATAAACGAAAATATAAAAATGTCCTTGTTTTGTCACAATAAACACGACATTTTATTGATAGGCTTTAGACATAAGCAATTGAAATATAACACTTGAAAGCTAGGAGCAAAAATTGTTTAACACAGTGTAATGAATAAATAATACAAACACTCAACAAATTTATTTATTTTTCTATGTTACCTTATATGCTTTCAGTGCCCACTCTGGAAACATCTCTCTTTTTTTATCTTCTTCAGATAGGCTGTCATAGAATGCTTGGTATTGTTCAATGTAATTCTGAACCATCTGGATGAATGGAATAAAAACAATACTTTAAGGGGTCATATTTTTAAATACTCCTGAAACCTCATTTTAAATTAACTCAACAAACTTAAAAAGAAATCTGGTACATGTATTTAATTCATAACATTCCTCCAGTCCATTATTCTAATGACACCAGGCCTGTGTAGGTGAGATGGCAAGAATCCCACGCATAAGATATAATTGAAGCATTTTTAGCCATTCTAGCATAAACCACTTGAAACACTTTTTACATAAATATATGAAGCATTGTGGGTTAGGCTAGTCTGGATTAAAACATGTAGATAGTATATTTATTTATGGAAGTTTTTTTTTAAAATTTTCTTTAGGTAACAGCATTAGCAGTTAAGCCCCCCCCCTCCCCATTATTTTTCGCCATAAAATACAGCAGCATTTAAAAAAAATGATTTACAATGATATTTCATTCTTTTTTAATAGACTAAGACAATAATAAACACATAAGCATGCAGGTGTAAACAAACAATGTTAGATTCGAACCTCAATGTATTTGTCTTCGAGCTGCTTAGTTTCTTCTGGTGATTGCTGATGGTATAAATGGGATAAATGAGTAGATCTTTCAACAAATGGCACACTCGCTATATCCTCTTTTTTTAATTTTTGGTAATACAAAAAAAAATTTCTACAGAGGAAAAAAACCAACAAAATTTATGAGTTAAAAATAGCCCTACATGTCTCAATCAAAGTTATAGACTATTGAAACCAAAGTTGTTTGAATAAAAATAGTTTACTTTGGTGGTGGCGTGGGCTTTCCCCTTGAGCTCTCTAGTACTCGTTGCTCATCTTTGGTTAGGTGCAATTCAGACGGCTCAAATTTACTATCTGGTTGTTCTTTAATATACTCTTCACATTCTTGCTGTTATATTGTATCAAAGCAATGTCAATTATGAAAATAAGACAGCTAGTAATGAAATGAAATAAAAAAAAAATCATTTTTTAAATCTTAATACTAAAATAAAACTAACCAAATAGGCTGGCATGGCATCCCGTGCTTTAGTAATCCATTTCAGCTTCCTCTTGTCTGACAAAGAACGATATTTGTTGAGACAATGTTTTATAGCATCAGGTCGACTCATCTGAAAAAAATGTTGGCACAATTATTTTTTAAATATTTTTATTCATAACATTTTGATCAATTAGGATCAAAAGTTATTGTAGTCCAACTTTTTTGTCCATACAAAAAACAACATTTTTTTCAAAGGTAGTTTTAGTGAAATAACGCTTAAGATATTTTATTTTAATTTGGCATAGTCAAAGGTCTGCTTGATTTTGATCAAATGATGTGAGGAAATATATAAAACTTTGTACACCTATAAACTTATTATCTTTTTTCCCCCAATTTTTATAAACAGTTTTAGATGTTTTTAAAACTATAAGAGAAGCATAAACCTGATAATAAAACCATAACCAATTGATGCAAAAATGATTTTACTTTGATTCGGAAAAAAAGGTCTTTTTTTTTTTACCACAGCGTCATTTCTAAAAGAGCTCCTCTCCATAAATTTTTAAATTGACCCAGTTTTGCTAAATAGTGGGTTGCTTCAGATTCAAAATTGGCATGTTATTTTTAGGCATTCATAAACAAACAAAATTTGGACTATCAAACAGTTAGTGGCATATACCAGGGGATGCTGCCATTTGAGAGGTAAATGGTGGTGAAAATAACAAACATATATTGATAAAAATCAGTCTTGCAGCTGCTCTGTATGGAATGTAGGTTCAATGTGACTGCGGTGAAAAGGTTGTGCACCCCCTTATGTGCTATATAAAACAAGATTATGTTTAAAATTAGGAATTTTCTTTTCTATTTCTAAGAAAAAGAATACTTTTTATAGTTACAGATGCTATCAATAAATGTAAACAATATCACAAGTGGTGTAAGAGTCTGATAAGCACTTTTATTTTGTACATGGAATATAAATATCTGGTATCAAATATCAAGTAGCTATCTATTCAAAGAAACTGATTTCATACGTAGAGTCCCAGAAATTAGATGATATTGTGAGCAATGGGGATGACGCCTAGACAAATATTAAGTCAAAATGTAGATTACCTCTGGGTGTTTTCCTTGGACTTGAGATAATCGTGACATGTAGTATAATTTTGATGGCACAGGAGGCTGTGGTTTTGGTTTAACTTTAGATTTAACATCTACATTGATATGATGCTTGCTTTTATAGTTTGGATGTTTCTCACTAAACATATATATATAAAAAAAAAGAAACAATTATTTTATCAGAATACACATTGCTTAGCATTCTAAAAATCCACAAAACAAAATACTGACATAAAAGAAAATTGCTTACACAAATGCCTTCATATCTTCATCATACTTCTCTTTCTTTTTTAAATATTTTTTTTTATAAACTTCCTGTTAAAATAAAGGTAAAAAAAAAAATAACATTAAAAAAAAATCTTTTTTTAATGATAAAACTTTTAATTATAATAAAATAAAAAAGCATATTGGTAAAAATATTTATTCTAAAACCTATCCTAATTTTCAAACAACTTCTTCCAAAATAAATTCTTTTCTGTCAAAATGTTAAACAAACTATATTAACTAGGGAGCGACCGATACGCCTTTTTACCAATAGTCAGATACTGATATTTTTCCCCAGCATTTTTACAGATATTTTCTTTTTAATCTACAACAATGCCAAACACGTGTTTTTCTCGTGCTGTAGATTCCTATCTAATGACGTATGTCAACCCATGTTCACCCCTTCCCTGCCATATTTTGTAACACTTCGCCCACACTTAAGTCTTGTTTACCCTCCACTACCGTACATACCTCCCCCCCCACCCAACTTCCCATCCCAAAAAAAAAAAAATACACACAGATGTTCACTAATTGTATCATTCAAGGTCATACATTAGAATTAAGAAATGCCAATCCTGTTGTTTCAAGGTCATATCGCTGATTAATTTTATGTAGACGTGACAGTTTCTGTGTACAGGTTTTTTTTTTCCTTTTTTTTTTAAATCTTGTCTGATCTGGTTATAGAATTGGGTTATTTACTGATTTTTTTCTGAAACTCTGTTGTGAAAAAAAAACAAACAATGTATCGGCAGCCAAAAAACAGCCGGTCCGATAGTTAACACATAGTGCCAATATCGGTTCGACTATTGGTCGCTCCCTAATATTAACATTTACATTTTGACAGATGGGGCTTACAATTTTTAATTTCAATACTTAATAAATAAAACATGAGTATGCTAAATAAATTACCTTTTTTTCTACTGGTAAATTTTTCCATTCTTGACTAAGTTGAGCTGTCAGCTCTTGAAAATTTAAGCCAGTTAACATCTTGGATCTCTTTTGTACAAAAATTGAATAAGCAGTCACTGGCTTTTTGGGGCAATCTGGATACTGCAAAAAGTAAAAGAATAAAATTTTGGCGATTAAATAAAAAAATAATAATAGACAATGCTAAAACTTAAGTCAATTAAAGCAAATAACTTACTTAAATTGAATGAAGAAGTTTTCATCAGTTTAATTAATTACTCACTAATTCTGCATTAAATCCACCTTCTTGTAATAATGCTGAGGCATCAGACATTATTTCTGACATTGTCCGAAACTTACGAACCTTTCAAAAGTATAAAATTAAATAAAAACAGTCATTTTAAATATACTTCCAATTATTACCTCAAATAAGATCAAACTGACCTACCATTAGTAAGGACAGAAATGACACTAGCTTTTATGTTTTTAAAATATAGTGACTAAAATTTTCTGGTGGAACAATGGGCACCAAAGGTTGGGTATGGGATGGACCATTGGGGATAATAGAGGAGTGTCAGCAAAACTGAACAACATGTTTTCCTAAAGCAAAATTCTTTACCTATCACTAAGTTATAACCAACAGAGATCATATTTTGTGTTAACCAGTAATAACATAAGAAAGTCGAAAAGTATCATACATGTTTTGTAATTTATTTTGACTACGATACCGAACACCACAGTGTGGGACATTTCTTACTTTTGATCTTTCTGAGAAATAGCTGTGGGTGATGAAAAAATTACGACTGTCCTGGATAAACTGGGACACTTGGCAACCCTTTATCTATTAAAAGAATTTATGAAATATTTATTTCTTTTAACAGGGTAATGAATCTCTGGTGAGGATGACCTACTTCAATATCAAAAATGGTAATTACCATAGCATGTTTCAAGTTTGCCTTCTGGTACTTCAAGTGAATTTGTAGACAATGTTTATGGAAGGGACATGAGCAGTTACAAATTTGATAAAGGATGAAGAGCTATCAGTTCTTTAAACAGGGACTTAAATGATTTATGTAGACTAGCCAAGTGAAGGAAACAGCAAATTAAAACATAATTTATGTCAAGCATTAACTGATCACAAGGAAAAAGACAACAGCTATATTCACAAATAAATAGGAATTATGAGTTTAGTAGTAGTTTATTAAGAAGAAAGAAAATCCATCGCTTCATTTGCTTGACACACAGGGATAGTCTGTAGTATAGCTAAAGATCATGTATGATCCTTGTGGTTAAGATGATAGGTCATGATATAGCTAATTGAACACAATCTGCTAATACCTTGTTGATGAGCTGCTGATATATTTTTTTGCAATCTTCTACAGACTTATCATTGACTTGAATAGACTCCCAATCCAGAGAAGATTCCACTGTTTTGTATGATTTATTGTTGTTGCCAGAAGTTGCATCTACAATTTGTTTTATTAAACTCATTGTCTCTTCTTCTGTCCAATTTTCTGTAAAAAAATATATGAAAGTAGTTTAAGCTGATAAATTTAATAAATAATAAAAATACAGATCCAAAGATAAACATTTAACTGCAGAAAAATAAAGTGTCTGCAATTAATAATACAGTAAAATGTCAAAAACAATTGAGAGTTGAAAATTACATATTGTTCCTATACTACTAGTATATTAAATATCCTTTTTTACTATTTATGTGTTGAAATCAGCACTGTGATTTATTTCATACATTAAAAAGAACTTTATCAATGCTAAAAATAATGACTTTATATTACACAACACACAGTAAGGGTGTCCCCACATGAATTATTCATAATACAAGTACTGTTTGAAACCATTTTATGAAAGATAATGTACTGTTCTGTCAGAGAAAACTTTACTTTACAGTATCTTAATATGGTCAGTATACTTGTGTTTCTTTTTCTGCTTTAGTTTAGTCATACAATGATTTTTTTTAAATTATAATTTAGGATTAATTATTATTTGCAGCTTTCAATATTACATAAGTAAGTTTATTAGAGATAAACTGCCAGAACAAAACACAGATGGAGGGATTGTGTAAAGTATTGATTTTTATGGGTAACTTTGTATTGAAGCTAATTAAATTACTTTTCGATTTCAATTTTGTTTTAGTTTCAATAAGATTCTCTACTGTCGACATAAAAGTCCTGGATTCAATCCTGTGTGAGAACCAAGGGAATTTTTCCGGATGAAACTTGCAGTAAAGTCCCTAAGATGGCCTAAGCCCATCCAGCTTTAAATGGGTACCAGACATAGGCTAGGGATGTTAAGTTGGCTGGGCGTTGTGCTAGTCACATAATCCCTTCATATGCAAAAGATGGTCTAACAAGGCTATGGGAACTTTACTTTTGTTAAATAAAACAATATTAATATCATATTTTAAAGTTTAAAAGGATTTAATAGAGATTTCTGTTGACATTTTCCCCCATTAATATTTAGAAAAAAAAATCAATCTTTATCATACAACTGCTACAGTAATTGACATAGTAGGGTGTGGGAGGAGAGTAAAGAAAATGCGGAAGAAAAAAATATGGAGAAAGCTCAGTTCATATGTGTAAACTATGTTGTTTCAGTAAAGGAGCACTTTCAAAGTCACTCAAAGAAAATATTTCAAAATCTACAAATGAATTCAAGGTTAATAGACCAATGCTGTAGATACGTTTCACACGACATGTAAAGCTTTTTTTTTTTTTTTATTTACCATTGGTTGCACAGATAGTTACATTGCCTCACTATCACAACATTCTATGCAGTTAATGGAGTAGGCTACTTCTAAAGGTTGAAAAAGAATTTCTATGAGATAAAGCCCAAACTGTTCATGGCTTTGCGTCAAAAGATAATTCTTAATAGACAAGCGTCAAAAAAAGATGGTGCTTAATAGACAAGCTTGTCCTTGAAAGCTTGATGCTGGTACAAAGAATGGACAAATAGTACATACAAGGGGTCAATAATAAAAACTGTCCGCACAAAACATATGTAATACTGTTGTATTACTACCACATTAGACTATTAATGATAAGAAATCAATAAGCATAATTGACTACATTATTATAAAGTTTATAGTTATATAGAGATGATGATCAAGTGAATAACTTGATTGTGTTATTAATATGCTACTACCTAGCAAAAACAATAAAATGTGGGTTTAATTTTTCAGTCACATTAAAAAAAAAGATTTTGTTGGCTAGACAATAACCTACACAATATCAGTTTTGTGTTAATATACGGAATGATGTCCAAATAGATCTGAATTCTGCAAAGACAACACGATGAGCAGGCTCATCAATGATTAGCACGTCATTCAATCATACAATATGTTCAATAATAGCATACACATTAAATATTTTACATTGTTTTGATAATACATGATGTAAATAAAAAATGAATTACCCATTTTTAGAAAATCTAACTACAGAATGGAAAGAAATAAAGAAAAAAACACAACAGATTTGAATTATTTTTGAAACCGAAAGCACCATGCGTATTTATATAAATATACGATTATACAGGTCATATACACAATACCAACTTGGCATTAATTTTGAATTGCCACTAGAAATTGGCCAGTTAAATTTACAAATTGAGACTGAAAAATTACTTTTTAAAAAATGCTCATTTCAATTTGAAATTAATAGTCACATTAAAAAAAAACTTGCATAAAAAAAAAAGAGCACACGTTATTAAAACATTGAGCTGCAAAAAGACAGAAAATTCAGAAATTGCACTAAAATAAAAAAAAAATGACAGCTCATATTTTGTGAGCGTTTCTCTCTCTCTCTTTGAACTCTCTCAGTAAACTGCGGGCTGAGACTTAGTCTCTTAGAGCCCGTGAGATCGGACTTGCTGTGTCTCTCAACATCTGGAGACTGCCATAGAGCCCGATGGCCAGCAAGCTTCCGGACTGGTCCACCCTGTGGTCCGCCAGTCCGGGGCACTCAAAAAGCAAATGATCTACGGTTTCCTCCACCTCCCTGCAGTGTCTGCAAAGGATGTCGACATTGGGCCTCAACCTCCCAAAGTACGCGCCAATAGGACAGTGTCCAGTACGGAACTGGGCAATTAGCGCCTGCTCGACTCTCCTAAGCTTCCACCACGGGTCAGTTTTGGACGGCCGCTCCAGAAAGTGTGTCACTTATACTTTGCCTCACAAAAACAATGTTGAAGAAACATACAGAATAACACAGAGCTCGTGCGCAGGAGAATGTAAAAAAGTAAAGTTCCCTTAGCCCTAAAGGGCCATCGGGGCAGATGAAGTGTAGCAATCCTCTGTTTCTATAACCTAGGCATATGAATGGATTGTGTGGTTTGCACAACGCCCAGCCGCCTTTACTCCCCAACATAAAGTCAGGTACCATTTAAAAAGCTGGGTGGACTTGGGGACTTTCACCAGGACCTGAAAAAAGTCCTAAGGTTCTCACTGAGATTCGAACCCGGGACCCTCCGGTCGACAGTCAAGCACTCTACACCACTCGACCACCCGTCTCCTAGGAGAATGTGCCAACCCCAAATTTTCCCGAATCAACTCAAATAAAACGCATACGTTCTTTGAGAATCGCTGCTAGAAGGCAAAGAGAACTCATGGCAATTATTGGCAGAATGGAAAATGCACTTCCAGAGGATGTTGAGTAGCTAGATGAGGATGAAGTTGATCTGTTTGCAACCAATGCTCCCTCTAAGGTGTGGTATGAAGTGAGCAAAAAATGTGTCTCCGAGCGACATTTTGTTTGAAGCCAAAATTTGTGAGCGATTTAAGCGATGTCGTCCGTCGGAGTGAGCGATCGTACGTGTACTATGAGCGACGCTCTGTATTCGTATAAGCGATCGCTCACGCGCTCAGCCTAGAGGGAACATTATTTGCAACTATCCCTCCAGGAAACGATGATAGGGAAAGACTTATGTCAGTCCTAACTATGGATGAACACTTCACTTCACCATGGATGGATGATGTCTAGTGAATATTTTTTAATTAAACATAATTCACAGGCCCGCTATAAACATATTCAATATAGCACCAGAGCTGCTCACATAATTTGTCAATCTAGTCCTTTTTTAGTCGCAGGGTCATTCTATGTCAACTCAACCAGTTTTTTGACAATTGTTCACCCGACCCCCTCAGATCTTCCTGAAATTTTCAGGGCTTGTAATACATTCAAAGTTGAGTGATTCCTGAAAATTTTAGGCCATTTGGTCAAAAACTTTCTGAGATATGATTTTTTTAATTTTTAGGGGTAGTCGCGAGTGCGCATGACATTTACATTTTCGCGATATTTGAACGTGAATATTTCAAAAACTAAAAGAGGTATCAGGCTGAAATTTTCAGTATTTACTCATTGTTTTGTCCTAAGTTGAATGAACACAGAATGCACACAGAATGCCCTAAAAATGTCCAAACAAGGCACTCCAGACAGTTTTCATCATTATTTGACCACGCACGCTATAATGGTAGCTTTCTTTCTATAATCAAGATTGGCTATATATATTATATATATATATATACAGGGGCATAACCAGGAGGGAGAGAGTGGGGTTCCAAACTGACTCGAATGCCCCACCTGGCCCCCAAACATTTTTTTACATTAAATATTAAGTACATTATTTCATATCATGATGTAGAAAGTCAAAATACAAGGGCCCCCAAAGAGGTTAAGCCCCCTCCAGGTCCTCCCAGTTCCTAAGTTTAGAACTGTATATCTATATATAAGCATAGAACTAGAACAGGGCTTCTTAAACTATGGGTCGCGACCCCGTAGCAAAATTCTGGGGTCGCGAGAGATAAAAATACAATTTAACAGAAAATGTTTTTTAACTTGTAAAATATTAATTTATTTTTCTTTTATATTTGTATGGGGTCGTCAAGAAACTCGCAATCATAAATGGGGTCATGAATTACAATAGTTGGTTAAATGAATTGATTACTTAACCATACAGTTCCCCATGATTCATGTCGCGTTACTTCTTTACTATTTATTTTACAACACTTAGTGTCAGGGTTGTAAGGAACTGTTAATATTGGAATGATGATATATTCTGGATGTTGATGAATGGCACAGACTTGGAGGCGTATGGTCTCATGGTGAAGACTGCCATGTTAACACCAATGTTCATAACACTTCATCAAATAAGAGTCTTAACTGCATGGCTCGAATTATTGATACATTTATTTACAACGACATTAAGGTAACAAACATGTTGAATGATAAGACGCTGTCGTGTTAAGTATTTAATGAACTATTATTTCTTAGTCTAAATCAAAATCAATAACTACCTCGAATTAGATCTCTAACAAAAAATGTCCCTTTATCAAGTTTCGCCTCTAAGTCAACTACTATCCCCCTGTGACGTCAAATAGCAACCAATCTAAATATTACACCTCACACTTCATAGTGCGGTGCGCAAACTCAGGATTAATAAAAATAAATTTGTAATTAATATTACATGGGGGTGAATTCTTAACGTAACACCTCCGTTCATCTCAAGTTTCGTGTTACGAAACAAACAAAACATTTTATACTATATCTAGCTAAAAGCACTATGTTCTAGGCACGTCATCAAACATCAAAAAATACTAGACACATCTAGGCATATAAATGTACACATAATACACATGACATCAATCAATAAAATTCAAATTGAGAAGGAAATGAGAAATAGACAAAACAAAAAAAAAAAATATACTACTGATAATATGATATCAATGACTAAAATTAGAATTGGGAAGAGAAAAGAGAAAACAAAAACATGTTATTTAGTTCATAGTTTTCCTTTTCTTTCCTTGACGGTGTAGTCATCTGGGCTGGTACTGCTTGCGATGTCTGATCGACCGAGGTGGTCAACAGGTCACTGTTTTCAAGGGTGAACGATAACTCTTGACTCTCAGCACTGTTCTGCTGTATGGTAGACCGTTGTTCGTCTCTGGCGTGGTGAGAGACGCGTAGTAACTTTTGAAGGCTGTGGTCAGTCTGTGAAAAACTACTCGATTTCTAGAATGGGAAAATTTTGCTTACGTTTACGAGGGAAAAAAAATGTTGGGCTTATTACTCTTAGTGCACTTAGTCAAACAAACAACACAACTAGACTTACCGTGCATCCTTCTGGCCCTAACTGATCTTACTTAATTCAGTTACTACCTATAGTTCCCTATATCACTTACCTTGTTTCGTCACGCATTTAATCTATAAAACTCTTCTAAACCTCAGTATCTTGGCAACATTTACGTCTCACTTAAAGGGATGAGGTATCATCTAAACTACGGCATTATCTTTGTATAAATTATTTACACCTACTTTTATACTCTACTGGTACGTATGGAAAAAGTATGTCAAGTGGCCCAGGAGCTATTTTACCATATGCTCCCTCCAGTTGCAATTCAAATTTCTCTCCCTGCCTTGAAATAACCCATATCTAGGTTTTTTCATTTGATAAAAGTCGTTATCCACCCGATTATTTCTTGGTACTGACTTAGAAGCGAAACACTGATCAGGGTAATGAGGCCTAAAGCAATGCTCTACCCTTCGCCTATCATATACATTTTTACCCATATTTCTATAGCAGTAACTTCGACTATCATCCCCTCGGCAAGTGTAGTTTATTCTTCTACCATCATGATGTCGTGGGTCGTATCTACCCCTATACAAAAACACGTCATTCGTACCATGTCTACACTGTGTCTTCATTTGTCTACTCTTCAACAAATTCTCTTTTTCGCAACATTTCCCTTTTTCATTAAATTGTCGTCTAATTTCATAATCACCTCTGTCTGTCCTAACACGTTCTATGGGCATATCGCTATTGTAGCTATCGTTCCTCCTAACGACTATTATTCTATATGTATTGTGATTTTTTTCTGTAAATCGAATTCTCTGCCATTGTTCATCTTCTCCCACTGACTGACTTTGATTAGCTACATGTTTAAAACTCCCTTGAAATGCTGTTTTCCGTTGTGTTACCTGGTTACTTTGTTTACTAATGGGATCCATAACTGGAGACATCTTTCTAATAAATTTAGACCTGTTTATTTCTTTATTTATGTGTTCTCTTTCTCTATTCACTGGTTGCATTACTTTATCATCTTTACTTCTGTGTATAGCGCTGTTACGTATTTGTCCATAGTTAGCGTCTGTATCTCCTTTGTTTACAACCACTGGTGATTCTACCTCTATTTTCTTAATAAGTAAGTTCAATAGTTTTTCTATTGCATCCACCCTAAGTGGTAGGCCTTCTAAAGAACTGCTAGTCTTTAGTTTACTATGTGTGTCTTTCTCCAAGTTCAATCTATTCAATTCAGCCTGCAACATATCTTTCTCTGATTTAAGTCGTTTATTTTCTAGTCGTAACTTCTCATTTTCTTCTTGTATATTATTTATATCATGTTTCTCTCTTTCTGCCTGCATTATCTTAGTAGCCTTGCACATAATTTCTTCATTCGTCCTTTCAAATACATGGAAACCTGCCATCAGTTCTTCGTGGTCTACTGTCGTCTTTGTCTCGTCAAATATGTGACATTTATCTTGGGCTATTCTGTTGGGAAGACTATGGTCTATAATTGATTGTGGGGTGATTGGCGGTGGAGGGTTGGGGTTATTGCACTGGCTATTCCTTAAATATTTCTCTAGCTCTAATTCTTTGATTTTTAATTGGGTTTGTGTAATTTTGTAGGACTTTTCTTTTTCTACCCTAGCCTGTTCATTATCTGCTCTATCCTGCGCCCATTTCTCTAATTTCTTTGGCTCTATCCCTAATGATTGTCCTAGTGACACGAAATGTTCGAATGATGACATTTTTCTATACGTAGATAGGCTACGAGCTAAATATGCTACACTGGTACAGTTCAACACAAGGTTTCTTACTGGTACAGTTCAACACAAGGTTTCTTACTGGCACAGTTCAACACAATGTTTCTTACTGGCACAGTTCAACACAATGTTTCTTACTGGTACAGTTCAACACAATGTTTCTTACCGGCACAGTTCAACACAATGTTTCTTACTGGCACAGTTCAACACAAGGTTTCTTACTGGCACAGCTCAACACAATGTTTCTTACCGGCACAGTTCAACACAATGTTTCTTACCGGCACAGTTCAACACAATGTCTCTTACTGGCACAGTTCAACACAAGGTTTCTTACTGGCACAGTTCAACAAAATGCTTCTTACCGGCACAGTTCAACACAATGTTTCTTACCGGCACAGTTCAACACAATGTTTCTTACTGGCACAGTTCAACACAAGGTTTCTAAACTAATCGCAATAAACACTATTTAATTAAACGAACGAAAGAAAAATTCTGGGTACAAATACAATACAAAGTATACAAGACACAAGGCAGAGTAACTGATAGTACCAACAAATAAAACAATACTGTCACATATACAAAACTGTACAGGAATAATCAAACAAATAAATGTAATGCAATCTCTCCGAGCACCGATTTGCCACTCTGTTACACAAGTAACAAAGATGTGCTCATGGGGAGACTACTAACAAAATATTTAGAAAGATTCACATAAACGAGACATTTGATAGTGCACTAAGAGAAAATTGAAACTTATCTGATATTTCACGGATCCTCACAGACTGACTGTCTCACTCTCTGTTTGGTCCGCTGTACTGGTGTGGGTCGGTGTGGCTTTCGTTGACTGTATGGGCCGTGGTCCGCTGTACTGGTGTGGGTCGGTGTGGCTTTCGTTGACTGTATGGGCCGTAGTCCGCTGTACTGGTGTGGGTCGGTGTGGCTTTCGTTGACTGTATGGGCCGTGGTCCGCTGTACTGGTGTGGGTCGGTGTGGCTTTCGTTGACTGTATGGGCCGTAGTCCGCTGTACTGGTGTGGGTCGGTGTGGCTTTCGTTGACTGTATGAGCCGTGGTCCGCTGTACTGGTGTGGCTCCTGAGGACTTAAGTGGTGACTGCGTCGGCAACGTCTCGGAAGATTCAGTGGCTCTTTGGGCAGGCTCGCCAAATGTCGCGTTACTTCTTTACTATTTATTTTACAACACTTAGTGTCAGGGTTGTAAGGAACTGTTAATATTGGAATGATGATATATTCTGGATGTTGATGAATGGCACAGACTTGGAGGCGTATGGTCTCATGGTGAAGACTGCCATGTTAACACCAATGTTCATAACACTTCATCAAATAAGAGTCTTAACTGCATGGCTCGAATTATTGATACATTTATTTACAACGACATTAAGGTAACAAACATGTTGAATGATAAGACGCTGTCGTGTTAAGTATTTAATGAACTATTATTTCTTAGTCTAAATCAAAATCAATAACTACCTCGAATTAGATCTCTAACAAAAAATGTCCCTTTATCAAGTTTCGCCTCTAAGTCAACTACTATCCCCCTGTGACGTCAAATAGCAACCAATCTAAATATTACACCTCACACTTCATAGTGCGGTGCGCAAACTCAGGATTAATAAAAATAAATTTGTAATTAATATTACATGGGGGTGAATTCTTAACGTAACAATTCATATACTGTTAAAAACTCTCCCCGCCCTCTGTGGTGCGCGTTGTATTGGGAATTCCCGTAGAGGCGTAGGAAAATGCACCGGTATAATTTACTATTGAATGCATTGACCTTGTGTCGTAAGAGCAGCAGAGTTGTGATGATGAAGCCTGCAGTGTACAGTATAGCGGCCATTGCAGTTTTTGATTGGAAAAAGATGTTTTTTTTTAACCCACGCCTGTCCTGTTGTGATTACCCTAAGAGCAGGTCATACACCAAAGAATTTTCTCGATTTAATTTTTTTTCACAGTTTTTTATATTATTTTTTTAAATGTTTTGTAAAGTTTTAGGACTGGCTAGTGAGTGCTAAACACTTACTTTTGATACTGAAATATGCATACAACATTTCACAGGTATTAGCGGACATATTTAATTTTGTTTGTAACTTTTGTTAATTTAATGAAATTGTTTATTCCGAATATGTTAGGCTTAGACGGACCCATGGGCGTCGCTAGGAATTTTTGCGGGGGGGGGGGGGGCAAACATTTTCCAGGGGGGGGTGCAAATAACAACTTTATGACATTTTTTTAAAATGCCCAGTGGCGTCACTAGGGTTGGTGTCACCCGGTGCGGTAACTCATGGTGTCACCCCTCTCATGACACCCCATAGACATACAGCATTCTTAGCAAAATTTATAAATAAATTTACAACGACAATAGAAGAATAAATAATTGATATATATAGGTCAGTGCAAGTATACCAATAATTTCATTAAAATAATAATAAAAAGTACGCAGTGTCTGTTAATAATCGGAGATATTTTTATATTTGGCATTAATTTTTTACTAAGCCTTAAAAAGTCATTTGCTGTTAATAATCGGAGATATTTTTATTTTTAAAAATTAAATACGGCTTTGAATTATTTTAAATTACAAAATAAAAATATAAGCCTAAAACTAGATATTTTGCATTTTGGTGTCACCCCTTGTGAGGGTGTCACCCGGTGCGGTCCGCACCCCCCTAGTGACGCCACTGCAAATGCCCCCCTCTTATATGACATTTTTTTCAAAATGCCCCCTTGCCTCCCCCCATGAATGCGCCCAGACGGACCCATAGATATCTAATGGACCCGAAAATAAACATATATAGACGTAGCCCAAAAAAAAATATAATACTGAGTACGTTTAGTCGGAACCCTGGCCACTGAGTAACGATTAAGTCATACAATTGAAACAATTATCATAAAATAAAATAAAAGTTTATATATAACATATTTGCCACGGGTCCGAATAACAATCGGACTTTATTGGGACCCGGGTCCGAATAGCCATAGCAACGCCGTAGCGTGAAAATTTTACAGCAGGGGCTAGGCATTCTACAACAGGGGCCAGACAATAGCAGGGGGGGGCAGGTAATAACATTTTACTAAGTAGAACAAATAAGCAGAGGTGGCCAGACAAAACGCATGGGGAGGGGCCCGGCCCCCTGGCCCCCCCGCACGCTACGGGCCTGAGCCATAGCCTTATAAATTTATCTACTCTATTTCAGCTAGTCTGTTTATAATAAAATTATTAAATGCCGAAACAGACCATTTTGTTTTTAGTCTATTACAAATGGCGGTCAAATAATAACTTTTGTGGCCAGTGGCGCAACCAGCTAAAAATGGTGGTGGGGGGGGGGGGCAGGCCCGTAGCCAGAGGGGGGCTAGGGGGGAGGGCTGAGCCCCCCCGTGCATGACCTGAGCCCCCCCGTGCATGACCTGAGCCCCCCCGTGCATGATTTGAGTTTTTTTAATACAATTTTAATAATAATGGCTATAAAACATCAATCATTTTGTTTAATAAATCAATAATGATAAAAACTTAAAGTTTATATTTTGGCAATCATGCTATTTATATACATGGGCGTCGCTAGGAATTATTCCAGGGGGGGGGACAAAAATTTTCCAGGGGGGGGGCAAATAACAACTTTATGAAATTTTTTTTAAATGTAGGGGGGGGGGCAAATGCCCCCCTCTTATATGACATGATTACGCCCATGTTAATATATACTTACATATATAGCTTATAAAAGATTGAATCTTATTGAAGTTCACTTCTAGGTATTTTGGACAGCATTGACAACAGTCGTGTGTGAGATCAGTTTCTCAACCCTCACACGAATGCTCACCCAATATCGCAGATAAATGTTACAAAAGCGTCTAAGCAAACTTTTCCTGCTTGCATTTGAAAAAGATTTAACAGACAATCTGAATGCTGAAGCATTTTTAGGTAAATTCAGTGCTAAACCCAGGCCCGTAGCCAGGTCAAAGTAAGCAGGGAGGCACCAATACCCAGCAAGGGAGCACCTTTATTTTTTCTTTATTTTTTCCTCTTTTTCTTCCTTTTTAAGTGGGGGGGGGGCACGGCCCCCCAGTGCCCCCCTTGGCTACGGGGCACGAAGTTTGCAAATTTGAAACGTATAATAATATACGTTCGCAACAAGTGCCGACGAGTGGGGGGTGGGGCAGGGGGCCAATTCCCAGGGGCCCGGCGAGTTTTAGGGACCCGGACTGAGCTGGCCAATCAACTTTTTAAAATATTAATATCAGCCCAGGGTCCCGAAATTTCTGTCGATGGGCCTGTTCGCAACCTTGTAATAGTTTTATATATTGATATCTTCTGAGGACAACTAGCAACGTAAATACGTTAATAAAATAACATTGACTTCTGACTTCATTTTTATACATATGTATAATAAAATAATAAAGTACAAACTTCGAGATTTCTGAGTGATGTTATTTAATTTGCAAATTTACTTTTTAGCAGAATTAATTTTATTTTAAATTGAATAATTGTGACTGTTTTTTGATGATAGATCTGTTCTTTGTTTTCAATATTTTATAAGAAATATCACACAAATAGCTAAGTTTTATTCATGCATCTTTGTCGTTCTTCCCGGGTTGTACGTTAAACAAACAGTATAATAATATAAATCAGGTATCTATTATGTAACAATTGTGTAGCAGAACTATTGGTCAATATATTTATAACAGGAATCAGAAATTGCTCAGCCTCAATAAATTTTTATCATTAAAACTCTTTACTATTTAAATTATTTTTAACAAAACTGCAACATGCCATGCATTATTGAAACGTAGTTAAAATTATATATTTCTAATTAATAGCTAAACAATCGGTACTAAAATGCACCATTCCAGATATGGAACTGCAAAAAATTTCTTGGGGAGGGGACTCACTGAGATCTCCTCCCCAAACCCCTCCTCTCCGTTCGCAAGCTTTCGGCGCTTCGCGCCTTCATTTTCATCCCCCCCGAACATTTCTTCTACCCCACCAGGGGCGGATTTAGGGGGAGGAAGCGGGGGGCCCATGCTCCCCCCCCCGTTATCGCAAGTTTAGGTAATATATCATTAAATTATCGAAATATTTTTTGTTCTAAGACCAATTTTCAACAATGAAAACAGTTTTGCCCCCCTCGGGGGGGGGGGGGGAGTCAATGTTTTGCCCCCCCCCCGTCAAAGTTGTCTAGATCCGCCCCGATCATTTCTTCGGCACCCCCCCCCCCCCCGAAAAAAATTTCTTCGCCCCCCCGAAAATGTCTTCGGCCCCCCCCCCCAATCCAATATTCCTGGCTACGGGCCTGGGGGGGGGGGGGGCTCACATTATGAAAAAAGTCAGCTTGACAGTCTTTTTTGTAACTTTATAACATTAATTATGTATTGATGATTTGGCCTAGCGTCTTTTTCATTTACATTAAGTCTTGGAAAAGACACATAAAATGTAAAGTATTTAATTCTACAATGCCTCTTCCTAAGAATTCACGCCAAAAAAGCTCAAAGTAAGCTAGCGGCTAAAAAATAAAATGTGACGAGAACCACGTTGCACCAGATTGGACGCAGCTAACAGAATAGAGGATGTACAAGAACTCATTTGACTTCTGCTACTTTTAAAGCTAACGTCGTGTGTTCAACCATGATGAAGACAACGTGGTGAATGTGGTTATGAAATAAAAAACCATGACAAAAACAATTTGCCATATGAGGTTAATCTACGCATGGATCTATTTAGCCATGAGTGTGGTGGAGAGCTAAACATCTTCAACACATTTAGTGCGGTCATGGGTATTCCTTGCACGGCACTTTTAAACTTATCAGGAACATAAGATAGTTACAGGTAAGGCTAATGCTTTTTAATTTTAAATATAGTTAGCCTATATTACAATTATTTTCTTCCTTGAGTTTTCATTCAACAATACATTGTTATATTGATATTATCAGTACTTAACTAATGAAATGGCATACAATAAATGGCGATGCTATGTCCACGAAAATGTTTTGTATTTCTTATAAAAAAACAAACAAACAACGGCTATAAAAATTACGTCAAAATAACTGTACAGTATGTTCTTAAATAATAATCTTGTATGTTTAATAAGTCCGCGCGAAACTGCACATGTCCACGAAATATTTAGTATACCGTTAGGCGTTACTGCCGCGTTACTGATAAAAAAGAATTATTGGCTTTGGCCTTTTACCAATGTACAAATTTCCACCCAGTGTTTTTTTTTGTTATTAGTACATATTTTATAAATAGATCTAAAAATTAAAGTATTAGTGCACTAACACCCTATAATTGATATTTTACCTATTATAGTTTGCTAGAAACATCTGTATTACCCTTTGCTGAATATTTTAAACTAATTTTTTGTGAATCTATCAGTCCAGTGTTTTGATTTGGTTAAATATTTTTTGTTGAATAAAGTTATTTTAAAAAATCATAATTAATAGTTCAAAACTAATAAAATATAGCCTATATTAGAAATTATGCCATTTTCAGGGCCCCATCCTACACCTTATATATAGCGGTACAGGATAAACGGCCCTAGGGGCCCAAGAGTAGCTATCCCCCTAACATAAATTTCGTTTAAATAATTTTGGTCATGCCTTTTAAGGGCTAAGCATCAGTGTTTGTAAGGGTACCGTTTTTACTATATAAGCTATATTAATAATTATGTCATTTTTAGGGCCCCGTTCTACACCTTATACGTAGCGGTACAAGATAAACGACCCTAAGGGTCCCAAGAGTAGCTATCCCCGTAACATAAATTTGGTTTAAATAATTTTTGTCATATCCTTTTGAGGGCTAAGCATCAGTGTTTGTAAGGGTACCGTTTTTTTACAATATAAGCTATATTAATAACTATGCCATTTTCAGGGCCCCATACTACACCTTATACGTAGCGGTACAAGATAAAGGGCCCTAGGGGCCCCAAGAGTAGATATCCCCCTAACATAAATCTGGTTTAAATAATTTTGGTCATGCCTTTTGAGGGCTAAGCATCATTGTTTGTGAGGGTACCGTTTTTTACTATATAAGCTATATTAATAAGTATGCCATTTTCAGGGCCCCATCCTACACCTTATTCGTAGCGGTACAAGATAAACGGCCCTAGGGGTCCCAAGAGTAGCTATCCCCTTAACATAAATTTGGTTTAAATAATTTTGGTCATGCCTTTTGAGGGCTAAGCATCAGTGTTTGTAAGGGTACCGTATTTTACTATATAAGCTATATTAATTATGTCTTTTTTTAAGGCCCCATTCTACACCTAAGATATAGTGATTAAAAAGAAATGGCCCATTGGGACATCAAGGGCGTCTATCCCACTAACATAAAATGTGTTTAATCACTTTCTTCATGCCCTATGGAAGTCAGGGATTACTGCTTCTCATGGTACTTTTTTTCCTATATAATTCTTTGTTAAGTATGCCCCATTAGTTTCTTCATTGTAAAATGCTAAATTGGCAGCAACATCACTGGAATTCGGTCGTGTTTTTTTAAATTGTTTAACAGAAAATATACGGAACGAAAGAAAATAGTAAAGAAAAGTGTTATAAGTTGCAATTTTTTTGCGATAAAGTAATAAAAATGAACAAAATTGTGTCCAAAATCGCCGATTTTGCACATTAATAAACCGAAATACGTTAATTAAAATATTTCTGTGACATTATTAACATTATTAATACAATCTCAATGGGCAGTTTAATTGTAATTAATTATTTTACTATACTAAAGTATTCACGGTATGGTAAATCCTCTGTGACGTCATTTCCCGATGATACATGAACTTGCGCGCGGGTGCTTCAAATGTTATTGTATTCAAATTGTATCATGCACAGGGCATTGATACTGTATTCGCGAACCAAGTGAATGAGTCATTGAACGGACGAAGAAGAAAGTGTTAGGGACGGAAAAAGAAATAAAGATTTGTTGTAGTTTTTTCTTTCATGCTGCAAGTACCTGGCTTTGCCCAGGTTTAAAATAAGGTTTTCTGTTTATTTAAGAAGCATAATTTGAAGTTTAATTGTTCAGAGAGAGAGAGAGAGAGGGAGGGGGAAAGAGAGATAAAGAGAGAGGGGTCAGGGAGGGAGAGGGAAGGAGGGAGGAAGGGGAGATAGATGGGGAGAGAGAAAGAGGGAGGGAGAGAGAAAGAGAGGGAGGGGGAGAGAAAGGGGGGAGGGAAAGAGAAAGGGGGGAGGGAGAGAGGGGGTAGAGAGAAAGGAGAGGGAGGGAGGGAAAGAGAAAGGGAGGGAGAGAGAGCGAAAGGCAGAGATAAAGAGAGGGAGGGAGATAAAGAGAGGGAGGGAGGGAGATGGGGAGGGAGAGAGAGAGAGGGGGGTAGGGAGAAAACAAAAGGTAAACAGAAAACCTTATTTTAAACCCGGGCAAAGCCGGGTACTTGCAACTAGTATATATATATATATATATATATATATATATATATATATATATATATCTATATCTATATCTATATATATATATATAATAATCAGTTTAGGCTAGAGAATTTACAGTTGGCACAGAGATGGTTTTAATTATCTGGCCACTTAGCTTAGCGGAAGTGAAATTATTAGTTTAGGGCAGACGATAATTGAGACGACGACCTGAGACCTTGTTAGTGTAAGAATATATTTTATCACATCATTTTTATTGTACAATGTCAAATAAGAAGTTCCTTCATATGAAAATAAATATATGTACATGTATACATAGAAGTCTACTCAGTGCTTTTTATATGTAGTTCGTCTTTTAAATATAATTTAATATACACCAAGTCAAGTTAGTTGAACCATATACACCACGAAGAGACTGAAATAGATTTTACACCTACCAAGAAACAGAAGTACCACGAAAAATAATAAATATATTACATACAACTGATATACTAATCTACACACAAAAAACTAGCTATGACAATATATATTTTATATATATATATATATATATAAATGTATATATATATATATATATATATATATATATATATATAGGCCTATATATATATATATAAGCCCCGTAGCGCGAAAATTCTACAGCAGGGGCCAAGCATTCTACAACAGCGGCCGGGCAATAGCAGGGGGGGGGAAAGTAATACATCTTACTAAGTAGAGCAAATAAGCAGAGGGGGCCAGACAAAACGTAGGGGGAGCAGGCTGGCGCAGCGCCGTAGCGTGAAAATTCTACAGCAGTGGCCAGACATTCTACAGGAGGGGCCAGGCCAATACATTTTACTAAGTAGAGCAAACGAGCAGAGGGAGGCCAGACAAAACGCGGGGGGGCGGCCCCCAGGCCCCATGCATGCTACGGGCCTGGGCTGGTGGAAGCACGTCTTCATTAAGTAAACAAATAAACTAAGATGATGACCAGAATAATCCGGTCCCGGCTGGATTTTTTTCGTGTACATAGCCTTTTTAGGAACAGCGTTTACGAAAGTTATCGAGGGCATAGCCTTTTTACGAACTGCATCCACGAACATTTTTTTGGGCATAGCCACTGAATACAATAAAATGGATCAGTTTGAAGGCAACAAAATATAAGAAGAAAATTTACCAAGGAAACGCTTTGTACCATTCCAAAACACCCATAAGCTTTTTTTTTCTCAAAGTCACAATTAATTGTATGCTAACAAACTAATCTAATATTAAAACCTTTTTTCTTTTTATATGCAGAAATTGAAACTGGACATAGCATGCTTCAACGCACTGCAGATGCTGTTTGAAAAAACTTATGCAGAAAATGACGAAGATATTAAATCTGCACTTGATGCAGGAGAAAACGCGGTCTTCAACATAGTGTTTCTCATTATGGAAATGGCAGAAGCGAGGCTTCACATCTCTTTATGGTGTAGGTGCATGTATTGACATAATTTTGGTGGTCGATTATCATGTGCTAAGTAAATACTGCCATGCATGCAAGCTTACAGAAAATAAGGAACAATTAAATTGAAGAGATGACAACTTTGAAAAAAGCACATTCCCTTGATTGTTGCCAAAATCATGAGGCTTCTAGTTAATCCATCGATTTCGCTGCAGCAGTTATATTGTGGAGTTATGAGTGGAAAAAATTGGATTTAGATTTTTGGAAAAGCTGTCTGGCAGTGACTTTTAAGCTTTCAAAGCGGTACGTTATATTTAGCCTTATGCAGACTTTACAGTGGAAAAGCTTGATTGTATGAATCATACCTACAAAAAGAATGGGTATGGCTTTGTGCAAGCTGGCTAAAAATGAAAGACTTGGAGGCAGAGGCATTGGGAAACTCTCTAAACTGCTCGAAAATTTTTTTTATCAAGGAGGCGTTCTTAGCAACATTCCAGCTATAAAAAATGAAAACATCGCGTATTGCAAGCTGAAGCGACCATGGCTGGCGGCGTCTACAATTACCACATTCAACAGGCACTGTGTCATCGGCACTGTGTCATCGGACTGACTCACTAACGGACCATCGAGGGCGTGCACCAATGTTTTTTTCAGCTGTACTACGACTCCAGTATGAAAGAATACCATGCAAGGATCGACGCAAGATGCTAATAATTTTTTTTATAATGGGTGAGTTAAAAATAATAATGTTATAAAGTGAGATAACTGTTGGGGGCAAGTTAGCATGTCCAGAAAGGTACTAGCATAAAAAAATCAGTACCCCAATAGGTACTGTAATATATGTGTTATCGGATGTGCCCCTCAAACATATGTAACCCTATTATCGGGTCATCATCTGCTAATTGCGGATTTTTCTCTTCCAATTTCATCTCGTTAAATGCTTTTGCAAAGTCTTTTCCCGTAAGACCAAGCCAACAAACCTTTTTAATTTTAAATATATTCTAGGTAGACCTTATTTTAACATATACTGCATTTAACAAAAAAATAAATAAATACATAGTTCTGCAACTGCTCTAAATGGTGACACCATGTGCTACTGCTCTGCATGAGGGGACGGATGGTCATGTGGTAAAGCGCTCGACTGTCGACCTGAATGTACCTGGTTCGATCTCCGGGGAGGACCAAGGAAAATTTTCAGGTCTTGGCTCATGATCCCGATATATCTCTCGTGGTGCCTCCATGGCCATTGCATCATCGGCTATGGTGGGGATGAAATAAGGGCATCATAATAACCGTCGCATAAGTGTTTTACAGGATCTAAGAGATTTCATCTAATCCTTACAGGGACTTCACACGCCAGGAACAAAACAACCTTGCATTATTTATTCTAAAACCTATCTTAATTTTCAAACAATTTCTTCCAAAATAAATTCTTTTCTGTCAAAATGCCAAACAAACTATATGATGAGAGTGACATTTTTTAATTTCAATTTTAAATAAATAATAAAATAAAACAACAACTAGGATGCTGAATAAATTACGGTACATTTTTTTTTCTTCTGATAAATTTTTCCATTCTTGACTAAGTTTAACTGTCTGCTCTTGAAACTTGAAGCCAGATAACATCTTTTATCGCTTTTTTAATTTTTTTTTTACAAAAATTGAATTAGCAGTACCCAATGTTCCCTCTAAGGATTTGGGGTTTGTGAGCCCAAAAAAAAAAAAAAGATTGGTGAGCTAAAATATCAATGTTGTGTTTCTGACACAATGTGCATGACTTGATAAATGATTTGATGTCTTTGAATATATTATGCCAATAACATGACTTTCGAATTCTTTTTAATGCTTTCTTAGGACCCATACGCCCAAGAAATACCTGGCGTCGAGACCTGAATGCGGACACCATTAAGATGGGACACAACTGGAACCAGCTGGAGAAGATGGCAAAGGACAGAGGACTCTGGAGATTTGTTGTTGGTGGCCTATACCTTGCCATGGGTGAAGGGCAATGATGATGATGATGATGATATGTCCAGTCAATGGGACATAATGTGCGGTCCTTAGTACTTCTTCTCTCAAGGTAGCTGGTATTATTATTTGATCTATATCACTTTTTAAACCTGATAATCTTCTTATCAAAATACCACCTCTGCAATAATATTTGACTCGTTGACTGTTGCTGGTACCTTGTTCAAGTGTTGAAAGTATCGTTTTAAAGTGGTGTCTCTTTGTAACCTCTTTAACTCATCACAATTGATGTTTAAAAGTGGAGATAAAACACTCTGAGTGTCGGAACTGAGTTATTTGTCTTTACTTTGTTCCTTGACAGTTGCCGCTCTTGTTATAATGTTTATTTGTTCCACCTTTGTTTGTTCAGTGGCAACTTTTGTACTCAGTCTTTTACTGAGCTCGTTTCTCATTAACTCATAGTTATTTTTTGCTAGTCTGTGCCCTTTCATTTTATTTATCATAACACAGGCTTTTTGTTGTTATGTAATATTCTCTTGCTCAGCAACGATATCCAACCCTTTTATGTAGTCACCGATATCCTACGTTCCATTCCAGTTGGAGATATTGCTCAGTAGTGGGCACGTAAAGTCTGTGCTCTGTTTTGTTTTCGGTTTCTGTACGTTTATTAGTTCTTTCTGTGTGCATCTATCCTTCTTTTTCCAACCATTCATGAAACATTTCTTGTGAATTATCATCAATTATATTAGGAATATTACCAACTATAAAGGAAGTAACTGGAGACGGCATTCCGATGGCTCTCACATGTTCAGTTATCCATGGCGTGTCTATGTGAATGTTGGCGGTCTTACATGCTATGACCTGTCCCATCCCCAGTTTTATGTTTTCTCTTTCATTTGTTAAGTGCTCTTCTTTAACTATTCTTTCATCAACCACTACAGATGTACAACCTGTGTCTCTGAGACATAATACAGCATGCTTGTTTACAGAACAAGTATATAATACAAGAGTGCCCTTGCTCTGTAACATTGTTGCTACTGTGTTTTCATTGTTTTTCCTTCTTAGTGGAGTTCTACCCCTTTCAGTTTGATTCTTTGAGGACTAATATTGGGCGATATCCTTCTCTGATTGCTGCTCCATACAGGTGCATCAATTTAATTTCTACTACTATCTTGTGACTTGCTTCTTTGATATCTACTGTGGTAGTTATTCTGTTCATGTGCCTGGCCTCTTTGATATGTACCTTTGTACAGTGGCGCAACTAGGGGGGGGATGGGGGGGGCTTGAGCCCCCAGGCCAAATCATCAATTAATGTTATAAAGTTACAAAAAAGACTCTTTTTTCATAATGTGAAACAATATCATAGTCTTTAGCAGCTTCACCCTTAATATTGTTGAAAGCAGCCTGTGCTTCTTGAGTCATGGCTTCATATAAATAAATGATTCATTCTTTGTTTTATATTTTACTTATGACAAACTGTGTCTCCATGACTGAAAAAAAAAATTGTCTATGCCACCATGTCATCCACTAAATGGTTGTATCCGAATTTTATGCTTTAAGGGTTGTGATTGTGGTGTCTTTTTGCTATATTTTGCTCGATTGTGGTCCTTTTCATGGCCTCAATTTCCGCCATTTTTAATGCAAATTCGAGTTTGTGGTCTAATTCTTCTTTTTCCGCCTGGAGTAAACGATCTTTTTCTTTCTCTTCTGCCTGGTGTAACCGATCTTTTTCTTTCTCTTCTGCCTGGTGTAACCGATCTTTTTCTTTCTCTTCTGCCTGACGTAACCGATCTTTTTCTTTCTCTTCTGCCTGGTATAACCGATCTTTTTCTTTCTCTTCTGCCTGGTGTAACCGATCTTTTTCTTTCTCTTCTGCCTGGTGTAACCGATCTTTTTCTTTCTCTTCTGCCTGGTGTAACCGATCTTTTTCTTTCTCTTCTGCCTGACGTAACCGATCTTTTTCTTCTTTTTCTGCCTGGCGTAACTTATCTTTCTCCCTCTCTTCTCGCTCCTTTTCTTCTCGCTCCTTTTCTTCTTTTTTCCCTTTGCATTGTTTGCCCCCTTTTCATCATTTAAACATTCACGAACATATTTTGCCAGTTGTGTTCACTCTAGGCCTATTGCTTTACCTAGCAGCAAGAAATTTATTTGCGTCCTCATCCATTTTATGCAGTTTGTTTTTTCAATAATTCCACAGTGATTTTAAATGGAGAAATAATGTGTCGTAGTTAATACAATGTAGCAGATATAAGAGTAATAATATCAAATATATATAATAAAGTATTACATGTATGACATCAATAGTACAAACGAAAACAGTGAACCATGAAAAATGTCTAGGATAAATTGATAGTATGTCACAGGAGAAATACAAAAAGAAAATGAAAAAAAAATTGTCCAAACAAACTAAACGTATACCACTAAACAGATATTGAAATCTAGTATCTAAGTGGAGCCTTAAATTTACTCAAAATACAAAAATGTATTATGCTCCAGGAAGACAATAAATTAATCCTAATAGCAAATGAAATCAGCTCATCTAATATTCATTTAAAAAATATGAAACACAAATGACATAAAAAATATAATTCATTGGAATTTGACACAAGAAATTTCACTCAAAAATTATCTCAACTCAACTGAATGAACTTCTCTGATTGACTGACTACTCGTACTGCCACTTATATAGCTTGCTGACATTAACACTCGAACTTTCTACATCGAACAAATAGACGGTCATACTTTCCATAAATACAATTCATGGAGCCCAGAAACGACCAGATTCTGACCTCGTGACCGATCGCTTGACCTCGCCACGCAAACACACAACCTGTGTGCGTAACACACGCAACTACACTATGACAACTAAGTTTAGCTGTCAGCTCTTGAAACTTGAAGCCAGATAACATCTTTGATCGCTTTTTTTTTTTACAAAAATTGAATAAGCAGTACTCAATGTTCCCTTTAAGGATTTGGGGTTTGTGAGCCAAAAAAAAAAAAGATTGGTGAGCCAAAATTTCAATGTTGTGTAAATTGTGAGCCAATTGCTTGACACGCAATACAAATACAATTACTGTCATTTTAAAAGAAAATAAATAATAAGCAAATAGAGTCAACCACATGGATAGCTTCCATATATTTATGTAGCAAATTTTTTATAAAGCTTTTGTAAAGAAATTATTTAAGAATAAAAAATATATTTGCTAAATATGGTTAAGTAGAAGAAATAACATTTAAAAATGATGAAGCTGCAACCAAAAATAAGAAATAAACTAATACTTTTTTAGATATAAATATATATGGAAGCTTCCCGTGAGACTTACCAACAATAAACCAAATTCTTATACTACAAGATAAAAAAGAAAACACAAGAATTGAAGTCAATTGATTTCATTTTATAATAATTAACTTTTCCCTTCTTCCCTTTCTGCGCATTTTTTTGCATGTACGACTGACTGAATGATTCCTTGTAGCCTCTCCATCTCCTTTTCTATATCTTCTACCTCCTTTTGAAGTTTATCTTTGTCCTCATTATAGACTTCCCTCTGTTCACGTTTCAATTAGACGAGCACGGCACCTCTCGCAGTTTTTCCTTTTCTAGTTCAATTTCAATCATTCATAGTTGAGCCTCTCTTTCTCCTGCCTCTCTCGCTCCTTCGCTCTTTCGTCCCGCTCCATTGCATTCTCGATAAAATCACTTTACTTATCACCCTGTAATCCTATTGCTGCCCCCCTTCTGACGGTAAAACTCCATCAAGTCATCTTGAGAATTGGGATTCATGTTGATAACAAAATAAACGTGTGACGTACCTGTACCACTTTCAGAAACCGCTCTTTTTTTAGACGAGCCCCCAAATATCACAATATACTTATAAACTGACACCAACAACAATAAAAAAAGGTTATTAAAAACAATGTATTCTTTCCTTAACTACAACAACCGTATCTACGTCACACCTTTTTTTTTTATTTCCGTTTAACATAAACATCCACTTAGTGCACTGTCATAGGGAATACCCTGTGACACTTCCCCGGTTTTGTGCTCTTACGTGTGGGCTCTGTTATGGCACAAGGTAAATAATAGTCAGCCATTTGCATTTTTACAAAGTGGTAACATCAAAAGGTCGAAGTCGCACAGTCAGCTGCAGTCAAAGTACCAACACGCTGAAAGTGTACAGTAGTGTCCGTTCTCCTGCTCACTTGAGCAATTGTTGATCCATTTGGCAAACTTTTAATTAAAGCATTAAAAAAATGATGCTCAAGCCTTTATATCATTAACAATGGAATTTATAGGTACATTACATTTAATACAGCGGTAAATCACCATCTGAATTTTAGAATGGAATCGCTTCTTGTTTTCTTTAGTAGACAAAACCTTCTTAAATGTGATATTGCTTTGGTCAAAACCACCATCTTCTTTTCCATGTTGTAGTTGGGATAAATGAGCAGATCTTTCAGCAAATGGCAAACGTGCTACGTCCTCTTTTTTTAATGTGGCGTGGGTTTTCCCCATGAGCTCTTTGCTCTTCTTTGGTTATGTGCAATTCAGCCGGCTCAATCTGGTTGTTCTTTAATATACTTGTTACGGTGGTCTTATATATGTCTTAATATGTTATGTTACTTTTCTAATATATATATATAACAGAACTCAGTGCAGCACACAATACAACAAATACTTTAATACACTATAATACAACTTTGCTCACAGACAGATAGAGGTCACATAGGGGGCATAAATAGGGGAGTCCCAGGGGCAGCCACCAGGTGACCCCCGATTCATTTGCATCCTGGAATTGTTAGGGTGCGCCCAAGGGATGCCGATCGAAAGTTGCCTAGATGATCTCTAATGGTCATTTTATGACCTAGAGAAATTTTCGACCTTTCATTGTATAATATTGCTCCTTATGCAGGCATTTGATGAAACTAATCAACAAAGCACTGAGGTGTATTAATTTTCTTTTTATTTTTTTACAACCTCTGTCTGTTAAATAAGTTGTAAAATGTTATAAAGTCTGTACAGCAAAAAGTTTAAAGTCATTCCTAAAATAACGGTCATATGCAACAAATTTAGCATATTCAGTCATCTTCAGTTGATGTAACATCATAGTGATCTCACACTCGGGCCCCATCACATTGATCTAACAATCGGGCCCCATCATAGTGATCTCTCACTCGGGCCCCATCATAGTGATCTCTCACTCGGGCCCCATCATAGTGATCTCTCACTCGGGCCCCATCATAATGATCTCTCACTCGGGCCCCATCATAGTGATTTCTCTCTTGGGCCCCATCACAGTGATCTCACACTCGGACCTCATCATATTGATCTCACACTCGGGCCCCATCACAGTGATCTCACACTCGGGCCCAATCATAGTGATCTCACACTCGGGCCCCATCACATTGATCTAACACTCGGGCCCCATCACAGTGATCTCACACTTGGGCTCCATCATAGTGATCTCACACTTGGGCCCCATCATAGTGATCTCTCACTCGGCCCCATCATAGTGATCTCTCACTCGGGCCCCATCATAGTGATCTCTCACTCGGGCCCCATCATAGTGATCTCTCACTCGGGCCCCATCATAGTGATCTCACACTCGGGCCCCATCATAGTGATCTCAGTCTCGGTCCCCATCAAAGTGACCTCACACTCGGGACCCATCACATTGATCTCACACTCGGGCCCCATCATAGTGATCTCACACTCGGGCCCCATCACATTGATCTCACACTCGGGCCCCATCATAGTGATCTCTCACTCGGGCCCCATCATAGTGATTTCTCACTCGGGCCCCATCACAGTGATCTCACACTCGGACCTCATCATATTGATCTCTCACCCGGGCCCATCACAGTGATCTCACATTCGGGCCCCATCATAGTGATCTCACACTCGGGCCCCATCATAGTGATCTCAGTCTCGGGCCCCATCAAAGTGACCTCACACACGGGACCCATCACATTGATCTCACACTCGGGCCCCATCATAGTGATCTCACACTCGGGCCCCATCATAGTGATCTCACACTCGGCCCCATCACATTGATCTAACACTCGGGCCCCATCACAGTGATCTCACACTCGGGCTCCATCATAGTGATCTCACACTTGGGCCCCATCATAGTGATCTCTCACTCGGGCCCCATCATAGTGATCTCTCACTCGGCCCCATCATAGTGATCTCTCATTCGGGCCCCATCATAGTGATCTCACACTTGGGCCCCATCTTATTGATCTCTCACTCGGGCCCCCATCATAGTGATCTCACACTCGGGCCCCATCACATTGTTCTCACACTCGGGCCCCATCACAGTGATCTCACACTTGGGCCCCATCATAGTGATCTCTCACTCGGCCCCATCATATTGATCTCTCACTCGGGCCCCATCATAGTGATCTCTCACTCGGGCCCCATCATAGTGATCTCTCACTCGGGCCCCATCATAGTGATCTCACACTCGGGCCCCATCATAGTGATCTCAGTCTCGGTCCCCATCAAAGTGACCTCACACTTGGGACCCATCACATTGATCTCACACTCGGGCCCCATCATAGTGATCTCACACTCGGGCCCCATCACATTGTTCTCACACTCGGGACCCATCACATTGATCTCACACTCGGGCCCCATCATAGTGATCTCACACTCGGGCCCCCATCATAGTGATCTCTCACTCGGGCCCCATCATAGTGATCCTTCACTCGGGCCCCATCATAGTGATCTCACACTTGGACCCCATTATAGGGATCTCAGTCTCGGTCCCCATCATACTGATCTCAGACAATTCGCTCTGACGCCACAATTTGGTGTGACCTTATAAAATAAAAAGATAACGAACACATACGACCGAGGTTTGCAGAGACCGCAAAGAGTTCAAGGAAGTAAATCAGTAACAACGTAACAACCTCGAAATCTAATTGGGTCATTCTAAAATAGTTTTAAATAATTTCCATTATTATGTGGATTTTCCTTGATTTGGTCTGACTGTTTAGAAAAAAAAGTAATATTTATTTTCATGAATTATTATTTCTACTTTCTATTCAATATCTTCTGTATACTCTCTACATAATATTTTAGCCGTCTATGTATATAAAGACATATACATTAACATTATCAATGATACTTGTACTAATCATTTCCAATATCTATCTATCTATCTATCTATCTATCTATCTATCTATCTATCTATCTATCTATCTATCTATCTATCTATCTATCTATCTATAAAAAATATATATATTATTATTAAGCTTACCAGGTATGTCAACAAATTAATTCTATCATGTAAAAATAACATTATAAAAAATATGAGTGTTAAAAAAGCAAAACAATCAAAATCTGAGGAATGGCTTTGTCAAAAGAGGTAAAGTCAACACAAATTTATCAATATTTCCCATCAATCAGAGAAATGAAGTGTCAGGTTTTCAATAGTTTTGTTAAGATGAATTATAATATATTGGACTTTTTATTTTATATTTTTTGGGATAAATAATTTAACGAGTATCTGATATTGGGATTTAAACTTCAGAGTTAAACAAAGATTTTGTTCTTAATTCTACAATTACAGAAATAATGAACATTACTTGAGCGTTATTCTGTGTTTCAGAACCTGTCAGAAAATTTTAAAATGTCTTTCAATCCTCAAGAGATAGGTGACTATGAAGCTTTCCCGTGTTGCGCAATAGAGTTTCATGTCAGTACTAATCATGGGTGTAACATCATCAAACCTGTAAGAATACATTCTATTTTTATAGTATGAAAGTGTGATTGTAGCTGTGAAGTATTGAGTGTGATTGTGTCTGTGTAGTATTGAGTGTATGTGTGTCTGTGTTGTATTTAGTGTATATATGTCTGTGATGTATTGAGTGTATGTATGTCTGTGATTTATTGAGTGTATGTGTGTCTGTGTTGTATTGAGTGTGATTGTGTGTGTGTATTGAGTGTGTGTTGTGTGTGTATTGAGTGTGTGTGTATTGAGTGTGTGTGTGTATTGAGTGTGTGTGTATTGAGTGTGTGTGTGTATGTAGTGAGTGTGTGTGTATTGAGTGTGTGTGTGTGTGTATTGAGTGTGTGTGTGTATTGAGTGTGTGTGTGTGTATTGAGTGTGTTTGTGTGTGTATTGAGTGTGTGTGTGTATTGAGTGTGTGTGTGTATTGAGTGTGTGTGTGTATTGAGTGTTGTGTGTGTATTAAGTGTTGTGTGTGTATTGAATGTTGTGTGTGTATTGAGTGTGTGTGTGTATAGAGTGTGTGTGTGTATTGAGTGTGTTTGTGTATTGAGTGTGTGTGTGTATTGAGTGTGTGTGTATTGAGTGTGTGTGTGTATTGAGTGTGTGTGTGTATTGAGTGTGTGTGTATTGAGTGTGTGTTGTGTGTGTATTGAGTTGTGTGTGTGTATTGTGTATGTATTGAGTGTGTGTGTGTATTGAGTGTGTGTATTGGGTGTGTTGTGTGTGTGATTGAGTGTGTTGTGTGTGTATTGAGTGTGTGTTGTGTGTGTATTGAGTGTGTGTGTGTATGTGTGTGTATTGAGTGTGTCTGTGTGTGTATTGAGTGTGATGTGTGACTGTGTTGTATTGAGTGTGTGTATGTCTGTGGTGTGTTCAGTGTGTGAGTGTCTGTGAGTATTAAGTGTGATTGTGACTGTGTAGTATTGAGTGTGATTGTGTCTGTGTAGTATTGAGTGTATGTATGTGTATGTGTTGTATTGAGTGTGTGAGTGTCTGTGTTGTATTGAGTGTGTATGTCTGTGTAGTATTGAGTGTGTGAGTGTCTGTGTAGTATTGAGTATGATTGTGTCTGTGTAGTATTGAGTGTGATTGTGAATTTGTAGTATTGAGTGTGATTGTGACTGTGTAGTATTGAGTGTATGTGTGTCTGTGTAGTATTGAGTGTATGTGTGTCTGTGATGTATTGAGTGTGTGTGTCTGTGTTGTATTGAGTGTGATTGTGACTGTGTAGTATTGAGTGTATGTGTGTCTGTGTTGTATTGAGTGTATGTGTGTCTGTGATGTATTGAGTGTGTGTGTCTGTGTTGTAATGAGTGTATGTGTGTCTGTGTTGTATTGAGTGTATGTGTGTCTGTGTTGTATTGAGTGTGATTGTGACTGTGTAGTATTGAGTGTATGTGTGTCTGAGATTATTGAGTGTGTGTGTCTGTGTTGTATTGAGTGTATGTGTGTCTGTGTTGTATTGAGTGTGATTGTGACTGTGTAGTATTGAGTGTATGTGTGTCTGTGTAGTATTGAGTGTGATTGTGACTGTGTAGTATTGAGTGTGTGAGTGTCTGTGTAGTATTGAGTGTGATTGTGACTGTGTAGTATTGAGTGTGTGAGTGTCTGTGTAGTATTGAGTGTGATTGTGACTGTGTAGTATTGAGTGTGTGAGTGTCTGTGTAGTATTGAGTGTGATTGTGAATTTGTAGTATTGAGTGTGACTGTGACTGTGTAGTATTGAGTGTATGTGTGTCTGTGTAGTAATGAGTGTATGTGTGTCTGTGATGTATTGAGTGTGTGTGTCTGTGTTGTATTGAGTGTGTGTATGTCTGTGGTGTGTTCAGTGTGTGAGTGTCTGTGTAGTATTAAGTGTGATTGTGACTGTGTAGTATTGAGTGTGATTGTGTCTGTGTAGTATTGAGTGTATGTATGTCTATGTTGTATTGAGTGTGTGAGTGTCTGTGTTGTATTGAGTGTGTATGTCTGTGGTGTATTGAGTGTATGTGTGTCTGTGTTGTATTGAGTGTGTGTATGTCTGTGGTGTATTGAGTGTGATTGTGTCTGTGTAGTATTGAGTGTGATTGTGACTGTGTAGTATTGAGTGTGATTGTGACTGTGTAGTAATGAGTGTGATTGTGACTGTGTAGCATTGAGTGTATGTGTGTCTGTGTAGTATTGAGTGTATGTGTGTCTGTGTTGTATTGAGTGTGATTGTGTCTGTGTTGTATTGAGTGTGATTATGACTGTGTAGTATTGAGTGTATGTGTGTCTGAGATGTATTGAGTGTGTGTGTCTGTGTTGTATTGAGTGTATGTGTGTCTGTGTTGTATTGAGTGTGATTGTGACTGTGTAGTATTGAGTGTATGCGTGTGTGTAGTATTGAGTGTATGTGCGTCTGTGATGTATCGAGTGTGATTGTGACTGTGTAGTATTGAGTGTATGTGTGTCTGTGTAGTATTGAGTGTGTGAGTGTCTGTGTAGTATTGAGTGTGATTGTGACTGTGTAGTATTGAGTGTGTGAGTGTCTGTGTAGTATTGAGTGTGATTGTGAATTTGTAGTATTGAGTGTGATTGTGACTGTGTAGTATTGAGTGTATGTGTGTCTGTGTAGTATTGAGTGTATGTGTGTCTGTGATGTATTGAGTGTGTGTGTCTGTGTTGTATTGAGTGTGATTGTGACTGTGTAGTATTGAGTGTATGTGTGTCTGTGTTGTATTGAGTGTATGTGTGTCTGTGATGTATTGAGTGTGTGTGTCTGTGATGTATTGAGTGTATGTGTGTCTGTGATGTATTGAGTGTGTGTATGTCTGTGTTGTAATGAGTGTATGTGTGTCTGTGTTGTATTGAGTGTATGTGTGTCTGTGTAGTATTGAGTGTATGTGTGTCTGTGATGTATTGAGTGTGTGTGTCTGTGATGTATTGAGTGTATATGTGTCTGTGATGTATTGAGTGTATGTGTGTCTGTGTTGTATTAAGTGTATGTATGTCTGTGGTGTATTGAGTGTGTGAGTGTCTGTGTAGTATTTATTGTATGTGTCTGTGGATATTCAGTGTGTGTGTCAGTGTACTATTGAGTGTGAGTGTGTCTATGTACTATTGAGTGTGAGTGTGTCAATGTACTATAGAGTGTCTGTGTGTCTGTGTGCGTGTGTGTCTGTGTACTATTGAGTGTATTGTGTCTGTGTACTATTGAGTGTGTGTGTCTGTGTAGTATTGAGTGTGTGCGTCTCGACCTATGTATACATACAAAAGTTACACACATTCTGGACAAAACAAAAAAAACATTCTTCAGATGTAACTTCATACACACAGACACAAAATGACTCAATTTTTACATGTTACTATCACACTTTAAGTTTATGTGATTTGTTTTTGTATAAATATTTTATTTATTCTGCTTTTTAAAAACAAAATTTAAGATGGACTGCATTCTCAGCATATCAGTAAAAGGTCTGAAAGAAGATTTTAGCGAAGAAGTGAGTAATTGATTTTTCCCCGTCTATTACTTAATTTGTTTTTAGAGCATTTTCGAAAAAAAAATGCTCTATTGTCCCCGTTTTGTCTGTCTGTCTGTCTGTCCGTCATCACCCTAGATCTCAACAACCATAAGTCCTAGACCCATGATGTATATATCATTTTGTAGGTCTTGGCCTGCCATGTGTGCAGCAAAAGTTCATTTCGCGATCTGACCTCTGAGGGCCGTAAAAGGGGGCTTATAAAGTACCGTTTTTTACTATATAAGCTATATTAATAAAGGAGCGCCCTATATCTCAGCAACCATAAGTCCTAGACCCATGATGTATATATCATTTTGTAGGTCTTGGCCTGCCATGTGTACATCAAAAGTTCATTTCGCGATAGGACCTCTGAGGGCCGGGCTTCAGGGCTCCTAAGGGGCTTATATATTATATATATAGCCCCATTCTACACCTTGTACGTTCAATAACCCATTCATTTGGTGCGAAATATTTCAGCACGTAGTTTCACCAAGATTTATTAAGAAACTCATCAAATGAAATAGTAAGTTTGTGTTCTGAGTTTAATCGAAAGTATCAGAGCTATTCAACAATTGACGGAGTTTTCGGACGATTAAATGACTACAATTTCGAATGTTTTCAATTATGAGTCCTATTTCAGTAACCACAAACCACTTGTAGTTAGATTTAAGAGACAATATTTTTTTTTCAAATATAAAGAAACGTCTTTATAATATTTTTTTTACAGATATATGCATTACACAATTGAATTTATAAACATTTCCAAAATGTACAAATATTTACTGAAAGCTAACAAACGTACTGATACATAACATGAAAATGCGCTAACACGTCCTGTGTCCAGAATGGAACAGGCTTAATTGCTTGTTTTAATCACTTGAGCTGTCAATCTCCATAGATTTTAAATGCCCAACATTAATACTCTCTTTATGCTAATAAGGAGAACATGAATTTATTTTCAGTCACTTAAAAAGAAAAAAAAATTCTCTACAATTTAACATATAAAATGTTCCAGATGATATTAACAAAACTCTATAGGAGCTCTCTGTAACACGGCCATAACAAATACATAAATACAGAATATTTTTGCATGTAATAAATGCTATTGAAAATTAGTTCTTCCCATGACACGCCAAAGTATGTAAAAGCTCCGGGACAGATGAAGAGTATGATTCCTCTGTATCTGTATCCACGGCACATAAAGGGGTTGTATGGCATGCAACTTAGCACATGTCCAGCCTCCCTTTACTTCCCCAACTAAAGTAATGTACCCAGTTACATGCTGGACACACTCGAGGAACGTTTTGAAACTTTTTCCTCAGGACTTCGAAAAAATTCATTGGCTGTCTCTGAGGATCGACCCGAGACTCTCAGATCGAGATTCGAACGCTCTACGCAGCTCGGCCTTGTGGACGGATGGTCGTGCGGTAAAGCGCTCGAATGTCGACCTGAAGGTACCTGGTTCGATCTTCGGTGATGATCAAGGAAATTTTTCAGGTCTTGGCTCAAGTTCCCCATATATTTCCCGTAGTGCCTCCATGGCCATTACACTTTCGGCTCTGATGGGGATGAAAGAAGGGCACTACAAAATCTAAAAATTGTCCCATCTAGGTGGGCGATTTTCTTGTGGGGGCGGATTGTCGTGCGGTAAAGCCCTCGACTGTCGACCTCGAGGTACCTAGTTCAATCTTCGGTGAGGAACAAAGAAATTGTTCAGGTCTTGACTCAAGTTCTTCATATATTTTCCAAAGGTGCCTCCATTAATATTGCACTATCGGCTATGGTGGGGATGAAAGAAGGCCACCATAAAAACCGCCCCATTAGTGGTTTATAGGATCCTAAGAGATTTCATCTTTACATGGACTTCACACACACACACACTGTTAGGCCACCCGTGCCTCACATATCTTGTCTCTGGCTAATTTTTTTAAAACAAGATAGCAATAATTTTTTTAATTCCCATCTAATTTCTTCTTTTAAATAAACAAATGGTGACCTATGTTTGACCTAGTCCAGTAATAATTTAATGTTTTTGTTTCAGTTCCATATTCCCCCTGCTAATCAAGTCTGGAAATTTAACAACATTGAAATGGATGACGAAAGAAATTTATCATCCTATCAAGTTACTGATAAAGACAAAATTTTCGTGACACGAAAAAATTGATCAGTAGAATGTATTTAATTCACATTCTTAAATTTTATCTCTTTCTCATTAGAATGTAAAGCAAAATTCAGCCAGGTCTTCCTCTGTAGATATTTATTAACAAATGCCCATATTAGACTTTTATTAATAAAAACTGATAAAATTCAAATATCTAATTAAACTGTTGTTTTAATTATCAGTAAATGTACTAGCATATAATAAAACAAAAGCCAAAAAATATTTAGTCTCAATAGCTGGGAATGCCTTCAAATTTTATTCAATGCTATTAATACCACAAAATCTTATTTATGATTTTCCGCATTTGGAAAAATGACTTTTTATTGTCCCTGGGCCGATTGGAGATTTCCTGTCACCAATTTTGGCGGCTTTTCCGTTTTAAATTAAAGTAAATTAAAAAAAAAACAAAAACAATAATGCATTAAATTTAAAAAATGGAAATAAATTCAACATTAATTTTTAATTTTACTTATCTGACGCGATTCCGGCGGTTTCTTAATGAATTTCAGCGGTTTTCGTTTCAAAAATCAAACAACACTGGCAAGTCATGGCAATCGTTGCCTGTGAGAATGGGAATATTATAACCCTTTGATAAATTTTTAATTTACTCACTAAATGGAAACGCAAGGAGTCTACTTGTGTGTAAGATTTTTTCACATAATGTAACATATTTAAAAATAGAAAAAAAAGCCATAAACCGCTGAAATTGGTTGCCAGTCCGCGAAATTCGGCCTCCACCAGATATCGAGTCGTACCCGTACTGACGACCCTTAAAGCGACAATAAATTCCTAATGTTGCTCCACTGATCACTCATACTGTGGAATGGATACATTCAGAAAAAACCTAGTGAATTATTATTTTACTGCCAGATATGCAAAAATGGATGATTGTCCGATGATTGTCTTAATCCTTATTGTCAGCATTTTTGTTAAGAGGTGATGAATTTTTAAAATTAAATTAGATGACTGCGAGAGAAAAATGTGTGCAATAAAGCTAGTGCAATAAGTGCAATAAACCAGAGCGTTACCCTAAATTTAATCATCGAATGTGGTATCCAGTAAGACAGTGGTGCCCCAACCTTTTTCTCGCCGCGGACCGGTCGACGTTTACATTCATGTCACCGCGGCCCGCTGGGAAAGGGGGGGGGGCGTTGATTATTTATATTTTAGCTTGTTTTGATTTACAATGCCACTGTCGCTCACAGTCGCTCAGCTCCATGTTAACATCTCGCTCATGGAAAGTCGCACAATCCCGAGAGAAATACACCACAATAAGTAAAAAGGAAATAATGTTTCTTGGGCGGCCCAGTACCCTTTGATCCACGGACCGCCACCGGTCCGCGGACCGTGGTTTGGGGACAACTGCTGTAAAAGATAATCATTCAGGCCGCGCATTCTACAGGACTTTTCAAAATCGTTTGAACAGTTTCAACAGTGACCAGAGGGTGATTGCTTGGTACTTTAGCTATGCAGAAAGCGGCATGCTGTAGATAACTGGGTCAAATCCCGCCGAGTGCAGTCACCTATGTCATTCGTGGTACTTCCACAATCACTGCTCACCTGACCATGATGGGCATGTAAGAGGAGCTCTATGGGATCAAGAGACAAACATTCGATACAAACAAAGCCAATAATAAATATATCACTTAATCACTGTAACAAACATCAAATACCAACAGAGCCATTAAAAAGGGATCCTTTTATCACTTTAACAAACGTTGCCTATAAAAAGAGCCATTTATAAAAGGATCCCTTTATCCCTCTAACGAATCTTGTAATCTGCTTGTTAACTATTTCTGTAAAGAACTATATATCCAAAGTAGATGTTACCGTGGCTATGGAAAAACCAAGAGTGCAATGAGCTAGAAGAGATTTGTCACATAGTGAACGCCACGAGTTGCCCTGTTTTGATCTTTCATCGTACCCACAAGGTGCAGTGTTCGTGTTGTGACAGACGAGTTGTGAAAATTTCTTGGGTGACTGTGATTCGAAATTATTTCAACGTTATCAGAGGATAAGGGGAAAACGTAAATCAGAATTTCTTTCTACTCTTTTAGAATTCTCAATTGTTATAAGCTAAAATCTTTTCACAGTAAAAAAAACAAACAAACTAATCCACACACAAACACATACATCCAAACATACACACAAACACACACAAATACACACGCACACAAACACACACACACACACACAAACATACACACACAAAACACACACAAACACTCACAAATACACACACACAAACATACACACACAAAACACACAAACACACAAACAGAAACATACACACAAACACACACACACAAACACACACACTTTAAAATGTTTTCATGGGAGCAGCACGAGCACGTACGTCATTGAGTAGGAGTTGTAAGAAACATTTATAGGGGAAAAAAACGACACTTATCTTTTAAGGTTATGACACATACTTTTGGAAATTTTCAAAAGATTTTTGAATTCCCGAAATTATTCTTTGGTTTATTGGCTTATATAACACTAAAAATCTAGGTTTGTTCCTATTAGTTTGAATAAATTACATAACACTTAAGCATTTTATAGTATTACTTCTTTCATTTCTTGAATAAAGATTTTATATAGATTAGATATAATACGTTTTAAATACAAAGTTTTGGGTATTAACGAAAGTAACTCCAAGATGCGATTGTTTATTAGAGAAGTCCACCCAAATACCAGTTTCTTAAATTGTCTATTTGAGATCGTTAAAAGATTTTTCATTTTATTTTTCAATCCATTTTTGATTTGATATTTTTTGCTGCATTATATGTATTGTTCCGGATACCAAAATTTGTTCGCTTTAGAAACATTGATTTGACAGGCGAAATAGTTCGCTATTGCGTTATTATTGCATGCATCTTTTAATAAGCATTATATATGCACCTTTCTCCGTTAAACATATTTAATCATGATTGATTTTAGGTTGCATTCGTAACAAAATGGATTGTGATATTCCAGTACCTGGTTATGGTGAGTCCGTGCCGTGTTGTACAGTTGAATTTTACGTGAGCACTCCAGGAGGGTCATTTCAAATTCATCGAGTAATAATTTTCATTTTTATAGTTTGTGTAATGTTTTTTTTTTACTTAATTAAATAACCTTTAAGACATTTTTTAAATGAAAAATAAAATGTACAATAAAAAGGATGCACTACATTCCAATCATGACATTCATTAATAAAAACGCTTTGAGCATAAAAAAATAATTGTGAGTTATATTGTTCATAGCTACATCTAATTATATTGTTCATAGCTACATCTAATTATATTGTTCATAGCTACATCTAATTATATTGCTCATAGCTACATCTAATTATATTGTTCATAGCTACATCTAATCATATTGTTCATAGCTACATCTAATTATATTGTTCATAGCTACATCTAATTATATCTCTACAGGCTGACTGTTTAACAAATGTGCTGATTGAAGGACTGAAAAATGACTTTGCTACCCTGGTAATTTGAAACATTTTAATTAGCCAATAGCAGTTATAAGTTTTATTTTATTATACATATATAACTTGATGACAGCTGGAAAATGACATTACATATATAACTTGATGACAACTGGACAATGACATTACATATATAACTTGATGACAACTGGACAATGACATTTCATATATAACTTGATGACAACTGGACAATGACATTACATATATAACTTAATGATGACAACTGGACAATGCCATTGCATATATAACTTGATGACAACTGGACAATGACATTACATATATATTTATATAACTTGATGACAACTGGACAATGACATTACATATATAACTTGGTGACAACTGGACAATGACATTACACATGCAAATAAAATTAATAAATAGATTTGTTTCATTATATCAACAAACAGTGACTTTGAAGAATGTGCGTTAGAAAAATATATTTAATATCTGCAATGAATGTTGGCAACATTTAAATAAAAAGCAAATTAATAAAAGTTTAACTTTTTTTTTACATGCAAATTTTAAACGAAGCGTAAAAAATGTAGCTCAAATATTTTCCTACAATGGTTATTTTCCCCTAGCGTGTGGCACAGATCGTTGTTATTCCCTCAGGCAGCCATTGACAGCATCCAGTCTTAAACCCATAGAATGAAAATAGCCTGTTATAATCTTAATAATAATAATTATAAAGTTAATAATTGGCGCACTTCTTTAAGAGGTGTCACGTGATTGATTGGTTTCTGCTGATAAAACAACAACTACAAATTGGGATTAGTATTTTTTTCCGACAATTATTTTTGGTGCAAGACCCGAGGAAAGTTTTTCATTAAAAAAATGAGTGAAACTGAGGTCAGGCTGGGTCGTCTCGTAACAAGTGAACGACTCCTGTATATTTGATAGTTGGTATATCTATATCTATGATACTTGGTAGACCTATATCTATGATAGTTGGTACACCTATTTCTATAATATTTGGTATACCTATATCTATGATAGTTGGTAGACCTATATCTATGATACTTGGTAGATCTATATCTATGATACTTGGTAGACCTATATCTATGATACTTGGTAGATCTATATCTATGATACTTGGAAGACCTATATCTATGATACTTGGTAGACCTATATCTATGATACTTGGTAGATCTATATCTATGATACTTGGTAGACCTATATCTATGATAGTTGGTTGTCCTATATCTATGATAGTTTGTATACCTATATCTATGAAAGTTGGTAGTCCTTTATCTATGATAGTTGGTAGATCTAAATCTATGATAGTTGGTAGACCTATTTCTATGATAGTTGGTAGTCCTATATCTATGATAGTTGGATGTCCTATATCTATGATAGTTGGTAGTCCTATATCTATGATAGTTGGTAGTCCTATATCTATGATAGTTGGTAGTCCTTTATCTATGATAGTTGGTAGACCTATATCTATGATGGTAGATCTAAATCTATGATAGTTGGAAGACCTATATTTATGATAGTTGGTAGACCTATCCTTTGATAGTTGGTAGATCTAAATCTATGATAGTTGGTAGACCTATATCTATGATAGTTGGTAGATCTAAATCTATGATAGTTGGTAGATCTAAATCTTTGATAGTTGGTAGTCCTATATGATAGTTGGTAGTCCTTTATCTATGATAGTTGGTAGACCTAAATCTATGATAGTTGGTAGACCTATATCTATGATAGTTGGTAGACCTAAATCTATGATAGTTGGTAAACCTATACCTATGATAGTTGGTAGTCCTTTATCTATGATAGTTGGTAGATCTAAATCTATGATAGTTGGTAGATCTAAATCTATGATAGTTGGTAGACCTATATCTATGATAGTTAGTAGTCCTATATCTATGATAGTTGGGAGATCTAAATCTATGATAGTTGGTAGTCCTATATCTATGATAGTTGGTAGTCCTATAACTATGATAGTTCGGAGATCTAAATCTATGATAGTTGGTAGTCCTTTATCTATGATAGTTGGTAGTCCTATATCTATGATAGTTGGTAGACCTATATCTATTATAGTTGGTAGTCCTTTATCTATGATAGCTGGTAGTCCTTTATCTAAGATAGTTGGTAGTCCTATATCTATGATAGTTGGTAGTCCTATATCTATGATAGTTGGGAGATCTAAATCTATGATAGTTGGTAGTCCTTTATCTATGATAGTTGGTAGTCCTATATCTATGATAGTTGGTAGACCTATATCTATGATAGTTGGTAGTCCTATATCTATGATAGTTGGTAGACCTATATCTATGATAGTTGGTACATCTATTTCTATAATATTTGGTATACCTATATCTATAATAGTTGGTACACCTATTTCTATAGTATTTGGTATACCTATATCTATGATAGTTGGTACACCTATTTCTATAATATTCGGTATACCTATATCTATGATAGTTGGTAGACCTATATCTATAATATTTGGTATACCTATATCTATGATAGTTGGTACACCAATTTCTATAATATTTGGTATACCTATATCTATGATAGTTGGTAGACCTATATCTATAATAGTTGGTACCCCTATTTCTATAATAGTCGGTATACCTATATCTATGATAGTTGGTAGACCTATATCTATAATAGTTGGTATACCTATATCTATGATAGTTGGTAGACCTATATCTATAATAGTTGGTACACCTATTTCTATAGTATTTGGTATACCTATATCTATGATAGTTTGTACACCTATTTCTATAATATTCTGTATACCTATATCTATGATTGAAGGACTGAAAAATGACTTTGCTGCCCTGGTAATTTGAAACATTTTAATTAGCCAATTGCAGTTATAATTTTTATTTTATTATAGACTTATATATAGACTTATATCTATGATAGTTGGTAGACTTATATCTATGATAGTTGGTAGACATATTTCTATGATAATTCTGATTTATTGCATATATGTTAATATTTGCCCCAATAAACACGTTTACGTCGAATCACTTCTTCTACTAATATTTGATTTCATTCTGCTATTTTCTAAAAAAATTACTTGAATAAAAAAAAAAGAAAAGTTTTCCTATTTTGTTTTTGGTTGAACTTTTTTTTGAATTACTTGTAACAAAAAGTTTAACTTTTTTTTGGTTGAAAATGTGTTAATCTTTAACTAAAATAAAAGAGTTAGTGCCCATAACTAATTATTTGATTATAATTGACCATCGAGGTATAAAAGATTTAATATAACATTTAAAAGAGACTTAGTTCATTTTAACATGTTTTTAAAAGACAAAGTATTCCTCACATGACTCGACTTGACAACATATTCCGAAAAGCTTTTAATTCTGTAATTAATTATCAACAAATAAGGATTATTATATCGTTTAGACTGACCGACTGCTAGGTTTTAGACTGTAATTATTTTTTTTTAGCACATTGTTGGTACATTCGTAAACATGAGTACAATTTTGTTTATATTTATATATTTACCTTCAGTTCAACATACCATTGAAAAATCAAATTTGGAAATATGAAGGGAAACATCTAGCAGACCACAAAACATTAAAGTTTTACGAAATAGAGGGACTGGAGAAAGATGTTGAAAAGATCTATGTAACTCGCAGCCATGAATAAAAACTCACGAAAAGGAATAACTCATTACTTAATTTTCAATTATTTGTGTGATAATACTTTTTTAAAATTAATAATATGTATAATAAAGAAACAATTTACTTATAAAGAATTGGTGCTATATTAATTTTTTTTTTTACAAAGTATGCTTTCCTTTTATTTTTCTAAATTTTTTAGTATACACAATTAAAAGATGTCTAATGGTCCAGAGCCTCATTATTAATAAATAAGTTCCGGCTATTATAAAGAAAAGGAAAAAAAAAGGAATTTATCTTGACATATTTGTTAAAGAATGATATAGCCATGTCTCGTGATAATTTTATTTAGAATTTGCAGATATGGAATTTTTATGAATATCAGTTAAATATATAATTATAATTTTTATAATGATTCATCAACGTAGTTCAATTTTATTTACTTGTAAAACAAAGATATGAATATCATGGAATTCATGTGTATAGGGCGAAAAAAAAATCAAATCTGTTATATTTTTTTAGATGAAATTTATTTCAATTTTAGAAAAAAATCTGCTCAATTAAAAAATAAATATTGATTGGTCTAAATGGACTGGTTTTTTTAATGCACTTACATAATTATTGTCTTAACTATAACTAAAAATTTTTTTGCTGCAGGAAATCAAACCGAATCATCTTGAGTCTCTTTGTATTTCATTAATAGGTTGATGTTAGAATATTGACACAAATTAATACTCATCTTCAGTATCTCAAACCTTTACATCTTCATTCAGAAATATGTTTGTTAGTTCAAAATGTTACCTATATATATTCGGTTACAACTCGGGGGGGGGGCGTAGGTTTCCGCCACAAATGTGGGCGGTTTTTAACGTATAATTAAAAATTACACAATTTAAGAATAGATGAACATTTTACATTTCTTTTTTAATTTGAATATTTTTCCAAATGGCAGCACGGTTATCAATTTTGATTAAAATTTTTAGTAGCGACGGCAAGTATTAAAAAGCGCGGTCATAAAAAGTTAAATATTTTTGACCAATTTTCAAATATTTAATTAATTTGTTTAAAATACAAACAAGACTAACGTGTCTGACAACTACATCTCATTTAAATCATCCAGTTGAAAGAGTTTCCATATGGAACAAATTGATACATTTTTAGACAATTTCTTGCAAAATAAATAAACGCAACCCTCCCTCCCCCCACATCCCCACCCCATTCCTTGCAACATTTTACGGTTTACCTCATTCTGTATAACAAGTGATTTTATTGAATAAAATAAAATCAGTGTTGCCACTCCTTGGGTTTTTTTCCCCCCACGTTCTTGGGTTTTCGGATACCAACTTGTGAAACGGAGATTTCTGCTGCCACAATCTTGTTTTTTTCTTTCTTTTTTCCTTTATCTCTATTATAAATGTATCCACACTTAGACCATTTATGGTAAGAAAAGGGGCAGAACTGAATTGATGAGCTAGGCAGTGTGGGATCTTATTTTGCTTGCTTTTTTTTTCATTGTATTTGTGCACTGCTGACCAGACCTGGACCATTGATTTGTGGTGGGAAAAGGGGGAGTAGCAGGCCCGTAGCCAGGTGAAAGTAAGCAGGGGGCACCAATACCCAGCAAGGGGGTACTTTCTCATTTTAGTTACTTTTTCTTTATTTTTTCCTTTTTTTCTTCTTTTTTAAGCGGGGGGGGGCACTCCACACCTAGGGGGGGGGGCACGGAGCTGGGGAGTAGTGAACGTAGGGGCTAGGAACATGCCGATTTTGGTAAATTGACACCAATTAGTGTGTAGCGATTGGAGAGGGTAGACAGAAATTCATTGACATTGAACACGTCATTTGATATCACGAAAACACCAACCACGATGTGAGGTTAATTTAATCGCGGGGTAGTAGTTAAAATAATTTAGGCTGATTTATAGTTGGAACAAATAAAATAAAATACATTGTTGGGAAACTGTTGTTGCGGAATGTACAAGGGGTTAGAGTTGCTCAGAAAGTATCGTATGTCCCGAGTTTAGACGGCAGTCTTTAATCCATAACACAATAGTGTGACATAAAGATGTTCCGGGGGGGGGGCATTAGTCGGGGCTAGCTACAATTATATTTTTAAACAAGCAATTAAGCCTGTTCCATTCTGGACACAGGACGTGTTAGCGCATTTTCATGTTATGTATCAGTCCGTTTGTTAGCTTTCAGTAAATATTTGTAAATTTTGGAAATGTTTATAAATTCAATTGTGTAATGCATATATCTGTAAAAAAAAATATAAAGACGTTTCTTTATATTTGAAAAAAAAATATTGTCTCTTAAATCTAACTACAAGTGGTTTGTGTTTACTGAAATAGGACTAATAATTGAAAACATTCGAAATTATAGTCATTTAATCGTCCGAAAACTCCGTCAATTGTTGCATAGCTCTGATACTTTCGATTAAACTCAGAACACAAGCTTACTATTTCATTTGATGAGTTTCTTAATAAATCTTGGTGAAACTACGTGCTGCAGTATTTCGCACCAAATGAATGGGTTATTGAACGTACAAGGTGTATATATAATATATAAGCCCCTTAGGAGTCCTGAAGCCCGGCCCTCAGAGGTCCTATCGCGAAATGAACTTTTGATGTACACATGGCAGGCCAAGACCTACAAAATGATATATACATCATGGGTCTAGGACTTATGGTTGTTGAGATCTAGGGTGATGACAGACAGACAGACAAAACGGGGACAATAGAGCATTTTTTTTCGAAAATGCTCTAAAAATGACTGATGCCAAGACAGTGGTTAAACAGTTTTATATTAGCTGTACGATATTTTTTTTTAGTTGAGAGAGAACTTGGGCTTTAGCTGAAGAAGTTTGAAAAAATCTAAAAAAAGTTTGATAACTACCAATAATTTTTTTTAATAATTGTTTAATCTCGCTTCTCCAAAACAAAGAAATAAACAAACAAACAATTTTTTGGATCGAAACAACGCACGATCCCTAAATAATAAAAAAGGGAAATCCCCTTATTTCTAATCTTGGGAAAATCCGAAATTTAACCAGAGGAATCTTTCTTAACATTAATAATAAACTTTTTTTTTTGTTCTTGATCTTTTTAATACATTCTTTTTGTTTAAAGGTAAGTACTTGAACTTTATTAATAGGTATTTTAGAATTAGCGTTATCAATGAATTATGGTGAAGGTTTACACGACAAACGCAAGGACAAACTGGACTCGAGTGGAAACCAGAAAATTCTCGTTCACTGTCAGATTCAGTGTTATATTCCAAGATGATACGTCAACACCCCCACCTTTGTAAAGTGGAATATATAATACAGAAGGGATTAAAGATTGAGTGTTGGGTACTTTTGAAGATCTATTATTGACAGTTGAGTTTTGAGAGGGTATCTCGTTATTTGAGGCCTCTTTATAATTTTTATATCCTTCTCCAGCTAATCTATATAAAGTTTACGAAAAAAAAGGGAATTTATATTTTTGTAACACTGAAAAGTAGGCCTATTAGAAACCACTTCCTACGTTTAAAAATAAATCTTAGCTCGTACACACACTTATGTTTAGTTTATAAAGTAAACAGCCTGGAATCTTTTTTTTTTTTGGCTATTCTTATTTCTAGCATGACAAAATTTCAACCGCAAAATATTTAAGCCTCACATCTCAAAAGGAAAGTGGATAAATTATTCCTGAACTAGTATGCCTATAGACGCCATTGATCAATAAATTATAATACAAAAAAGTAATTGAAGTTGCAATCCATCACTTCGTTAAAATAATCTTGATACCTTATTCCTTGCAACCAGTGCACCAGGAAGAATTGCTTATAATCGCGTGGAACGTCGAATGGCTCCATTTAGCAATGAACTGTCTGGTGTCATATTGCCAATTGAACATTTTGGCAGTCACTTTGATTTACAGGGCAGAAAAATTAATGAGGATTTGGAAAAAACAAACTTCAAGTTTACAGGTGAAACTTTAGCTGAAATCTGGTCGCATGTGATTGTTGACCAATTTCCAACAGTTGCAAAATATATCAACCCTGAGAAATCTGAATTGGATGCAGCAGGACTGATGTCGAAGGATAAGGAATGTTTTTACCATCATGTTTGCACAAGTCAATACTGCACTCAAATTGTGAAATGTCAGGACATAAAATGTTGCGACAAAGTACGGAGCTCATTTTTTAATGTTTAACCTTCGAGATTATTTCCTCCTCCAATCGCAATCAACCAAACAACTGATGCAGATGCAGATGCTCATAAATTTCCTTCATTGTTTGTGGCACAAACTCTCAAATTTGATGACATTATGCCAAGATCAACAGGAGTTTTTAAAGTGCAACCATTGATCTTTATTGTCCATCTTTGCAGGCCAGCTTACATGATCGAATTAGCAAAGTGTGTCACTTATACTTTGCCTCACAAACAATGTTGAAGAAACATACAGGATAACACAGAGTTCGGGCGCAGGAGAATGTAAAAAGTAAAGTTCCTTCAGCCCTAAAGAGCCATCGGGGCAGATGAAGTGTAAAATTCATCTGTTTCAATAATCTAGGCATATTAAGGGATTGTGTGTTTTGCACAACGCCTAGCCGCCTTTACTCCCCCAACATAAAGTCAGGTACCCATTTAAAGCTGGGTGGACTTGGGGACTTTCACCAGGACCTGAAAAAGTCCTAAGGTTCTCACTGAGATTTGAATCCGGGACCCTCCGGTCGACAGTCAAGCGCTCTACACCACTGACCACCCGTCCCCTAGGAGAATGTGCAAACCCCAAATTTTCCAGAATCAACTCAGACAAAACGCATCCGTCCTTTGAGAATCGCTGCTAGAAGGCAAAGAGAACTCATGGCAATTATTGGCAGAATGGAAAATGCACATTCAGAGGATGTTGAAAGGCTAAAAGAGGACGAAGTAGATCTGTCTGCAATTATCCTTCCAGGAAACGATGATGGGGAAAGTTTTATGTCAGTCGTAACTATGGATGAACACTTCACTTCACCATGGATGGATAATGTCTAGTGAATATTTTTTAATTAAAAATAATTCACAGGTCCACTATAAACATATTCAATATAGCACCAGAGCTGCTCACATAATTTGTCAATCTAGTCCTTTTTTTAGTCGCATTGTTTTGTTTCCATTTTTATTATTTAATCACTGGTTGAAGTCTAGTATCGCTAATCTACTTCTTATTCTGTGCCAATAGAATGCATGATCGGAAGATTATCTCAAAGTTGACCTCACCCATTGTAAATGAATAGGTAGCAGATAAATGATGATTATTATATAATTGTCGAGTCTAATATTTGCAATTTTTTTTTCAAATTCAATTGATTGAGTTACTGTTTCAAACAATAGCTGAGACAACTGTTGACAATTAGTTATTCTACTATTATAGTCATTTAATAATCTGATAGTTCTTTTAATATTTATATTTTAAGGCAGTTTAATAGTGAAATGCGATTTAAGTTTTCGATTAAATTTTAATTAGTTGTTAATTAAAATTTTTTTTCGAAAGTGTGACGTACTTTTGGGGGGGGGGTCCCAAGATTTGTTACACTTTGTGACAGGGGGGAAGGGGGTAAATAATCGTCAAAAATAGCGTGACGTTCTTTATGGACGGCCCCATACTTCCATTGAATCCTATATTAAAAATTCACTGCAATGTAGCACGTTGAAAATGTAAAGACAATAAAATCACAATCTACGTATGTGTATGTTTAGTGAAATGTCATATTTATCTTTTTTTTTTAATTTCGAGATGGAAAAAAAACTACAGTAAAAAAATGACAGCACATTATATGACAACTACAAATATGACAAGAATAGATAAGACTGCTCCTAAAGCACCTGACTTTCCCGAGGGGGAGCCTTGCCTCGTCATTTGCTTTGAAGTTTATCAGGAGGAGTACTGTATGTCTCAGATAATTAAGGTAAACAGAATGAATTAGTATTTAAAATGTGTGTGGTCTATATATATATATTTAATTTTTATTACTTAACATTTTAACAAATAGGACCTGTGCGTTGCTATATATTATTATATTATCTAATATAATAATTAGGGAGCGACCGATATGCCTTTTTACCGATAGTCCGATACCGATATTTTCCCCCAGCATTTTTGCCGATACCGAAACCGATACCGATATTTTGCTATTAATGAAAGGGTGTCTTACAGATGAAGAAGATTAGAAGAACAAAAGATTTGAAAAGACAGACCGGGAGACCGAAGTCAGAAACACAAACCATGCCTGCATAATCTCAGAAATCTGCATGTTTATTGTTTAAAATTAAACATAACAAACAATTTGTTGTTTTTACTTTTTACTTGTACACAAACAGAAAAGTAAGATAAAGTTGTAAATAATTAATGTCAAACTAAAAAAAGTAAAAATGTATTAATTGATTATTCTAACTTCACTAACTTGTGACAGTTGTGCTGAAATTAAAATAATTTTCTTCGTTAATCTTTGTAATTTTTACTGAATTTACTTGTAGCAGATTTTTTTAAAAAGTTTGAAAAATTAAAAACACTTAATTATAACAGTAAATCACTCCAATCAAGTGAGAAGTTAACTGGAAGTCTGTAAGTAAACTTTAACTCTGTAAACCAAAACCAGTTTAGAGTTACTAGACTTGTGAAAAAAAAACAAACAATGTATTGGCAGCCAAAAAACGGCCAGTCCGATAGTTAACCTCTTAGTGCCAATATCGGTTCGATTATCGGTCGCTCCCTACAAAAATCGGCCGATCCGATATTAACCGATAGTGCCAATATCGGTCCGATAACGATACCGATCCGATTATAGGTCGATCCCTAATAATAATAGCCATTTGGGTTCTGCGTTAAATCGAAAGTAAAGAACTAATACAACAGTATTTACAGTTTAAAATACAATCACGAAAAAATCGGATCTGCCCGAAATAAAAAAAACGGCAACGCCAGCCGATAAAGCCTAAGGGGATATAACTCTATGCAAAGGTTCTGCAGGGTACAGCTAATATTTATATATTAGTATATTATTTGTATATACATGTATTAGTATATTATATATATATATTAGTATATTACATTTTTATATTATATTTAAATATTGCTTTATTATATTGATGTATCAATATATTATATTTATATAGTACTACATTAGGGGCCGTCCATAAAGTACGTCACGCTATTTTTGACGATTTTTGACCCCCCCTCCCCCCTGTCACAAAGTGTCACAAATTTCGGGACCCCCCCCTAAAGTACGTCACACTTTCGAAAATTTTTTTTTGTATTAAGAACTAATTAAAATCGAAAACTTAAATCGCACTTCACTATTAAACTGCCTTAAAATATAAATATTAAAAGAACTATCAGATTATTAAATGAGTTTAATAGTAGAATAACTAATTGTCAATAGTTGTATCAGTTATTCTTTGAAACAGTAACTCAATCAATTGAATTTGAAAAAAAAATTGCAAAAATTAGATTGACAATTATATAATAAACATCATTTATCTGCTACCTATTCATTTACAATGGGTGAGGTGAACTTTGAGATAATCTTCCGATTATGCATTCTATTGACACAGGATAAGAAGTAGATTAGCGAAACTTGACCTCAACCAGTGATTAAATAATAAAAATGGAAACAAAACAATGTGACTAAAAAAAGGACTAGATTGACAAATTATGTGATCAGCTATTGTGCTATATTGAATATGTTTATAGTGGACCTGTGAATTATGTTTAATTAAAAAAAATTCACTAGACATCATCCATCCATAGTGAAGTGAAGTGTTCATCCATAGTTAAGACTGACATAAATCTTTCCGCATATCGTATCCTGGAAGGATAGTTGCAGACAGATCAACTTCATCCTCATTTAGCCACTCAACATCCTCTGAATGTGCATTTTCCATTCTGCCAATAATTGCCATGAGTTCTCTTTGCCTTCTAGCAGCGATTCTCAAAGGACGAACGCGTTTTATTTGAGTTGATTCTGAAAAATTTGGGGTTGGCACATTCTCCTAGGAAACGGGTAGTCGAGTGGTATAGAGCGCTCGACTGTCGAGCGGAGGGTCCCGGGTTGGAATCTCAGTGAGAACCTTAGGACTTTTTCAGGTCCTGGTGAAAGTCCCCAAGTCCACCCAGCTTTAAATGGGTACCTGACTTTATGTTGGGGGAGTAAAGGCGGCTGGGCGTTGTGCAAACCACACAATCCCTTCATATGCCTAGGTTATAGAAACAGATGAATTCTATACTTCATCTGCCCCGATGGCTCTTTAGGGCTAAGGAAACTTTACTTTTTTACATTCTCCTGCGCCCGAGCTCTGTTATCCTGTATGTTTCTTCAACATTGTTTATGAGGCAAAGTATAAGTGACACACTTTGCAAATTCGATCATGTATGCTGGTCTGCAAAGATGGGCAATAAAGATCATATGGTTGCACTTTAAAAACTCCTGTTGGTCTTGGCATAATGTCATCAAATTTGAGAGTTTGTGCCACAAACAAACAATGAAGGAAATGTCTGTGCATCTGCATCTGCTCTTTATGAAGCTCTGAGTCCATCAGTTGTTTGGTTGATTGGGATTGGATTTGGAGGAGGAAATAATCTCGAAGGTAAAACGTTGAAAAATGAGCTCCGTACTTTGTCGCAACATTTTATGTCCTGACATTTCACAATTTGAGTGAAGTATTGGCTGGTGAGAACATGATGGTCAAACAATTCTTATCCTTCGATGTCAGTCCTGCTGCATCCAATTCAGATTTCTCAGGGTTGATATATTCTGCAACTGTTGGAAATTGGTCAACAATCACATGCGACCAGATTTCAGCTAAAGTTTCACCTGCAAACTTGAAGTTTGTTCTTTCCAAATCCTCATTTATTGTTCTGCCCTGCGAATCAAAGTGAATGCCATAATGTTCATTTGGCAATATGACACCAGACAGTTCGCTGCTAAATGGAGCCATTCGATGTTCCACGCGATTATAAGCAATTCTTCCTGGTGCACTGGTTGCAAGGAATAAGGCATCAATATTATTTTAACGAAGTGATGGATTGCAACTTCAATTACGGTAATTTTTTGTATTATAATACAAATTCCAAATTTCTTTATCAGTGCAGTGATATAATTATGCAGCAGACAACAAAGAAATAATAACACTTCCGTAAGGCTACTGATAAAACAAGGCTTTGCAACAGCCCTTTTGCGTGACAATTTTACAGGAGGGGCCAGGTATTCTCTACAGCAGGGGCCTGGCAATAGCAGGGAGGGCAAGTAATACATTTTACTAAGTAGAACAAATAAGCAGGGTAAGTAAGACAAAACGCAGGGTAGTCGGCCCCTCTGGCCACCCGCACGCTACGGGCCTGCTTCGCAACAGTATATTAGCGCTCCTAACTAGCATGAGGAATTGTGAACAACGCACTGAAAAGATATGCATTTCTTGCTATTTTGACATAAAACTAATTCAAGTGTTTCACAATTTTTTTTGAAAATTATTTTTAAAACTATTAAGTTTTACTAAAAAAAATAAAACTAGAAAGAACATTAAATAAATAGAATAAATAAATATGTATATATATATATATATATATATATATATATATATATTAAAAATATATTAAATATAAATGTGACGTCACACTGGGCCATGACCCCCTCTCTCCTGTCACAAACTGTCACACTTTCTTATACCCCCTCCCCCCCCCCCCCTTGGAGCGTGACGTACTTTATGGACGGCCCCTTATAGTTGGTAAATATGCTAATATTAAATTTTATCTGTGCAATTTTCATGTTACATTTCTTATAGTGTGACATCATCAGCTGTTATGACATCAAATGGCTTAAAGAAGAAAATGAAAAGCTGGTCAGTATTTTTCTTTTTTCTTCCAGTGACTCACTCAGAGCCGTTCATTTGGATGGTCAAATAAGGCAGCCAACACTGCCAAGTGGCTCTTTTCTAGTTTTTAGTTCTCATTAACTATGGTGCTAATACGTAACCAGGACACGGTATTTTGCCCTGTGAAACCTACAACACTGTATAAGACAGCTTCCCTTTAGACCTAGGAAACGGCTTTGAATGCTACTAATGGTATTGTAATCAGGTCACTGTAATATGTACAGTGTGTAACCAGGAAACTTCGATTGTATAATGTAACCAGGACACTGTATCTCTTATGAGTGTGTAACCCTAGATACCGCTATTTTACAGTGTGCAACCAGGACCTGTGATGTGGTATCAAATTGGTGTAACTCACTGGAGACTGTATTGTACAATCTTTAACCAGGGCACTGTATTGTACTGTGTGTAACCATGGTCATTCCGTTTATTGTCACATTATGTAATCATGACACTGTGATTGTACAGTGTAAACTTAGGACACATGTATTGTACATTATGATAACCAGTTACATGTATTGTACTATTTGTAACCAGGACACTGCATTGTACATATGTAACCAGGACACTCGATTGTATGTGTCAAAACTCTCACGACATTGTTATTGTACAATTTGTATCCAGGACACTGTATTGTACAATGTCGTAACCAGACAATACATAGACACTATGTTTCACCAGTCTCTGTATTGTAGACATTTAAGTACATGACAGTTCTGTAAGCAAGTTTCCCCAAATTCCCAGCTGTTATTCTATATAGAAACTGCGATATTTAAACAATTAATTACACTTTTAATTTCTATAAATTTATCTATCTATGTATCTATAAATCTATCAGTGTATTTATCTATGTATTTATTCATTTATCTATCAACATGTATATATATTAGGGTGGCCCAAAAAACATTTGTCAAATTTTTTGGAGCACTTTGTTTTTTGTGTTTCCTTTGACTTCAAAACAGCACAGAAAATATTTCATGAATATATGACTTTGTTTTAGAACTGCCTCATCGACACTGAAAAATCATTTTTAATGAATTTTGAATGTGAGTATGTATATATAAAGCACACAGAAAATGCTAGAAGGTTCTGGAAAGTTTTAGAAAAAATCTATACAATTCTAGAAGGTTCTGGAAGGTTCTATGAAATCTCTAGAAGGTTCTAGAAGCTTCTAGAAAAACGTGGAAAACTTGAGAAGGTTCCTGGAAATTCTAGAAATCTCTAGAAGTTTTGATTTTCATATAAATAGCCAGCTTCACCAGTGCATTTCAATTTAGTTATAAAAATCAAGTGTTATAAGATCAAATGTTGCGGCTATATAAATATCATTCATTTAGTTATGACTACTAGGTCGAAAAGTGTTGTTCATTTAACTGGCATAGAAGTTGACACAACTCCTTTTATTGAGCTAGGTACTTCCCCGAATTGAGACTACTGGTCATTGGTATGTTTACAAACACAGCCGTCTGGCAGTTAGTTGGTACTATTTTTTCGTGAACTAATTATTTGCTTGTATATTGTCCAGTTGACATGCCAATGTTTATTGAGCTAGGTACTTCTGATTTAGACTACTGGCCAATGGTATGTTTACAAACACAGCCGTATGGTTGACATTCGGTAGAATTTTTCATGATGACATACTAATGTCCATTGAGCTAAGTACTTCCCCTAAATGAGCCTACTGGCCAATGGTATGTTTACAAATACAGCCGTCTGGCAGTTAGTTGGTACAATTTTTTCATGACCTATTTCTTTGCTTGTATACTGTCCAGTGAACATGCCAATGTTTATTGAGCTAGGTACTTCCCCTAATTGAGCCTACTAGCCAATGGTGTGTTTACAAACACAGCCGTCTTCTATAAGACATTTGGGGGTAGTACAACTGGACCGGATGTGCTGCTATTCAAGCGCTTTAAGACGTTTTGGCCAACAATAAGACAGGCAGAATTTAGTATATGCCACAATGTTCGACTGGAGCGAAATCTCAAGCCATTAAATGAAGAAGTCATCACATTTTGTTCAAATATCCTCCAAATGAAAGACAACTCAAGATATTTGCCACGTGAAGATTACAAAGAACTTCTGACTCTGATCTGGGAGGAATTACCCCACTTTGGGTGCGTTTTCGTGTTCCAGGAGCTTGTCACCATGCAAGGTGGATGCCTAAAATAAACTACATCATGAAGATTTATCTCTTCCGTTATCAATTCAAGCTGACTAAGCATGAAGACAGATCAATTGCAGAATTTGATATCTTTGCATCCTTGGATTACATTAAAGCTTGGATTCAGTGACCCATTCTAGCAGATGCACCTCTGAATGATCTGGATTTCATCAAGCTTCTTATTGATTATAAGAATGTTTCTCCCTTCATTTCTCAGACTCCATTGAAAACGATTGGCCGACATCTCTGGTACCTTAGTGCAGAGCTCATTCCTCTGGTTCTCTTTTCTCAACGTGTCTCAGTAGATGAAAAAAAAACAGCCTTGCTGCTTGCTTGAGGCAATTCATGGAGAAATCTTCTGATGATCAGAAAGAAAAAAGGTGCACAAATGATCCTTCATCACTTCATAATGGGACATTAAAGGATTTTGAGACCACGTCGTCGCTGCTCTTCTGCTTCCCACACATTTTCTCGTGACTGATGCTTCCACCTGGCAACATACTCCATACTTTTAGAAGGCAACATCAGTGGTCTCTTCCTTGAAAGTTGTTAATGGCTGTGCCGAGCGGGGTAATTGCACTGGCGTCATTATTCAACTCATCTCTCAACAAATCAGAGGACGAAAAACAGTACTTGCTCCAAATCGTTAAACATCATCGCAAAGAGTTTCCAGATGCAAAAAAAAATCAACTGTGCTGAAAAGATCGCAGTTTGAAGACCTTCAGAACTTTGAAAGCACAGACAAAAAAACATTTAAAGTGTATTTTTGAATGGCGTACTTTGAACTACTCTGCAATACAGTCAGGTAAATGTGTAATGTAACTAGTATTATTTTACTGTTTAATTCCTACTGTGTAATATAATTGTTCTTTGTATCTAAAATATAGCATTTTAAACATTGCACAATTTCCATTTAATATATATATATATAGGCTTGCCATACGTCCCGAATGTACTGGGTTGTCCCGGTGTCCCGCCCGGTTGTTGAAATTGTCCCGGTTTAGATTCAGGGCACAGTTTTCTTGGAAATAATTGAGCAAAAATATTTGATCAAAGAATGATTAATCTGCTCTTGTGTGATTAGTAACATTTTGGTAAGTAAACTAGTAATACAAATTTACAGAAGTGAAAAATACGAGTGGTACAACAAGAAGAAAACTGTTTTGTTTTGTAAAAATATCATGTTTGCGTACCATTATGAATAAAATAACAAAGATTATCTATTCTATATTTTAAGTGTTTTTTACATTACTGTTTTCATACCCCCCCCCGGAACCGACATCTCTAAACCTAAAGTAAAAAATAACAGAACTGTCCCGGTTGGTCCGTGAAAAAATATGGCAACCCTATATATATATATATTTATATATTGTCATGGGTATATTTTTGTGTGTAGATTAGTTGTATGTATAATTTATATTTGCTTCTGCTTCTGGTAGGTGTAAAATATAATACCGTCTCTTCGGAGTTATTCTTATTGACTTGGTGTATATTAAATTATATTATTAAATGTCCACATGTATGAGACGAATCACATGTATAAATCACTGAATAGACTTGGTAGTATACATATATATAAATGTTTATTTATTTATTCTTATTCACGAAAATACATACATGGTATAAAAATGATGTGAGATGAGGAATCAAGTACGTCTTCTTGTCTCTACCAAAATCTATCGTCTGCCTAAAAATTAATAATTTCACTTCCGCTAAGCTAAGTGGCCAGATAATTAAAACCATCTCTGTGCCAACTGTAAATTCTCTAGCCTAAACTGATTGTAACACACACACACACACACATATATATATATATATATATATAGATATATATATATATATAATAATAAACATTTCTATTCAATGTATGGACTGATGAGAGTAAATATCATTAATGGCGGCGATGAAAACATTGTTTCAAAACGAGTCTTGCGCAATCTGTATAATATATAATCTGTGGTAATTAGTAGTAGTTTCATACATTGAACGCATTATGTAAAAGTGATTTTAAAATCAATAACGGTGTCTCATTTTTTGTTTCATCCTCAGTTTAATATCCCATCGAAGGATCAAGTCTGGACGTTGAACGGTGTTCAGTTGAAAGATGACATGAGTCTCATGGATTTTATAGATTCTTATGACGAAATACACATCCCAATTGTTGTCAAAAGGCTGAAATATACATAGAAGGTCATATTTTAAAAAATGTTTTGTGCCTTTATTATTTTATAATAAATGGAGACATGAGAATCTTTCATTTACAGCCGATTATCAATTTCAGTGAGTCTGTTGACGATTCGCGCACGCGTATATTAGCCATACACCAATGCGTTTATCAAAACAGAGTTATCAGATTTATAGTTCTTGTTTAGATTTTATAGCTTGCAGTAAATATATTTTTAAAGCACATATATCACTTTTGTTATCTGACTTAAATAGATACTTATTTTACGGTGCTAAAATATTGCTTATGTATTTAAAAAAAAAAGGTTTGGTATGTCTATATAATGACGTACAACGCTTTTAAGTCACATATGTCAGTGAGACAATGTAGTCTCCTATGAAAGTGTTAAAGCACCGTAAATGGGAGACTTTCTTTTTACCGTAGCATACATAGATATATAAGACTAGATCGCTTACGGGCTATGCATAGATATATGTCGTGCGGACCATAACTTTAAAAAGAGAAGAGTACAATTCTTTATAACTTATATATTTTTAAAAATTCTTTGCAACTATGATGACGTAGTACGCATAGTTTGAGCTCTTAAAAAAAATAAACTTTATAAACAGGTTTAAAAAATTCTTCGAAGACGGAATCACATGATATAATACAAGATTATATTATTACTAGCCATCAACTATAATTTTTTCGGACACATCAGTTGGTTTTAAAAGCGCCAACCTCTAGCATGAATTGGGATTTTTTTTTTAATTAAATGGAAGGAAATCTTTTTCGGTAAAAAATAAAGAACTGTACAGAATTGTACTCTTCTCTTTTTAAAGTAAGGGTCTCGAATATAACACTTTTTTGGTCTCTATTAAATAAGCATAAGCGATCTAGTCTTATATATCTATGGTTCCGCTCGTTATAAACAATGACGTTTTTATTTAGCTTATAAAGCCATCCCTTGATTAGCGCAGTAAATAAATCCCTTAGATTTACCGCGCTGATCAAACTTATAAACCAGTGGGAATAAGTATGATGAATCCTCAAAAATATAGCCTATAACATATACCTATATTTTAATTTTCACCGTTATCTCAGATATTTTGTTTATATCTAGTTTAGCCTCCAAAGTGATGTGTTTACGTTTAAGAGTTTCTTCTTTGTCCATAATTAAGAACACTTTTTAAAAAAAATAATAATTATTAAATCGAAATGGGTAGCGCAAACAATAAGTAAGGCAGACGTCTTACTTCGGGAATTGTTGCCGAGTGACTGAGAGACAGACAAAATGGGCGAAAGAAAAAAACCATAAAAATAATCAAAATCAGCACCGCGTAAATCAAGGGAGGGTCTTAAATTTTTTTGGTCGCTCTAATCAAAACCGCGTTATTCAAAACCACGCTAGTCAAGGTATGGCTGTATTAGTTATCAGAAAACCAATATCTATAAATCATAGCAAAAGACAGTAGGACTGATGACCGAGTGGTGCTTATACGCCGTGATTATAGATGGTCCTTTAGAGCAGTGCTTCTCAAAGTGGTGGGCCGCGGCCTCCTAGGGGGCCGTGGACTGTCCGGAGGGGGGCCGTGGAATTTCGGTAAAAGTGACACATACAATATAATTAACCTAATGTATTGTATGTAAATAGTATTAATATATGTTGCATCCTTTCACTCTTTCATTGTTAACATTAGAAAAAGCATGTATTGACTAGTAAAAGTTTGCATATAGAAGTTTAAAATTATAAATTTAGGCAATCTAAACCAAAAAAAAAAAAAATAGGGGGGCCGCGACATATTGATTGACGTTCCAAGGGGGGCCGTGACTTCACAAAGTTTGAGAAGCAATGCTTTAGCGCTAAGGACACTATATAGGAAATGTTTAAAAAAAACTTTGATTTTATTCTGTTTTATTGTCATAGTCTTCATGACCTATGTTAATTTCTTTATTTCTAGTAAAAATTTTTTAACATAATTAAAAAAAATACATTTAGAAGCATGTTACGTCAGCTATAAATAGTAATCTTTTAATTTATTTTTCAACAGAAATGAAATTATGTCAATTGCAAACCTCAATTCACAGATAAGATATTATAATATCGATTATAATATCAGTGTGCCATTTTTAAATTGTGACTATAAACTTGCTGCTTTTGTGTGTGTGTTATTTTAAACATAATGCCTGATTCATTTCTTAGATTGAACAATAAATAGGCTGTACTTGAATGTTTTACTCTTGTATAGTTCACTATGGTGTGCTTTTATTTATTATACTTTATCAATTATTCTTTTTTTCATATAAATAGATTGAGACAAGTGCCAACCCTGAGTGCCAACTAAATACAATCTTACTTTGGTTTTCATTGTATTTTGGTCGTTTTTTAAGTGTAATTTGTTTTCGGTTTTCGTTTATTATCCACATAACCTTGAAGCTGGGGTTGATAATTTTGTTCCTAATACAGTGAATTCTCTTTACAGACACTACTACTATCTCTTAGACCTTAATTCTTTCAAAATATCTTTATTTTTATCTTTCTCTCAGTCATTACATTCTTTCAAAATATCTTTATTATTATCTCCTGCATACCTGACATTCTTTCCTTAATTACATTTTAAATGTTTGTCACTATGTCTTACATTATCCCCTTTAAATGCAATTCCTCGAAATAAACAAATAATTCTAGTTTTTTAACCTTTTTCTATATTTTTATTTTTGTAAATCATATATTATAGACTGATCCCCTTGAACTCGATTCCTCACATTTATATCCACCAGCCAGGGTGATAGAACTAGAATATCAGTTCTGTAAATTGTTCCAATTCCCCATCGCCACACTCCAGATTTGTCATTTCCCCCCTGCCGTCGACCAAGGCTGGCATCTACCGGACATAAAGTACAGAGAACCCTTTCAATGTGATCTGAACAAGTTAAAAGAAAAGTATTCGTGAATCAAATAGTTGTTTTTTTTAAATCTCAATGAGAAGTACTGGGAAAACGTACTCTTTCTGCACTTGGCAAAGCACATCCATGCTAAACAAGGCATCAAAACATACGTACTTGAAGCGTGTATATAGTGCAGTGGTCCTCAACCTTTTTCTCGCCACGGACCGGTCAGCGTTTGATAATTTCACCGCGGCCCAGCGGCGTAGCGTGGGTATCGGCCGCCCATGGCGTAAGACGATTTTGCCGCCCTCTCATTTAGGTATTTCAATTTAATCTATACATTTTTGTCGCCCCTCCCCTAAAAAGTAAGAAAAAGTGCCGCCCGATGCGGACCGCACCCACCGCCCGCCCCCTAGGTACGCCACTGCCGCGGCCCCCTGGAGGGGGGAGGCACGTTGATTATTTGTCGTCCATGGAAAGTCGCACAATGACGAGATAAATAAAATTAAAAGGAAATAATTTAATGTTTGTTGGTCGGCCCAATGACATTCCTTCCACGGACCGGTACAGGTCCGCGGCCCGGGGCTTGCCGACCACTTAGGCCTATATAGAGGATGCATAAATAGTACTGTAAGATAACAATACAAAAATCTGAATCTCTGGCCATTTAATTGGTTAGTGTACTAATTTGTTTGTATATTAAAAAAAGAAGATAAGCTTCTAGTTAGTTTTGAAACATATTTCAAAATAATGCCGTATACTTTCACTACATAAATGTTTTAAATGACATAAAGATGACATGATAGGCTAGGAATGCCGTACACTTTCACTACATAAATGTTATAAATGACAAAAAGATGACATGATAGGCTAGGAATGCCGTACACTTTCACTACATACATGTTATAAATGACATAAAGATGACATGATAGGCTAGGAATGCCGTACACTTTCACTACATACATGTTATCAATGACATAAATGATCGGAAAGGAAAGGGACTTACAAAATACAAAAACAAAGAAATAACACATAGGACGTTCGAATTTTAAGGTATATTCGTATTATATGATATTTCATGTATTCGTATTATATGATATTTCATTTATTTAGTTTGGTTTTCAAGTTTTTGACTTTTAAAGTCGAACGGATTTTGAAAAGGAGGGCGGCATTTTTTTTAGTTCACCTCGGGCAATCCAATACACCTTTCTCACATATATTCCTGCGCGTCAGCTGTCTTAGTGAAAATATCATAATTGGCTTCCGGTCGCTTTGTTTACACTTGATTAATCCTTAGCTCGATAAATTCTATTAATTCTCGATTATTTTTTCTACATTTTCGTCTAATCTAAGATATAATGAGTTTAAATTTATTACCAAAATTTAATTTTTCTGACGTTGACAAGTCACAAAATGTCCCGATATCAGAGATAAAAGTTACGAAGGGTTACACATACTTCTTTGAGAAGTATGTCCATGACATGAAAAGTTACATTTCGTTTGTAAATTTTACACTAAAATTGTTATTCAAAGTTTTTATAATTGACGATTAGGGTTACCAGCAGGCCCGTAGCGTGCGGGGGGGGGGCAGGGGGCCGGGCCCCCTGCTTATTTGCTCTACTTAGTAAAATGTATTACCTGGCCCCCCTGCTATTACCTGGCCCCTGCTGTAGAATTTTCACGCTACGGGGCTGGTTACCAGTTTAGGGATAGATAGGGTGAGTTAACGTTAGGTTTATTTAATTTGTTATAATTTAAAAGGTAAAAAGCTCAGTCCTCATCAAACGTTGAGAATTAGACATATCTTAAATCACATAAGTCATAATTTTCTAGCTGGACATATTCCTAACCTTGGCACTTATTAACAGTAACACCAACAGTAACTTTACTTAATTTTACATTACCATAATCTTAACCGAAACCCTAGTACAAACACTCATGTACATTATATTATTTAACCATGATTGTTAAAACAGTATATTTTTGGTTAGCATATATTGTGCGATAGATAGTAATTAAAACTTGGTAGTAAAAGGTTTGAAACTACTACCTCATATTCAGTGGCGCAACCAGCAAAAAGTGCGGGGGGGGGGCTCACATATTGAAAAAAGACAGTTTGACAGTCTTTTAGTAACTTTATATAGTAAAATATGTATTGATGATTTGGTCTGAGCCGCCCCCCCCACCCTGGTTGCGCCACTGCTCATTATGATGAGGTGATGGTCAATGTGTTATTTTTCTTAAATAAACAATATACAGTTACAGACCTTAGCTCTACACTAGGAAATGTAGTCAAACTATCAGCGAGATGCTATAGAAGCCAGAGAAAAAATCACGAACCTTATAATTTACAGGTAAAAGGAAAAATATATGATACTATAATAAAATATGTAACTTATTTAATATTTTTTAAAGTGAAAATATCTGGTGATTTTTTGGTGCGAGAAGGGAATTTATATCTGCACAGCCAGATACAAATGTTTGAAAAATGACAAATTAACAAAAAACATAGCCTTTTGGTTGAAGGAAGTCGGACTACAATGAGTCATATTCAAAATGTCAACTTTTATACATTGGTATACAATTGTACTTTTTTACTGAGTTGAAGTTGTTTGCATTAGACACATGTTTAACTTTTTACAGACAGTCCATTCAAATATTAAGATTAAAATGTCGAGAGCATACACTAGTGTTAGCAGTGGTCTTTAATTATAAAAATTATATCGTATAGTATTAAAAATCAGAAAAACATTGTTATAGTTTTAACTTTTAAGATAATAATAAATAATCACACTGAAAAATATATAAAATTTTGACAGATAGATAGACAAACAAACACACACACACACACACACACATATATATATATATATATATATATATATATATATATATATATATATATATATATAGACAGACAGAGAGATAGACAGTGAGACAGACAAATAGAGCGACATCCCGATAGACAGACAGAGAGATAGACAGTGAGATAGACAGATGGATGAATAGATAGATAGATATATAGATAGATAGATAGATAGAAAGATAAATAGAAAGATAAAGATAGATAGATTAACACTTCTTTAATGCTATGGTTTTTTGGATAGTTTTCAACCAATTCTGTTCTTTTCAAAAACTCCAGTCTCCAGTGTAATAGATGAGAATATTTTCGATGGATATTTGGAATACCGTTGTTAAAAATAACCTGCTAAAATCTGGGACAGGGAAAACCCATTATTACAATTACAATTATTACAATACAGTCATTTTTACTTTCGCAGGCTTGTTACTGAACTACACTGCAGTATTCTGTAATATTATCTTTTTTTTTAAAATTAAACAGTAATTATTTAATTAATGATTTGTTTGTTTACATGGCCACTGACTTTGAGACCCCAAGGCCATCGCACCATTTGTGATTTATAAAATTAAAGGACCTGAGAGATAAACATTTCATAGGGACTTAACACACAGAGCTTTAATTTTAAATTTGTTTGAGACGGTAAGGCAGAAATCAACACGCACGTATTTAAAATTCGTTTTATATTACCATTGTTTTAAAATTATGTTAGAAATATACAATGACAACTTATTATAACTTTTTTTTATTTTATTAACAAATAGAAACTAAACAAGCAAGAAATTGTTTAAATAACAAAACTTTAACTCGGATTGACACTCAATACATTAATATTATTTTTTTTAAAAATCATCAAAAAATAATGTTTAATTGGGCTGCTGATACTGAAATCGTGATACATTGTTTTGTTATTCTATCAGACTACTATGACTAATGTAAATTCTCACATTACTTTTCAGAGCACTGGAACCTTTGAGTTTGGTAAAATGAGTTCCAGTGCGATATCCTCAGGTCGGCATGAATCTATTCCGTGTGTCATTGTCAAATTTGAAGTGCAACAACATAATCAAACTGAATATCATGACGTGAGACTTGTTTCATAAAAAATAATTTTAACTTATAAACATATATTAATAATAAGATGAAGTAGGAGAAATTATTGGGGCTGACAAACATTTACGTCAATAATTGACAGGACATTTGATGCCACCTCCTCTACACCCCCCCTCCTCACCGGGTCAATAATGACAACTTTCGGGAATCCCCCTAACAAAATTATACCCCCCTCTCCCCGATTTCCCGCATGCATACAAACTTTAACCAAATTTTATGCAGCTGGCTTTCATGTTAAGTATGAAACAAAAAAAAATGTAAATAAAAAAAAAACAACAATAACACAGAATTATCGAGTTGAACAAGGCTACAGCCAAAATTTACAATAATTGTTACAATAGGGCTGAGAGGATGGTTCATCAATTTATTGTGGAAATGATGCTCTCATAAAGTTATCATTTAAAGGGTTAACAACACTTTCACATATACAGACAGTGGCGTAACAAGGTGGGTTTTGTCGGCCTCATGAAAGGGGCGGCTTTTTCTCAACTTTTGGCACGAAAATGGTAGTGGCACCGGGCGCCAGTAATATTAATTACATCACTGCAAGCAGTGCTACCATCGTCTCGAACCCACTTCCCCCGATGTTAAACCTTTTCCACCTCTCGCCCCCCCCCCATCCACTCCCATTTTGTAATTGACATAATAATGCGGCATTAATGTGTTGGTAGTTTATTTATTTATTTTTTTATTTTGCGTAGTTAAAAAACTTACTATGAAAAAAGCAGTAACTTTTAATCTTCTCAAATTTTAATTGGTATTTTAACAAAATGACTTGGTTGAACTTTTTATTGTACAGGTAGATTGTGTTGCTTCATATTTAATTGAAGGCCTGAAAGAGGACACTGAGAGTCTTGTAAGTATTTTAACTCCATGGGAAACTATTCAGATAAATTTATTGTAATATTTTATATAGCAATTTAGAATAGAAATCTTTATTATATGTTTTGAAATAATAGAAATAAAGAAAATACTGACGATTAAACAGAAAAAGCTCCATGTACATTAATGTGCAATCTACAAGTATGAGTAATTCATTTCTACTTTCAGTTTAAAATTCCTGTTGACAAGCAAGTCTGGACATACGATGGTACTATACTAGAAAATACAGCTTATTTGGCAGATTATTTTGATATTACAGAGGATATAGTTAAGACTATTGTTGTGAAAAATTCAGATGAATTGTCACCAACATAACTATACCACAAAAAGGGTATCCCCGAGGGATGTTTTTGTCTGTATTAACTGTCTTTCCCAGATTAAATTGAAAGGGGAAAGCAAAATTTAAATAAAATAAATAAAATGTAATTTTTTGTTACATAGAAATAAAATAATTTTATTTTAAAAGACCAAGTAATAATGTTTATCCTTGAGATAGTATCGACTAAGTTCATTTTTAAAATAAAAAAATTATTGTAAAACAATCAATATTTTAGAGTCTTTAAAACTAGTTATGAACATTTTTTTTATAAAACAATATAAATTTGTATGTCCTTTTTTTTTTAACAATCTGCTGTAATTACAACATGTTATATAATTAGAAGTGTCTCTTAGTAACATCAGTAAGTGCTATGCAGGAGGGTCAGGCCCGTAGTCAGGTCAAAGCAAGCAGGGGGCACCAATATCCAGCAAGGGGGTACCTTCTCAGTTAAGTTACTTTTTCTTTATTTTCCCCTCTTTTTCTTCTTTTTAAGCGGGTTGGGGGGCACTCCACACCTAGTGGGGGGGGGGCACGGCCCCCAGTGCCCCCCTTGGCTACGGGGCTGAGGAGGGTACAGTGTGGGAAGGGCAAACATGGTACATGCTTCATCAAAAGATGAACAAAATCCAAAGAGTGTTTATCAGAATAATTTTCCACAGTTTTTTTTTAAATTCATGTCAAACCCATTTTTAACTTCTAAGCTATTATCAATGTTTACTTTTTATAAATATGATGTCAAACATTTATGTAAACATACAAGTTTTTAATTTTTAACAATTTTCATGTCCATCTTAATCAGAAAATGTGGGGCATTTAAAAAAGAAAAATAAGTTATTGTTTTTCTTTTTTATAAATAGCTTGTTCTTTCAAATTTTAAAATAGATTCTAAGTGATAGTCTGATTGTACAATAAAAATATAATAGAAAAACTTGGACATCTCCAGGACCAGTCCATACTGAACATGGGCGTGATAAGATTAAGACAGCTACAAAAGTAACCTCCCCTGATCTAATTAAAAGGGGCAATAAAGACATTTTTATTCTTGCATAGAAATAGTGACATCTTATTTTAAAAGGATGTGTTGTAATATTTTTTTGCTTGAGATATTACCAACTTTATTTTATTTTATTTAAATTATTTTTTCAATCGATATACTTTTATAGTATACTTAAACTAAGTATTACATTTTTAAGTACAAAACTATTAACTCTTTTATTTTAATGCATTTTTTCCCCACAGAAAAAAAATGCATTCCCAAATTATATTATTAAAAAGTTCAATAATCGAAAAGCTGGCCTTAAATTAGAGTTATCTAACTTGCAGGGAGAAGGCGTGAATGTTGCATGTCTAAGTCATATTTATAGACAATACTATTTAATGGTACAGTGATTTCTGTAAATTATTCGGATAATCCTTCATAATAAAATGACTACAACTTTAAAAATTTACAACATTTTTATATATATATATATATTGTGTGTGTATATATATATATATATATATATATATATATATATATATATATATATATGTTGTTAGACTTCTTATTTACACAAATTTATAAACTTACATTTGTTTGTGCCTATGTATATAAGAAATAATACATCAATAAATTGTTCTCTGGGAGTTATGCCCGGAAACAGTGAGTACATCTTTCCACTCCTTTATTACAAGCAATCATACTTCTTATTCAAATAGTTGTGTCAAGTTTTATTATTGTAAACATTATAAATATGACTTGTATTTCAAATAATCTCAATTTTTTTTTGTTTATTCTGTTCTGTCATTGTGTATGATTCCCCATGTGAGAGACTAACTGTGTTGTTAAATCAATTCGTACCGGTTACTATATGTTGTGACCAGATGAAATTAATTTAAACAAGAAATTTACTTAAATCTATATTAATGAAAGACAACGCCCTCACTAACTGTCTGACTCATGACAAATTCTCCAACTTCCTGTGTAGATAGAAGGCGGAAATTCGGCAGGCTTATGCGTGGAAGTGGTTAAACAGGCTTTATTTAAAAAAGTATACCCGTGACAATCATAGCGGTCGCCAACAATTACATATCTATATCATACTGAAGGCTAAGTATCATGGGAGAACTTTTTTTTTAATTTCCTTAAAACTTCATCTTTTTTTTTTAATTTCAAAATTGTCATTTTTTGTGTACGTATTGTATGCATGTTGTATACGTATTGTATAGAAAAAAAATGACAATTTTGATATAATAAACAAACAAACGATAACAACGTGTATTTTAAAACTGTTGAGATGAAAAGAAAAATAAAATTTAAAAAGGACCAAGGTAAATTTGAATAGGATTTTTAATAATTTGGTTCAGAACTCTTTGTTAACCCAATATTTTAGTCACTCGATATAAATTAAAGAGGACGAGGAGGGGGGATGTCTTAATAAAGATAGTACTAACAATTACAGCTCAGTTCATATAGTAATGATAGTACTAACAATTACAGCTCAGTTCATATAGTAATGATAGTACTAACAATTACAGCACAGTTCATATAGTAATGATAGTACTAACAATTACAGCACAGTTCATATAGTAATGATAGTACTAACAATTACAGCACAGTTCATATAGTAATGATAGTACTAACAATTACAGCTCAGTTCATATAGTAATGATAGTACTAACAATTACAGCACAGTTCATATAGTAATGATAGTACTAACAATTACAGCACAGTTCATATAGTAATGATAGTACTAACAATTACAGCACAGTTCATATAGTAATGATAGTACTAACAATTACAGCACAGTTCATATAGTAATGATAGTACTAACAATTACAGCACAGTTCATATAGTAATGATAGTACTAACAATTACAGCACAGTTCATATAGTAATGATAGTACTAACAATTACATACAAATTATATAGTGAAATGATAGTACTAACAATTACAGCACAGTTCATATAGTAATGATAGTACTAACAATTACAGCACAGTTCATATAGTAATGATAGTACCAACAATTACAGTACAGTTCATATAGTAATGATAGTACTAACAATTACAGCACAGTTCATATAGTAATGATAGTACTAACAATTACAGTACAGTTCATATAGTAATGATAGTACTAACAATTACAGCACAGTTCATATAGTAATGATAGTACTAACAATTATAGCTCAGTTCATATAGTAATGATAGTACTAACAATTACAGCACAGTTCATATAGTAATGATAGTACTAACAATTACAGCACAGTTCATATAGTAATGATAGTACTAACAATTACAGCACAGTTCATATAGTAATGATAGTACTAACAATTACAGCACAGTTCATATAGTAATGATAGTACTAACAATTACAGCACAGTTCATATAGTAATGATAGTACTAACAATTACAGCACAGTTCATATAGTAATGATAGTACTAACAATTACAGCACAGTTCATATAGTAATGATAGTACTAACAATTACAGCACAGTTCATATAGTAATGATAGTACTAACAATTACAGCACAGTTCATATAGTAATGATAGTACTAACAATTACAGCACAGTTCATATAGTAATGATAGTACTAACAATTACAGCACAGTTCATATAGTAATGATAGTACTAACAATTACAGCACAGTTCATATAGTAATGATAGTACTAACAATTATAGCACAGTTCATATAGTAATGATAGTACTAACAATTACAGCACAGTTCATATAGTAATGATAGTACTAACAATTACAGCACAGTTCATATAGTAATGATAGTACTAACAATTACAGCACAGTTCATATAGTAATGATAGTACTAACAATTACAGCACAGTTCATATAGTAATGATAGTACTAACAATTACAGCACAGTTCATATAGTAATGATAGTACTAACAATTACAGCTCAGTTCATATAGTAATGATAGTACTAACAATTACAGCACAGTTCATATAGTAATGATAGTATTAACAATTACAGCACAGTTCATATAGTAATGATAGTATTAACAATTACAGCACAGTTCATATAGTAATGATAGTACTAACAATTACAGCACAGTTCATATAGTAATGATAGTACTAACAATTACAGCACAGTTCATATAGTAATGATAGTAATAACAATTACAGCACAGTTTATATAGTAATGATAGTACTAACAATTACAGCACAGTTCATATAGTAATGATAGTACTAACAATTACAGCACAGTTCATATAGTAATGATAGTACTAACAATTACAGCACAGTTCATATAGTAATGATAGTACTAATAATTACAGGACAGTTTATAAAGATATATCACATATTCGAATAACACACAGCTAAATAATCCCTAGTCACCTGTTTTGAGAATGAAATGTATGCTCGTTTAAAACTGTGTGATGGCTAACTTCACTGTTTGTATTATATTAGTGAAAACTCCAGTTACATAGATAAACAAATTTGGGTATGAACGACTCTTGGGAAATATTGTTAAGTTTCAACGAACAATTCTACCTTTAACTGTTACGTAATAATTTCATGTTAACTTTATTTTGAACCGCCCAACGTCTAGTTGTTGAAGGCATGTAAGGGTAATGCAAGGAAAGTTTTGCAGCTCTTTGTGATATTCCCTACAGACTTTCATTACATAGTTCGATCAAGTTGTTCGTATATTTTAATTAATTTTAATATGAATGTATTTTAGAGTCTTTTAAAGTACTCCCATTTACATGTCTAACGAACTTAGTACCTTCGATAAAAAAGTGTTCGAGTAAAGAATCGTTTCCTTTCCTGTAGATGGCGGCTTTCATTTCCACATTCTCTGTGTTACACGGCCATATCAGTCTATATCTCGATATACAAAGGAACATTGTGTCTTAAGTGCTGAATGACTGGGATAGGTTTAAGGTGTGGACTGATGACGGTGCAAAGTCCTCTATCATGCTCTGATGAGTCTGGCGTGGTTTGCTGCCTTCGTGTTCCCCAGGAAGTTGTTCACCACCTGCACAAACGATTTCCAGGCGGCGCACTCAAGCGTGTTCATGAAGTTTTTGGAACTCTGTGTCCTTTACGAGCTGCCGTATCTGTGGGCCGTCAAAAAATGCCGGCCTTCCGCTTCTCAATGGTCAGTTGAGGAAATGCTCGGCACATGTAGTTGAAGCGCCTCCCATCCTTGTTCAGAGCGCGCGTAAACTGTTTCATTAACCCAAGCTTCATGTGCAGCGGTGGGATCAATATCTTCTCTCGGTCAACAAGAGGTTTGTTTATGATGTTTCTCGCCCCAGGTACCAACTGCTCTCGCGCCGGCCACTCTTTCTTTACATAGTGCTGGGCTCTGTCGCGACTGTCCCACATACATATAAAGCATGGGTACTTCGTGAACCCGCACTGCTGACCAAGTAGAAAGTTCACCATCTTCAAGTCGACGCAGATGATCCATTGGTGCTGCTCATATTTGATTTTGTCGAGCACATACTTCACTGCTTCATACTTCTCTTCAAGAGTTGTAGAGTGCACAAGAGGGATTGAGGCGAAATGGCTCCCGTTGTGGAGAAGTACACACTTCAAAGAACGCTTGCAGCTGTCAATGAAGAGTCGCCAATCTCTCGGATCGTATTGTGGACCGCCGAGTTTATCAAGAAGACCAGCGACATCTCGGCAGTACACAAGGTCTTCCTTCTGGCAGAATCAGTCTCATGCATTCTACGGAAGAAAATGATACGCGCGTCCTTGCCAAGTAGATTTTTCTCTTTGAGTCTGGAGGCCAACAGCTCGGATGAATTATTCGACAAGCTGAGTTCCAGAACCAGATCATTAAGCTCACATTGTGAGAACGGCTGCGGACCATCTTGTGATTCATAATCCTCTTCTGTATCTCCTCCCTCGTTTAAAGTGGTGGCCTCATCGTCGCTGTCAGGAAGATCTCTGAACGCTGGTACAGGAATTTCTTCGCAGTGAGCAGCTGGACGACGGGCAGATGGAAGGTCGGGGTACTGGAGGCTGCCCAATCTAGTGCTGGTGCATTAAATAATCAAGTGAAAATCCAGATTGATAATTTATAAATAAAATATAATTATCTCTGTTTTTATAATTGTGATTATTTTGCTGCTAATTTTTATGCAGCTAATTTAGAGAAATGATTGAACTCATAACCCCTGATATTAGAATACGTATAACCCTTCAGACTGTATCTCAAGAAGTTGACCTGACCGAGCAAAATCAATGTGATATTCGGACCCAGAACACCAAAATTAGTCTAAATCAATTGAAAACCCCCTGACGATTTTTTGGCTGTTGCCCAGTGTTATAGATGTTCTATACTCATTGTTTTGTCTTTCTCGAGAAAATGTATTCCAAATTCCCAATGGCTGCAAATAGCCAAATACGTGTGTTATGAAAACGACGGGAATTTCCGTAATTATTTACCTCTTATGAGCATGTATGTTAGACTAACAGATGTTAGTAGTTGTTCGTAGTTTTTCATAGTGAGGCATAATTTATCATTGTTATTGTTGTATCATATCACAACGATTTGTTTAATTTTAATTTTTTTTAATGAAATAAAATAAATAAGAGGACAATAATTATCGTACCGGAATGTAAAACGGGAAATTCAGTTTACTCGACAACAAAGACATTGTTTAAGTGCATTTTTGTGTTGGTCTAATTCTAATTATACAGCTATCAGATATCGAGGTTAGTTTCGTATTTATTTCAGGATGTTATGAAATTTAAATGCCCTATGTTTAGGACTCGTTTACTGATTATAGCAACAAAGTTTAGCATTTTAGACCCCCCCCCCTTCCCCCATTAACAAGTGCCGAACTCTTCGGTTAACCTCCGGTAGAAAATTACTTCGGTTTTACCCCCTCCCACACCCACCCCCTCCCCGGGTTATAATACAATCTTATGAAAAAGAAGAACTGATTTCTTAAATTTAACGTTAAATAACAATCTTCTTCATACTCTGTCATAAATTGAAATAAGTGAAATCTAATTTTTTCTAATATATCAAAATAAACTAATCTGCGTCTAGTCTCTTTCCCTATATTATGGATAATAGCACAAAAACTGGAATCCACCTCTAGCCCTTAAATATTATATAGCAGTATACGGCTCTTCAGTTAGCTGCTTGTGGTTCCCCACAATGCAGAACCTAGGGGCTTGGAGGTCCGGGGGGCTTGGCCTCTTGAGGTGGGGGGAGGGCCTGCATTTTGACATTTGACACCATGACAAGAGATAATGTACATAGTATTTAATGTAAAAAAAAATTGCCCCCCCCCGCCTCATGCTGGGGCCCGGGGAGACATTCGAATTTGGGACACACCCCTACCCCGTCCCTAGGTACACCTCTGGTTCCCCATGAGCAAGTTCTATTTTTATTATTTAATTACTTTTATTTAATTAATTCTTTTTTTATAAAATGACTTTTGAATGGCTTAAACTCTATAACAAAATACACATAGCGACCTCATGTTATTGGATATTTATATGTGATGCAGCTGGCTTGATTTACTGATTTTTATATCGGTTATTGATTTTTACAAGTATCAGGCCCTATGTGTTGTACAAAAAGCTTAACTAATGTAGTGCCCACTGGTGCATGGTAATTATGTGTAGTACAAAATGTAAACAAAGCCTAGTTAACATCGCGTTCACTGGTGCATGCCGATTGAATTATGTGCACCCTAAACACATACAAAGCCAAGTAAGCATAGCCCAATATACAACAGGACTAGATTGAAATGGTACATGACGATATCACCATAGCCACATTTATGAAGAACTCAATGGTACATGACGATATCACCATAGCCACATTTATGAAGAACTCAATGGTACATGATGATATCACCATAGCCACATTTATGAAGAATTAGTGAACAACAAAAAAAACAACATAAAAATAGATTTAAAAAAAAATGGCACAGAGAACACTGAAGAGTCGGATCTGGCTGACATTTTCCTTACTGTTTTCCAAACTTTCGACATCTGTGTACCCCGTAGATTTATATGGTGTTAGCCTACCCCCATTTTATTTTTTGTAATGATGTGTACCCCTAGTAAAAAACAAACAAACCTTGTGGATATATTATTTTTAAGGTCATGATTCCCCCCCCCCCTTTCATTGTTTTCGCTTTAGCCGTGTATGTTTGTTTACCCAATGTTTTTAGCCCAGTACAGCGCGTCCTCCCCCCCCCCCTCCCCGCTGGGCCAAACCACACTTTGGGAAACACTGGCCTAATCTATATAATTGTTCTATTTTATCTATCTATCTATCTATCTATCTATCTATCTATCTATCTATCTATCTATCTATCTATCTATCTATCTATCTATCTATCTATATCTATATCTATATATATATATATATATATATATACATATATATATATATAGACAGTTATCTTAAAAGCTATGGAGAATAAAAAAAATATGTTTATAATTTATAATACTAAAGATGATGGCGTCTCAGAAAGTGATACCAAGTCAAGCTGAAGCTGATCCTCTTTGGGATGTCAATTTCACGGTCAAACCTCAACCTCACAAGACTAAAACTTTGATGGTGAGCACTCTTAAATTTGGAATTAGAAAAATGTTTGTATTCAACTGTACTGTACGGTAATATGGTGTATTGTACAATAATATACTTGTATGATACGGTAATATGGTGTATTGCACAGTAATATACTGTATGATACGGTAATAAGTTGTATTCTACAGCAATATACTGTATGATACGGTAATATGTTATATTATACAGTAATATACTGTATGATACGGTAATATGTTGTATTCTACAGTATTATACTGTATGATACTGTAATATAGTGTGTATTCTACAGTAATATACTTATGATACGCTGATATTGTGTGTTGTGCAGTATTATACTGTATGATACGGTAATATGGTGTATTCTACAGTAATATACTGTATGATACGGTAATATGGTTTATTCTACAGTAATATACTGTATGATACGGTAATATGGTGTATTCTACAGTAATATACTGTATGATACGGTAATATGGTGTATTCTACAGTAATATACTGTATGATACGGTAATATGGTTTATTCTACAGTAATATACTGTATGATACGGTAATATGGTTTATTCTACAGCAATATACTGTATCGCACGCTGGGTCTTCTAAACATAATTACGGTTCCCCCCCCCCCTGCATCAACCAATTGAAGAATGGCATACCACTGTTCATTTAGGACAGTCTTTAATTTTAAGGGGTCTCCTTTACCAATTGCCCTGACAAACCCATCAGTTAATACGGCCTTGAATTTATTTTGTGTTGAACTCTGTTGTACTCACTAATATTAAGGAGTTAAAGAAAGGGGGAGAATGGTTTTTTTTTTAAAAAAAGTAAATCGTTTCACCGAAGGGGTGTGTGAAGTCCCTGCAAAGATGAGATGCAATCTCTTAGATTCTATAAACCACCAATGGGACGATTTGTATGGTGCCCTCCTTGTTTCCTAGCCAAAGCCTTTAGTGCAATGGTTTTGGAGGCACCATGGGATATGTACGGAAACTTTAGCCAAGACCTTAAATATTCATTGATCCTCACCGGAGATCGAATCAGGGACCCTCCTATTGACAGTCGAGCGCTTTACCACATGACTCACATCCGTTCACCGAAGGGGTAATGCCAGCCTTCTTTTGTCCCTTATGACTGGAATGGTGCTGGTGGGGGGGATTTAATACATCTACATCTATTTGTCTGTAGCTTTTTTTTTGCAAGCATTCCCAATCTCAGAGCTGTTCTCTGTTGTTGCATTTTTTTTTTGGAAGGAGGAATGGGAAAGGGGGGCCCATATATTGGCTATTAGATGTATATGGAGGCCCTTATATTACTGGACTGAATATGAGTTTGTATTGTAAAGGGCCCTTTAATGATCAGCGGCCCTATGCAGTCTCAATGCAACAAGGACACCTCTGCCTACACATACTAGTAGTATTACTACACACTCTAATTACACCTAGTAAAGCCCTAAATGTATATGTATTTTCAATAGTTAAGGACATTATTCAATAATTTATTGTGCGCTGTGCTGTTTGTAGAAATCTCATAACACGCAGGCATACCTTAATACCTAATGGGCACTTGTTAAGTGGTCCCACGAGAATACGGTCCTATTCAATATATTCTGAGCGGTTTTTTAGGTGCCCATACACCGTTTTGCCCGGTGTATGGGCATTTAAAGCCGTTAAGATCGGGTCTGACTCAAAGAGTTAAGAGCCCATTTGCAGAAACTAGCATAGAACGTTTCTAGAACGTTACCTTTACCAGCTTTTCACACTCCAAAAAAAAAAGGTTTTATAAATGTTGACGTAAAGCCTTATAAGTGAAGTTTTAATACTTGAGTATTAATATAAGTACTAGATGTCCCCTTGCAAAACGTTTGCATATAGTTAGTTATATTCCCTTAGGCTTGATAGGTAGGCTAGGTAAATTTGGATTTCGGGCAGATCCGATTTTTTCATGATTGTATTTTAAACTGGACTGCTGTTGTATTAATTCTTAACTTTCGATTAAACGCAGAACCCAAAATCGCTAATATTTTATTAGATACATGTATCATTCCCACCCATCACGTGAAGTTTAACAACCATTTATTTCGTTGGAATTTGCGTGCATACACACATAATTCAAATGTTCTAAATGTGTCTAATTTAATTTGTTTATTATGTCATCATAGGTGGAATGTCAAGCCAACTATAAAATTACTGCACTTAAGGAAGAACATGAAAAAAAAGTTAGTTATTTACTAATTGTTACATTAATTATAATACGATCTCTGAAGTCGCATGATGAGAAGATTGAAGTCACATGATGAGAAGATTGAAGTTACATGATGAGAAGATTGATTTATTTTGGTGTGGAAGACAAATGATTGCTAAATACAAATACTTTTGACAGACTTAGTATACTAAGTAACATTATTTAAAATTCCACTGAACAAGGACTAATTTAAATAAAATTTGATGCTCCTTTATTCATTTACAGTTAATTATTTCGCCTTCTAAGGCTTACTGTGAAATGAATCTATGTTAAAATTCCGTCATTCTTTATCTGTGTATTAATATCTTAGACTTACACACTGAATCCTATTCAATATATTACAACTAAATCCAATAATAAAACGGGTCGTGCCTTTTGCATGCTCACGAATTTCCCACTCTGCTATTTTGCCAAACAAATTTCGAAATGATCTTTTCAAATGTTATTTCAGTTTGAGATTCAAGCAAACGATCAAGTTTGGTATTTCAAGGGTGCACGACTAAAAGACGACGTCACACTGATGTCATTTATGGAGCAGGACTCAAAGGATGAAATAACTGTTGAAAATGCAAATCTTTAGATTTCTGATTAATGTGTTATCTTTTTTCATTTGTTGCATAACTGTCCACAGTGGTATAGCTGTACATCAGAAAATTTTGTTAATAAAAAAAAAACATTCAATTTGTTTTTACTTTTTCTGTTCCATATTTAATCGCGGTATGTTGAGCTAATGAGAACTAGCGATGTTCTTATGGTGGTTTCATTTCTACATCATTCAAAAAGCTTTATACAAAAATGAACTTTAGAAAAAAAAACTTTTTAAAAAAAAACAATAACAGACAATCTCTATTATTAATACCCTCACAATTTAATTAGTTAATAAAGTTAAATCATTCATATATATTATATATATATATATATATATATATATATATATATATATATATATATATATATATATATGTATATGTATGTATGAACAATTACATTTTCTGTTTTTTTTTGCACTATTTAATATAATTGTATCAATCTATCTATTATTCTATATAAGACCATAAATAAACGCGAATATTTTATCCTATTATAAACACAACTAAAATGTTATAAGCTTCGTACTTCTACATTGTGTTCATTCATGAACTCTAAAATATTAAAATCGTCATGATAGACAAATGTGAGCCTTCTCATTGAATTAGATCAGGTATAAAGTCGAGATACAACATTTCTGGACATGCAAACTCTAAAAAAAGTGAAATAACTTAAAAAGATTAAAGAGATATGTTTAACAGATAAAATTTTAAATATGTAGCTAATGTAAAATTTCTTAATTTTCGGATAATCCCAAAAGGTTATGATTTCGGATAATCCCAAAAGCTTATGACTTCTGCAATCAGTTCCTGAAAAAAAGCAGGAGTAATACCTTATATTGGGGAATGCCCTGATGCGGCTATTGTGTGGGTTTTATACGGCACTCCGAAAGCCAGTGTTTCTATTATTTAATAATCTGAGTTCGGTATATTTTAATAATACGACGGTGGTGCAGCTCACAGTCCAGGTATTATAATATCTAATCTGTGATGCGTCCCACTGTCTAGGTATTATAATTTCTAATCTCTGATGCGGCGCACTGTCTGGGTATCATAATATCTAATCTGTGATGCGGCCCTTTAAAGTATAGTTTACTGTATGAATAACTGGAGTGCTGCTCTCATCAACGTCGTGCATGACTAACGGCACCGTGTGTATAATTTTTTTTTACAGAAATCGGCAAAATCCGTAATTAGCTGTACATCCTGTGGAAGATTATAACAAACTTTATTTAGAAACGTCTCTGTGAAACAAAAATTATAGGTTTTGTTTGATTCTTTTAATGAACAGTAAATTACACTGCAACAATTTTGACCGAATTGGGAAAAATTTGAAGAATCGTTTAGGTACTGTTATTGTTACTATATAATACTTAACCAATATTGTAAACTTAATTATTATTATTTTTAATTTGAAGCTGATAATTTATTCACAAATACCCCCTATTGCATTTTGTATATATGAACATTGACTGTTTATGTTTTATATAGCGTTAAATCTATACACATTCAGCCAACCCACCAATATCCATTATAAAAAATATATATATTTTAGTATTATTAGTTAAAGTAAAAGTAATGTTCGTATCGCCCTTAATAGCCATCACTTGCAGTTGAAGCAGGCACGTAGAGTGCGGGGGGGGGGGGAGGCTCCCGGTCCCCTCCTGCGTGTTGTCTGGCCCCCATCTACTTGTTTTCTCTATTTGTAAAATTTATTTCCTGCCCCCCCCCCCCTCTTGCCATTGCCTGGCCGTCCTACATTATTATTAGAGTTATATTACAAAACTCAGGATTCCCCTCCTTCATATTATGTAATTAATCGTGACCTTTAAGAATGGCAACCGTTGCATGCCCCGTGACGTAGATAGGCCCCGTGATGGCAGCGTTTACGAAACAATATATAGGCTACGGTGAGGGTTCGAGGCCCGTGTTGGGCATTCACCCTATGCCACGCGCATTCATCAATACTGCTAAGGCCGTCTATCATATAACAAAGACACTCCCACCCATCAACTGACAGCCATCTTTGAAGAAAAGTGCCCAATACGTTTATTTTTATTATTCACAATAGATAATGATAAATTAATAGCGTTTTAAAAACAAACATTGACTAAATACTATTGCATGATGCAATGATATATGAACAGCATCATTCACTTGTATCTGAGTGTTGTTGTTTTTTTGTTGTTTTTTTTTGCTTTAGGTTCATTAAACAAATGAATATTCCAATCCCTCAAATTGCGGAAACTGATCCTTGCAGCATCATAACATTTGTAATCAATCCAAACGAAAATGAATCTCTTACTATTGAGGTAAGCCATAGAGAAATTTAAGTACTCACTGTATTCAATATTCTTGATTTATTCATTAATATATTTTTTTTTATCAGGACTGGACTTATTGATAATCGACATACTATTTTTAGACCCCATTATACACGTATAGTTTAGTCATCATTTCATTGGCAAGGCTTTTTATTTTAAATAACATTTGCAGCGATAGTTTGGTCATTTACATTCTGTCAACCATTGCTGTCAAATCTGATATCGTGCCATCATGAAGTTATCAACTGTGCGACATTATTTCTAACGAATTATTATTATTATCAAGCATTCTAAAGGATGAGGGCGGATTGCCAAACGATGTCAATCGTTAGTGCGAACCACGGGAATAGTGTTCACTGTAGTGCTCAGGTCCTGGTGAAAGTCCTCAAGTCCACCCAGCTTTAAATGTGAACACGACTTTAGCTGGGGGGGGGGGGATAAAAGCTGTTGAGATTTGTGCTGGCCAAACATTCTCTTATTACGCCGTGGCTACTGAAACAGATGAACTCTACACTTCATCTCTTCAGATGGCCATGTAACTATACACTTCATATCTACACTTTAACTCTTCAGATGGCCCTGTAACTCTACACTTCATCTCTACACTTCATCTCTTCAGATGGCCCTGTAACTCTAACTTCATCTCTACACTTCATCTCTTCAGATGGCCCTGTAACTCTAACTTCATCTCTACACTTCATCTCTTCAGATGGCCCTGTAACTCTACACTTCATCTCTACGCTTCATCTCTTCAGATGGCCCTGTAACTCTACACTTCTTCTCTACACTTCATCTCTTCAAATGGCCCTGTAACTCTAACTTCATCTCTACACTTCATCTCTTCAGATGGCCCTGTAACTCTACACTTCATCACTTCAGATGGCCATGTAACTCTACACTTCATCACTTCAGATGGCCCTGTAACTCTACACTTCATCACTTCAGATGGCCATGTAACTCTACACTTCATCACTTCAGATGGCCCTGTAACTCTACACTTCATCTCTTCAGATGACCATGTAACTCTACACTTCATCACTTCAGATGGCCATGTAACTCTACACTTCATCTCTTCAGATGGTCATGTAACTCTACACTTCATCTCTTCAGATGGTCATGTAGCTCTACACTTCATCTCTTCAGATGGCCCTGTAACTCTACACTTCATCTCTTCAGATGGCCCTGTAACTCTACACTTCATCACTTCAGATGGCCCTGTAACTCTACACTTCATCACTTCAGATGGCCCTGTAACTCTACACTTCATCACTTCAGATGGCCCTGTAACTCTACACTTCATCACTTCAGATGGCCATGTAACTCTACACTTCATCTCTTCAGATGGCCATGTAACTTTACACTTCATCTCTTCAGATGGTCATGTAACTCTACACTTCATCTCTTCAGATGGCCCTGTAACTCTACACTTCATCTCTTCAGATGGCCCTGTAACTCTACACTTCATCTCTTCAGATGGCCCTGTAAGGGCTAATAAAAATTTATTTATTCTAACGGATATACTGATTTTTTTCACAAGTTCTCGTAAGGCAACATCAAAGACATGATAAAAGTATTTTTTCATAGCCTTAGGGTTCTCTGAAACCCAATACGGCTTTGATAATTTGTGTTTGGCCAGAGCCGTTCTTATGGGCAGTAAACAAGATAAAATTCTAAAGCCCTCATGGCCAAAGGACAAGGTACCAGTTCCAATCAAATCCGATAAGTGCGACATCTTACAGTTTTCATTGTTTTTATAATTACTCTCACTCCACACGATTTCACAGTTCACCAAGAAGAGTCGTGCTGACATTAAATAAGGGCTCTAGGAAAAAGGTACATTTGTCGGCCCTTTGCAAAAAAAGCTGTTAGTGTCACCGATTGCCTTTAAAATTCTACGAAAACCTGGGCTCCATTCTGAGATCCTCCCAAATTTTAAATCATTTTAGCCCCAATTATCATTACAAGTGCGTGACAAAATGAAAATTCCGACACCATTAGATTTGGTGCGCCTAGATACCACATAGTTTGCTTTTACTTATGAATGGCTTTGCACCAAGTAATCATTGGGTTAAAAATACAACATCCATTTTATATACAACACCCGTTTAAAATGCAACATCCATTTAATATACAACACCCGTTTAAAATACAACATCCGTTTAATTATACAACACCCGTTTAAAATACAACATCCATTTAAAATATTCAACACCCGTTTAAAGTACAACATCCATTTAGAATATACAACACCCGTTTAAAGTACAACATTCATTTAGAATATACAACACCCGTTTTTCTATTTTTTGTCGTTTGTTTTTGTTAGTTTTTTTTTTCAATGTTCTATGCACAGTTAAGGTTTCTAATGAAAAAAAATGGTTTATTATAAACATATTTCAGGACATAATCGTTGCATTTTTTCGCTTGGGTCCATAAAGAAGCTTAGTAAACTCACGTCATTCAGATGTAGATCTATTTTTCCTCAACTATTCTCATTTAAAACCATTTTTGATGACAAAAAATACGAAGCTTATATAGTGTTTTTTTTTTCCAAATTCATTTAAATCGAGTCATTGTTTTACCCTAGTGAGTTTGTTTGTTAGACCGAACATTATTTTTTTTTATAAAATTTCCATTTATTCGGATTTTAATTTATATATCTCCATTTTTAACATAACAGGTGGACTGCTTGACAAATATTCTTATTAAAGAGATCAAAGAAGAAAACGCTGAACTGGTTGGTCACGTAGTATTTTTTTTTCACATTTCATAAAACTAAATCCATTGAAACTTTCAAGGCGACAAATTTGTTTCGTAAATTTACCTCAATATAACTGGCACAAGTTAAAATCAATATAACTGGCCTAAATTAAAACCAATATAACTGGCCTAAATTAAAACCAATATAACTGGCCTAAATTAAAACCAATATAACTGGCCTAAATTAAAACCAATATAACTGGCCTAAATTAAAACCATTATAACTGGCCTAAATTAAAACCAATATAACTGGCCTAAATTAAAATCAATATAACTGGCCTAAATTAAAACCAATATAACTGGCCTAAATTAAAACCAATATAACTGGCAAAAATTAAAAGCAATATAACTGGCCTAAATTAAAACCAATACAACTGGCCTAAATTAAAACCAATATAACTGGCCTAAATTAAAATCAATATAACTGGCCTAAATTAAAACCAATATAACTGGCCTAAATTAAATCCAATATAACTGGCATAAATTAAAACCAATATAACTGGCCTAAATTAAAATCAATATAACTGGCCTAAATTAAAACCAATATAACTGGCATAAATTAAAACCAATATAACTGGCATAAATTAAAACCAATATAACTGGCCTAAATTAAAACCAATACAACTGGCATAAATTAAAACCAATATAACTGGCCTAAATTAAAACCAATATAACTGGCATAAATTAAAACCAATATAACTGGCCTAAATTAAAATCAATATAACTGGCCTAAATTAAAACCAATATAACTGGCCTAAATTAAAATCAATATAACTGGCCTAAATTAAAACCAATATAACTGGCCTAAATTAAAACCAATTTAACTGGCCTAAATTAAAACCAATTCGATCCCCAAGTGACGAAAAAATATTGCGTTCCTTTGAATAGACAGATAACGGAAATATAAAATAATTAGTATGCAAATTTAGACAGATAACGGGAAAATAGAATAATTAGTATGCAAATTTAGACAGATACCGGGAAAATAGAATAATTAGTATGCAAATTTAGACAGATAACGGGAAAATAGAATAATTAGTATGCAAATTTAGACAGATACCGGGAAAATAGAATAATTAGTATGCAAATTTAGACAGATACCGGGAAAATAGAATAATTAGTATGCAAATTTAGACAGATATCGGGAAAATAGAATAATTAGTATGCAACTGTTTGTTGTTGTTTTTGTGGCTCTATAAATGTCGGAGCAGCCCAGGGCAAACAGCAGGAGCGTCCGCCGTTAAATCCGCCCCTGCTCTTAAGAGGACCCTCGTATTATGCTTGGATAGTAACGCAAGTGGTACAGTGGCGTCACTAGGGGGTGCGGGGGGTGCGGACCGCACCAGGTGACACCCTCACAAGGGGTGACACCAAAATGCAAAATATCTAGTTTTAGGCCTATATTCTTATTTTGTAATTTAAAATAATTCAAAGCCGTATTTAATTTTTAAAAATTAATAAAAATATCTCCGATTATTAACAGCAAATGACTTTATAAGGCTTCGAAAAAAAATAATGCCAAATATAAAAATATTTCCGATTATTAACAGACACTGCGTACTTTTTATTATTAATTATTTTAATGAAATTATTGGTATACTTGCACTGACCTATAGATATCAATTATTTATTCTTCTATTGTCGTTGTAAATTTATTTATAAATTTTGCTAAGAATGCTGTATGTCTATGGGGTGTCATGAGAGGGGTGACACCATGAGTTACCGCACCGGGTGACACCAACCCTAGTGACGCCACTGAAGTGGTAAATGATAGTCTCCAGATGATATCAGAGGCGGCCGTAGCAATGTGGTTATTGCGAAGGCCCAGTGTGAGTGTCTGATTCAAGGCCCTAAAATGTATCTGTTGGCTACATTAGTACATATCGTAATTACAAAAAAAAAATCCTATCGCGGGGCTAGGGGTTGATTGCTAATGTCGCCAACAGGTAAGGCCGCACCGGCATATATTCTGTAAAGAGTCGAGCCCTTTAAGTCCGTTGGATAGCATGATGGACCATGGTGAAATAGTGGGTTCTGTGCTGAGAAGGCCCCTTTTACTGACACTGCTTCAGAGTCTTGAACTGCTGGTAGGGCCCTGACAATTTCTATTTAGAGAGGCCCCCCTTCCCCAAAACTGCCAGTTCTTTAGTAGCAGATTATTTATAGCGATGGGGGTCCTAAAATAGAAACTAGGTTCCTAACAGGATTTTGTGTTTCTCTTCCGCCAGTCTGTTGTGTACTAATGATTTTTAATTACTTTGTATTAATAATTTTTACACTGGTAAATTGTTAGCGATTGCTGATTTTAATTCATGTCCATTTTCCCGTGTTTTTATTATATTTATTGTTAGTGCAGAGTATTGTTATTCATTATTTTTTCAATTTATTACTACTTATTATCAGGCCCGTAGCGTGCGGGGGCCAGGGGGCCGGGCCCCCCTGCGTTTTATCTGCCCCCTCTGCTTATTTGTTCTACTTAGTAAAATGTATTACCTGCCCCCCCCCCCCCGCTATTGCCTGGCCCCTGGTGTAGAATTTTCACGCTACGGGGCTGCTTATTATTGCACAGGTATTTATTTTATTATTCAATCTCATCGCGTTCATATTTCAGTTTCATATACCAGCAGAACGTCAGATTTGGAAGTATGCTGGTAATGTACTGAGCAATGACAGAAGCCTGAGGTCATATAATATAGAGCCACCAGACAATGTTTACACGGAAATAATTGTTACAGAATCAGCTACTTGAATGTCACAGAAAGAAAATAACTGTGACTTTGATATTATTGTGACATATTTTTATGAACATCGTTCGGGTCATTCAAGATGCAATTCCTATTAAATAACAACAGGTTATATATGATTGTGTTACTTAGTATTGATTTTTTGTATGATATTCTTTCGCAACAATGATTTTCAAGAAATAAAATTGACACAAATTTTGACAGTCATAACCAGTCCAAGCAAATATTGTCCATTAATTAGGTGTTTTCAGTCGTGTGTGTGTGGAGTGAGGGCTACTAGAACAAATGCCTACCTTCCCTGCACCTGAGAATTGTCCAGCGAAATAAACGTTTTAATATGGTATACAGCCTGAAGCTCGCCCCCTCCCTCTTATATGACAGACGTATCCCCCCCCCCACATGTACTCAGCCGTACCCATAATACCCAATTCGGTGCACGTAATTTCTTTTTTTTTTTTGGTTCAGTGGCCTCGCATGGACATTTTGGCATCAAGACGGCTTAACAATGTCCACACGACCCCTTCTCAAAAACTGAACAGAAAAATTTCGTCTCCTCCACGTTCTAGTCCTTGCATTGTTTTAATTTTTTTATTCACCTCCTACCCCCATGGCCGGATTGAAAGATAGACAGACTAGGCCATGGCCCCCAAAAATAAGGAGCCCTTAAATGTTGGGTAGCATAAAAAAGTAAAAAAAAACAACACTTAAGAAACACTGCAAGTTTGATTTGATGGGCTCTAAAAAATCAAGTCTCAGCCCGCAGAGAGTTCAGAGAGAGAGAGAGAGAGAGAGAGAGAGAGAGAGAGAGAGAGTTCAAAGAGAGAGAGAGAGAGAGAGAGAGAGAGAGAGAGAGAGAGAGAGAGAGAGAGAGAGAGAGAGAGAGAGAGAGTTCAAAGAGACAGAGAGAGACCCAAATATACCCGGCGCCACTTTATGCTATAAAGTAGGTCAGTATTCGTGTCGAGTCGATCCCCAGGTGGCGAAAAAATATTGCGATCCTTTGAATAGGCAGACACCGGGAAAATAGAATATATTTTTGGCCTAGGGCCCCCAAAATTGTAAATCTGGCTCTGACAACCTCCTCCGTAAAGTGATACCAGGTATATGAAGCTAACTGCCTTTCCATCCCTCCCTCTGATACACCTCTGTTTGGGTTCATTTTAGCAGGTTCTAGAGACAAACATGATATAACTGTCAGATTGTTTGAACTATTCGAATACACGTGGTAAAATCGTGCAAGAGAAGTGCAGAGGTTTGCCATCCAAAATTACGTAATTAATAGCCCATAAAGGAATATTTTTTAAAAAAATAAACAACTAATTTTACTGTTATTAATCTGAGATTAAAAAAAAATAAAGTATAGAAATGAAAGAAGAAAATGAGAGTATACTCCACAAGTATAATCTTAAGAGGGGTGTAAAAAGATGTTTTGATAAAATGATGTGCTGATATGTAAACAGATGTTTTGATGAAATGATGTGCTGAGATGTAAAAAGATGTTTTGATGAAATGATGTGCATAGATGTGAAAAGATGTTTTGATGAAATGATGAGCTGAGATGTAAAAAGATGTTTTGATGAAATGATGTGCATAGATGTGAAAAGATGTTTTAATGAAATAATGTGCTGAGATGTAAAAAGATGTTTTGGTGAAATGATGAGCTGAGATGTAAAAAGATGTTTTGATGAAATGATGTGCATAGATGTGAAAAGATGTTTTGATGAAATGATGAGCTGAGATGTGAAAAGATGTTTTGATGAAATGATGAGCTGAGATGTGAAAAGATGTTTTGATGAAATGATGAGCTGAGATGTGAAAAGATGTTTTGATGAAATGATGAGCTGAGATGTAAAAAGATGTTTTGATGAAATAATGTGCTGAGATGTGAAAAAAAATAAGTTTACAGCCCACACCAAAATTGCACAATTAATTTTAAAATATGTGTATTGAAATAAATCATGAAAAATAGACCGATAGTTGGGCATACAAACTTACATAGATACAGACAGACAGAAAGATTGACTTATATAGATAAGTAGGTCGATAGACAAACAGATCAATAGATAGACAGTTAGATAGGCAAAATAAATGCATATTTAAATAAGAATGAACAAATAATTCTTAGGCTCACAATACAAAGGAATAGGTTTATCTGTTTTGTATGTAAATAGCAGTTTTAAAAAAAAACTCTTTCCTCTCCCATATTTTCAACAAATATATTACCAAAGATTTTAAACAATAAGTCATTTTTTATTGATCAGTGTGTTAGTGTTTTAAAAACATAAGACATACAAATGATTGGATGGATGGTTGGACTTGCTGACATTTTTTCCAATCATAGACAGTTCAGTACTTTAAATGAAATACCGACATGGGCTTTAGTAAACTTTAAAAATGATATTTTGAAACTTAAATATAACATAAAACTACTTTGGAAATCATTATTACATAAGTGTCTCTCAATTTTTTTTTAATGATACACCTCACATTTTAAATTATTTTTACAATCATTAAATGTTATACTTTTACTGAATATATTATGAAACAAATACACATAAAAGAGTGGTGCTCATGCACAGAGAAACACAATTTAACAGTACATATTTTGTTTTATACTCAAATTATTCTTTAGTGTCATTATTTATGCAATGGTGAAAGATTCAACTCACTTTAAACAAAATAATAACAAAATCATACACTATTTTAGAAAAAATCACAAGTACCGATTACATGCAGCAGTCATTCGAAAAATATACAAAATAATAAAAGACTTCGAATGAACTTTCTGAAATTTTTTTTTTTAACAGTGGCTGTGTAGAAAAACTTTGAATGAACTTTTTCAATTTTGTTTTTAATCAGTGGCTATAATTTAAACAAGATAATAACAAAAACCACTTACTGTTTTAAAAAAAAACAACAGCACATGTATCAATGACATGATGAAGTCATTTAGAAGAATTACAAATTATTTTTCACTATTTATATTTTTAAAAAGCAGTGAAGTGGCCGTGTAGAAAAACTGAATTTAGTAACTAAAATTCTTTTTAATCAGTGGCTGTATGGTAGGTTCTAGAGACAGCAAGGTTTAAATAGACAACATAATGTTATGGTTTGCAGACTCCTCTTTATGTTCATATGATTACCTAGCGCAGAGGTTACCAAGGTGTAGCTTTGGATTTTTAAGTTATCAACTAATTTGTTGTTGGTCACAAAAAATTAAATAATTACTAAATGTGCGATATCTGTCTGCATAAGTACTTCATTTTTTAAAGCAAATTCTTTACATCATAATTAAGAGCAAGCATACCAAAATGTTATTTAGTTCTGGGGAAACAAATTATGGTTTCATAAGAATTATTGAACTTCTATTAATATATTTTATTTCTTTTTTTATCACAGTGGATTTCAATTAAAAAATCATTTACACACTAAGTCTGAAATATTAAAACTCAGGAAACCCCATCTCCACAATATTTTATTTACAAATAGTAAAATAAAATTTAAAAAATTTTGAATGCTTCTTTTTTGTTGAAAACTTAATATACTGGTATAAAAATATTCAGCAAAATTGCATTAAATGATAAATCAAAAATAAAAAATGTGATATAAATTAATATAATGAGCATAAAAAACTATAAAGCCATTAATTCACCAAACATAGAATAAACATAATTAATTTATACTTTTAACAAAAATCTGAACAAGATCTCTAGTTGTATTATCAGTGCCAGAAATTCCATAATCAGATAAAGTTTTATTATCCACTAGTGGTTTTCCTCTTAATGTCCACATTTGATTGGCTTGTGGTATGTTGAACTATAAAAAAAAAAACCACATAAATAATTCTAAATGAAGATATACTCATACCAAAGGTATATTAAATCAGAATAAGAAAACTATTTATAATAAAAGCAGAATACAAAGAACTACGTTTATGCAGTATTACGCTCACTCATACTGTGAATAAAAGAACTCAGGGTATGGTACATTGTTATATATTTAGAATGTAGGGATGGAGAGGGTGTTATTCTTTGCAATATGAAAATATGAAAAGCCTATTAAAGACTTTATAAAAAAATGAATTCCCACGTCTTTTAGGAATAACAACAATGTAATATATTTCAGTGAATGTAAATCTAAAAAAAGATCCTTTAATTGAAATAGAATCAATGGCAGAAAAATACAAAATAAGAAAAATTAAAGATTATTTTCTATGAAATATTTTTACATGCATTAATTTTTTTTAACATTAGTAATTTACATGTGCTATTCATCATTGGCTTAACAGAAAAAAAAATCTTGCAGCAATCTGTCATAAATAAGAAATACCGGGTCCCCTGACAAACTATCACAACCAGGGTCCTATGGCTTTTCTGCCAAATTAAAAAAAAAAAATAAAAATAGATTTTAAAAGCCACTAAGCATCACAAGGCTTGGACCCCCTGTTTGGGCTGCCTCCCATTGTACCCTGCATTAATATGTAAAGCTTACCACATTAAGCATGTCAGATTTTAACCCTGATATTGCAGTTTCAAGTCCACACTCAGCCTAATAATTAAAAGTAAAAAAAAAAAATAAATAACTACATCAAAGAATTTAACCTAATCATAAACAAAAAGTTGAATTTATCATCTATGATCTATCCAATATATATATATATATATATATATATATATATATATATATATATATAAGAAGAAGAAAAAGCCAGGGTGATAGTAATAAAGCCCTATTAAAATCTATTTGGAATTCAAAAATATAAGCATACAGGTTATTAATAGCTTGAATTTACCAGATGAATGGTTACTGTTCCGTCTGGCCTTTCACAGTTAAATTCAATTCTACTGTATGGTTCAGCCTCATGACCAACTTCAGAATATTCAGCTTCTAGTATATCTTTTGACATTGTAATGTATGCCTTTGGTACTTTTGGATATGCAAAAGTCTAACTCACACGGCAGAATACCTCACCTGTATGTTGTTGTTGTAAGAAGCAAGAATAGTAATAATAGCCTGGCAATAATAAATTGTCTACAAGTAATAAAACTGTGACTTTGTATTAATTGTATCAATTATCATAGTCTTCGGAGTTCGGTGTCAGATCGGCCTAAGACTAAGTATAGTCTACTATTTACTAGCGTCTAAATCACTTATATGTGATGAAGGCAATATATTTTGAGATTTTGGTCGGTAAAATAAGAGATTACCAATACCTACTAGTAGTTATTAGTAGTACTAGACTAGTAACGAGCTGTTTCAGTTCAATTGTTAGGTTCTCCTCAACAATTGTAATATAATGAATGAATATAAATATTATTTAATTTTATTATACTAAACTATAGCCAATATTATAGGCTAAAGGCCTATACTAGACTATTTTCATATGAAGAAGAATATTAATAGTTTAAAGTAGTACTTTCAATAAACTAGTACTTATTTCTTTCATTCAGTTTCAGTCCAATTTCAGCCTCATAAAACAAGTGTCAAATAACATTGACCTATCACTCAAAAGACTCGATCGTTACAGACAATATGGGAAATACCCAAACAAACAATAAATAATAAAGGAAACTCCCGTATTAACGCCTTCCGGTGTCATGAGAAAAAAAAAAGCGGGGAAAATAAAAAATTTAGGGATAAAAACTGTCTAAATAAGCTCGCATCGGACTCGGGCGGCATACTTTTTTCCATTTGAGACATTAAAAAGAAAAGAATGTATTCAAAGTTATTCATTCTAATTTAGTGTAATTATGTAGGCACATTGGCGGCGGAGCAGGGGGGGTTTGCCTCCCCCCCCTAAAACTTTTTAAGGGATGGCGGCGCCCCCCCCTTGAATTACCAGTCTGCCCCCCCCCCCCTAAAATTTTAACTTTGTTTAACTTTTTTAACTTTGTAATTCATTTTAGTTTATATGTATCATTTTCATTTTCATAATTCATTTGATTTATTTCTTAAATTTAATATTTGAAAGAAATTATAATTAATTTACATTTTACAGTAATCACATTATTGAGAGTTGTTGTGGCAAATTTTAAAAAGTGTTGCCATCTACCGAATGAATACAATTATTTATTATCGAATTTCCAACTGGAATATTTTCGCCAGATATATTTTCAGGCTATTGATGCTGCAATTGGAGCAATGCATGAAAGCAGGCCCGCTACGGGGCTGCATGAAAGGGTAACTAAAAATGAAGGACAACAGTATTGTAAAATTAATTGTTGCAGCAACAAATGAACCACAACTAGTAAAGTTCCCTTCTTAGCTCTAACGGGCCATCGGGGCAGATGAAGTATAGAATTCAACTATAACCTCGGCATATGAATGGATTGTGTGGTTAGCACAACGCCCAGCCGCCTTTACTTCCCCAATTTAAGTCAGGTACCCATTTAAAGCTGGGTGGACTTGTGGGATGACTTTGCACCAAATTCACCTGGAAAAATTTCATGGGCCTCATCGAGGATCGAACCCAGGACTATCAGGTTGACAGTCGAGTATCTACACCACTCGGCCATCCGTCCCACTAATATGGAACTGGATGAAAACAAATGGCTTCTTGGTTATCCAGAAATTAACTGTGATCGACTTGCAACACAAATAAATATGGTTTGTGATTTTTGTTAAAGGCATGAACGAGAGGCATGCACTAAAACTTAAAAAAATTTCCACAGATTTCAACAATAATCGACCTCTTCAACCTTGAAAGTTCAATTGGAAAAACTCTGTTTTCAGAGATGTACACATTGCTGCGTATTTATCTCACATGTCCAGTTTCTCTGCAACAGCTGAAAGAACGTTCTCGACTCTCCGCCGACTAAAAACCTATCTACATTCTACAATGACTCAAAAACGTCTCAAAAATCTGCTTATTCTGCACACATATAAGGAGAGGGTTGATAACGTTAATCTTACAGAAATTGCAGAAGCCTTTATAAGTTTGAACGAACATCGCCAAGAATACTTTGGTGCATTTAAATAGTTTTATTTATACTTGGATTGATTTGTAATATTATCCAAAGACTATTGAGACTTTTTTAATCTCGATACTTAGTAATTATAATATACTTTAAATGGATACTTACGCGTGACAAAATATTTGATCAGTGGATAGAGTCATAGAGAGAGAGCTATAATAAGAGTTTGAGTCTTTTTAAGAAACAATCATCAATTTAACACTTGGAAAAAAATTAAAAAATTGCATTATATTTACATAAAATTATAACAATAATGAACATAATTCTCAAAAATATGTTCGAAATTATTGAATATTAAAATTTAAATATCTTGCTTAATTGTAACTGATCTAAATTTCAGAATGTCATAAATTTTATTTTCTCTGTGCAGATGTAATTATTATAAAAAATAAAATATCAGAAATAAATAATACAGGAATGTTTGAAACTGATATTATGCGTACGCCCTGAAAAACAAGAGATAGGTCTACTAACTGTTATATTTGTAGTTAGCACATAAAGCTGCAATGTTTATAATGACTAATAATCCTGTCAGACTGCCGAATTCGCTCACTTTAGCTAAAAATTAAATAGTAACATACCTAACACTCATTTCAGTAATGAATCAGTTGACAACAGAAGTGCTCAATGATCATTCTTATTTTTTTTAATATATTGTTTTTTAATAATATCGATTAAATACTTGCTACAGAATTACTATATTCTATTATTGAATTTAGGGGGTAAAATTTGTCTTTCGGTCATATTTTGTCTTGCCCCCCCCCTTGAATTTTGGTTTGCCCCCCCCCCCCTGTTAAAATATTTCTCTCCGCCGCCAATGTGTAGGCATCTTTAAATTACCGATATCATATAATTATATAACCTTAATTGCGTTAACAATTATAGACTGAATAGATCATTGAAAGAAATCTAGGTGATAGTTTTTTAGAAAAAAAGAATAAATTGTTTTATGAATGAAAAGATTTTTTAAAGAAAAAAATTACTAGAATAACAAAGCAATTAATTTTTTTTTAAAATTGTTCTGATCTAAATACATGTATTGTAACCTTCAGTAAACGATGTAAGTGAACAGCACTAAGTCTAAATAGGCCTACAAATAATCGAAAATCAATATTATATTTAATCTTTGAGAAATCGAGTTCAATTCACGAAAAGGTTTAAGATATAACTTTACTAGACGTTTAATTGCATTTAGGGATGTTTTACGCCATTTTACTAACAATACCAACAGGATTGTCACGATGTGGGGGGGGACCTGACCACTTGATGGGGGGTCAATTAGCTTTAAGCACCCCTTTGCCTTTTATAAGGTGCTATAAATTGAGATTGGCTTTACCTAAGTATTTGGGGGCCCGGTGACGGGCTTGGCCTCTATGGAGGCCCCTTTTTATTTTGACATTCGACCCAATGAAATGAGATAATGTACTGAATATTTACTGTAAACAAATTGTGGGGGCCCTTCCTCAAGTTGGGGTCCAGGGGGAACTTTCGAATTTGGACCTCCCTCCCCCACCCTCGGTCACTGATTTCCAAAGTGTTAGTCATGATCCAATTTCTAGTTTTAGTAATCTCGTGACGATGTTTTTATTAACTGATTAAGAATTATTACATTATTGCAACTATATTAAATTACATTATTGCAACTATATTAAATTACATTACGGCAACTATACTAAATCTAAAAAATGTTAACCTGCAAAGAAAAATAGAAAATTCTTTAGGCTGATATAAAACCAAATAACGCGATTTATTTTCTTTACATTTGAGCTGTGCAAACAAGATAGGTCGCTTAAAAAATACTTTTCATGGTGTGTCGCGAAATGTAAACAACTGAGAAACGCCGGATAACAGAATAAAAAACAACAACACTTGGAAGTTACAAATGCTGGCATCACACAAAATCGCAAGTCCTGTTTTCTATTTTAAGGGTCACATTCAGCTACGACGGGGAGGAATGAATGGACTCCAATAGAAATAAAAACATCAACAACAAACTAACTGCTCTATTTGTGGATTATAGTAAAAAAAAAAAAAGTAAAGTTCCCTTAGCCCAAACGGGTCATCGGGGCAGATGAAGTGTAGAATTTATCTGTTTCTATAGCTTCGGCATATGAAGGGATTGTGTGGTTAGCACAACGCCCAGCCGCCTTTACTTCCCCAACTTTAAGTCAGGTACCCATTTAAAGCTGGGTGGACTTGTGGGGCGACATTGCATCAAATAACACCTGGAAAAAATCCATGGTTCTCACCGAGGATCGAACACATGACTCTCAGGTCGACAGTCGAGTATCTACACCACTCGGCAATCCGACCCACGTGGCTTATAGAATCAAGTGAAAAACATTGGATTCTTTCAGGGACTTAAGTAGCCAAATCAATGAGTCTTGGTGTATTTGAATCAGTGAGTCTTGGTGTATTTGAATCAGTGAGTCTTGATGTATTTGAATCAGTGAGTCTTGGTGTATTTGAATCAGTGAGTCTTGGTGTATTTGAATCAGTGAGTCTTGGTGTATTTGAATCAGTGAGTCTTGATGTATTTGAATCAGTGAGTCTTGGTATTTAGACAAAAAACTATTGGAGGTTTTTAAGGAAGAATAAGCTAGAAAATTGGACATAAACAAATTATACAGAATGCGCCATTTTTGTTTATTTTTTCTACTATGTATTGATTTTTCTCTACCCTTCCTACGCTACTGGTCTATACCCATCACCATCATACTCTATACCCATCACCATCATTCTCTATACCCATCACCATCATATTCTATACCCATCACTATAATACTCTATAACCATCACCATCATACTCTAGACCCAACTCCATCATACTCTATACCCATCACACCCTAGACTCATCAAATGGGACTTAAGTCATGACTTGAAATACCCATTGGTCTTCACCGGAGATCGAACCAGGGACCCTCGGGTTAGCAGTCGAGATCTTTACCACACGACCACCCGTCCCCGACATCATTCATTTGTAGCCCTGTCCATTCTTTCATATTGTCAAACCAGCATGTTCTCTTATACAATTCCTTTAAAGAAATATTTCAGGAGTTGTAATAATTTGAAGAGAATGTTGACTTAAAGAGGTACGATTGAAAACAATGACGAAAGGTTAGGCTAGTTAGTTTTAAATAAATCTAATTAAAAATTATTTTTAAAAAAATACAAGTGCGTTTTATTTAAAGACAGAAATTTTCCATTTTTTTTTTAATGTTCTGGCTTTGAATTTAGTCATATAACTTATTATTATTCTGTATTAAACAGAATTAGTGCAATACTGTTATGTGAAATGATAATATAATGTATTACGGGTTATGTTTTTAATTTGAAATTATTGGAGTAGTGTGCGGAGCTAATTAGGGAAAACTGATTCAAAATATTTTGTAATTTAAGAATATATATATATATATATATATGTGTGTGTGTGTGTGTGTGTGTGTGAGTCCGCGCGCGCGTGTGTGTTTAACGTTTTTTGTATCTTAATTCAACAGTTTTTTTTATTATTTATGTCTGTTCCTCTTTTTGTTTTGATCTCCTTGGTTACAGTATTGTTGTCATAACCGAGGATTTTTAATTTGTGTATTATTGATTTTATTTCAATTATTAAATTCTTCACAATTTCTGCTTTAATTTATGTCACATTTTGTCTGATTGTTATGTCCCACTAGTCCAATATTCCATTAAGGTCTTCTTTACCAGGTTGTACAATGAACATCTAGTGTTGATAAAAAAGGCACTGCAACAGTTTCATTTTTGAATGGAATTTTAATAGCCTAAATAAACACAATGAGAGCGAAATAATAACTATAACAACAACAAAAAGAAAAGAAAATATTTCAATGATTCATTATAATTGAGTCCTGAACACACACGCACACACAAAGACATCCACACAAACATAATAATATACATATATACAGACAGAGAGAGAGATGCATGTATAACAATATCTCTCCATTGTACCATAACAATATAGACCTACATGACTAAAAGCAAGTAAAAATAAAACTATATTTAGCAGTGGAAACTTTGGAATATGAACGTCTGAGGTCACCAAGAAATAGTTTTACGACCATCAACTTTAAATTATTTGTCTCTGGTAACGAACAGTGCATTGCGTTACGAACGAAGGCTATAGAAAGAGAGAGCGCAATGTTTAATGTTAGACATGTACTTTGATTCACTGTAAGCTGCACAGAAACATTGACAAGAGACTCCTGCTATTAAAAATTTAAAGAGTGATGAATTTACCATGAACGTTTTCTTAGTAAAAATACAGACTAAATCTATTTTTTGTTTGTTTTACATTTAATTTATTTGATTGATACCTTTCTTGTATTTATTAATTAGCGAAGTACACGCGGGTGTTTTAATAAACAAAAACTTTGATCTTGAAACAATTTATTTCTATAAAATTGACTTCTATGTTTCAGACTATAAAGTTTTCTGGATACAATCCGAGTTCTAGAACGAATTAAGTTCGTTGCCCAAAGTACCATTGTGTTACTACCAGTACATTTTCAGAGACAATAAAAATTGAGTAGGTCATATAATCATTAATATAGCATATTCAGTAAAAAAAATGATTCAATACTTGATGTAAATTAGCAAAATTAATGTCGTACAAGTGAATGGGATATGTTAGTATATAGGACATGGGTGAACAAATGTGGCTCTTTGATGAGTTTTGTACGGATATCATAAAGCAAGTTTGTCTATTACATAATTAATTTTCTTTACTAAATATTGATAATCGCCCAAAGTATTTTTGTTTCATATAAAAAAAACCCAAGTGCGGCACAAGTAAATCTAGTATACGGTCAGCCCTGAATTAGGAAGACAAAACAGATATGACATTTGTAGATGAACCATGAAACTAAAAACTTCGTTTATGATTTTAGAATAAAAAAGAATTATTATATTAAGTTAGGCAAGTAATTCAAAAGACTGCCTTGACTGTCAAAAATTGACGAAAATTGCGATAATCGTTCATAATTAATAAAAAAAAAATAATAAAAAATAAATATTAAAAACTATTCTGAAATATAAAGTGAAAGATACGGTTTTATTTAATTGAAATATATACATTGGTTTCTCTTTCAATATATTTGTTTGTGGGTTTCTGTACACTGAAAGTTTCCCCGTCCAAAAATCTTTAGCTGCTGATTTTTGTTTCAGTTGGCATTTTTTTTACCAAACCTCCCCTCCCCATCATTTTTTAATCCTTAAACATTCTTTCGGTTTGTCCCCCCCCCCTCTCTCCATCATGAAAGGAAATATGGGTTTCCATGAATTGAGATAATTTAAAACGTTATACTATATAATTTAAAAAAATACGCTTATATTTTTATTGTCTTTCATCTGAAAAAATTACAGTTAAAGATACATAAATAATTTTCATCTTATTCAGTCGACGACCGTTGGACAAAGATGATATTTCGGTTTAAATCCTGGCGACCTAATCCATAGTCTGACAAAGTCTTTTTATCTTCCAGAACTCTGTCTCGTAACTTCCACATTTGATATTCAACCGGTAGGTTAAACTGCAATGAAAAAAAAATTGGGTTATTATTATATATGGCTGCACACCTGCAGACGAAATGAAAAATCTAATTAGTTGATTCTTTTCCTTACAACATCCTAAAGGATAAATCATTTCCGTTAAAAAAAGTTTAAAAAAAATTTCCAAAGAGATCTAATTAGTTGTTGTTACTTTTCATTAAAACAACCAAAAGGATAAAATATAAAAAAACAAACAAACAATGAAGTAAAAAAAAAAACATTATGTCCGTGAGAGGAATCGAACACGGATAGCCAGTATATATAAAAAAAAAGAAAAGAAAGTAGCTTAACCATTCAGCAACCGCGTCACATATTTACCGTCTAATTTTTTATTAAAAAAAATCAAAGCCCTGTTTAAAAAAAATGAAATATTATAATAGCTGAGAACTTAATGGTATAGAAATTAGCAGATTTTCTTTTATATATATATATATCAGATAGACTTTTAAAAAGAACTTTATTTATGAAATCAGTTTCGACGAACGCGCTCTCTATTCTCATACGTCGGAGAATTTTTGATTATTACTATTGTTTACGTTTGACGATTTTAAAATGCTATCTGTTGTAAAAAAAAACAACAATAATTTGAATGATATTATGTTTTAGTTACCTTGTAATATTTTTGACTTTTATTTTTCATAATAAAAACCACAGGAACTATTTAAAACTGTAGATTTTATAAAAAGAAATATTGAGACCGGGCAAGAAGCGCCAGATTAATATTTCAAACTGGAATACTGTTTATTAATTCTTTACTTTCGATTTAACGCAGACGTGAGACCGCTATTATTTATATAGATTGTAACTGTATCATCCAATTTTTTCTTAATTATGTCAAATAGTAAAAAAAAAAGTATTTTAAAGACAATTTAGATAAACTTTAATACAAACAATTAAAAAAATCCCAACTTGAAAAAACATTAGGACTATTACAAATTGCAGGGCCCCTGCCAGGCACGGGACCCAATTTTCGGTCAAATCGGCCTAAAGCCGGCTCTGCGATTGCCGATTCTTTCACATAACTGTATTGCCTCACAGTTTTTAAACGCAGAGGAAAATAGCTTTGCGCCGTTATAAAAATTATTAGTGGAAAAATATATCAAGTATAATTCGTGATAAAAGTAGCGTTGAATGGTACAAAATAAAAGAACTTATCGGATCACTGACCATCAGATGAAATCATATCTATCTGTTTCTAGCGGCCATAACATATGACCAGTGGGTCGGTCCGCCATTGCAAACACTTTTTTTAATTTCTTCTAGCAAGGGGCGGCATCTACTGTATTTTAGGAAAGTGTTTCCCAAATTGTGGTACGCGTACTACAAGAGGTGCACGAATAGTTTTGTAGGGGAACGGGCCGTACCGGACTTAGAACATCTGATAAACGTAAAAGGGTTAAAGCGAAAACAATGAAATGAGGGGAAACCAGGACAGTCTTTTTTTATACTAGGGGGCACTCATGGTTTAGAAAATAAAAAAGGGGTTCTTAATGCCGAAACTTTGGTAAACACTGATTTAGGGATGGAAATAGGGGACAATTTTAAAGTCCACTCTAGGTGCTACTAAAACTAATTACGTCACTGCATAAGATA